>CM004641.1:54437-145863 GCA_000410695.2 Leishmania arabica | reverse complement strand
TATATATATATATATATATATATATATATATATATATATATATATATATATATATATATATATATATATATATATATGTATATATATGTATATATATGCTCTTACTTGCTGTCTCGCTTTTGCTCTCTTTGCTACCACCCCTTTATATATATTGGTCTGATCACACTTGCAAGCATAGGTGTGTGTGTGTGTGTGTCACTTGTTGTATATCCACCTGACACGCAACCTTGACACAATCAGTACTCGCTCTTTGCCGACATCAAAAAATGGGTGATATGCTTGCGAAGCCGGAGACTCAGAAATTCTCGACTGTGTTCGAGACGTCACACCTGCGAGTGGGGTGCTGCAGTATGCAGGGGTGGAGAAAGTCGATGGAGGACGCTCATGTAGCTCAGTTGAATCTAAATGGTAACAGGGACCAGGCTTTCTTCGGCGTTTTTGACGGCCATCAATCAGATGAGGCGTCACGCTACTGTAGGGCACACATGCTGGATGAGCTGCTCAAGAATATTGCTATATACAAGGATGATGTCGCGAAGGCGTTTGAGGTTTCTTTCCAAGAAATCGACAAGCAAATTTGCAAGAAGTTTGTGTCCAGCGGCACCACGGCAAACTGTGTTTATTTGGCCGATCAGCAAATCGTTTGCGCAAACGCTGGTGATAGCCGCGCCGTGCTATATCGCGGTGGCAAGGTTGTTCCTCTCAGTGTAGACCACAAACCCTCGGTCCCTGCCGAGGAGGCGAGAATCGTTGCTGCTGGGTGCCATGTAGAAAACGGTCGGGTCAACATGACGCTGGCTGTCAGTCGGGCCTTGGGCGATGTTGACTTCAAATCTTGCGCTGCTAAGGGCTGGGTGGATCAGGCCGTCACTGCCTGTCCCGATATCACGGTAACACCGTCACGAAGTGACGATGAGTTCATAGTAATCGGATGCGATGGCATATGGGATGTGCTGTCCAATGAAGAATGCTGCGACCTTGTGAAAACGCTGATCCAAAACAATGACATCGACAAGAACGGGCACCCTGTTGCAGTAGATATTAGCCTTCTCTGTGAGCAGGTTCTTGATCGCTGCCTTGCCCAATCGAACTCGGTGAAGGCCGGTACTGACAACATGACTATTATCGTGGTCGAATTCAAGCCGCCATTTTTCAAGTGCTAAATCATATTGCTCTGCTTGGCTGAAGAACTTTTTTCAATCGTTCATTGCCTTTGGTGTTGCGCTGTTGTGTCGTTTTGTGCGGAGTCGATAATTGTGTTTCCCTGTTTTGATTACACTGCTGTGTTTTGCTTGGCGGCTTGAGGATATGAAACTCTCTTGTTTTTTTGTCGACCACTGTATATATGTTCCCATGCACCAGCTCAGCATAGCGAATGCTCTCTATATGCTGGCCCTATGTTCTGTGAGTGTGGCTTTTCTCCCTTTCTTGTTCTCACGTTATATGACTGGCCTTTTCCTTCATGGGAGTACATGTAGAGAATTCAGTTGACAGGAGGCAGCGCGCATCACCATTTTGTCACGGTAATGCGATTTGAGGCTTTTTCGTCACGCTGCAAGGGATTTGAACAAAGAAGTCAGTGTATTCCGATTCCCGTTCTCGTTGCTGTGCGAAGTTTCGTGTCGTCAGAAATGCTCGCGAGCCGCCGGAGTTTGTTGTAGTCAAGCTGTTGTGCTTTACATGAAGTAGCAACTTCCAATCTATGTAGCATTGGTTGTCTGAGGTGATGATTCTCCGTGTCTCCTATTCATTTATGAAGACACCAGATGCGCACTGATTCAGGCTTCCACCAAGTGGTTGACATGAGTATCGTTACGCTCTTTCCGCTTCGCAAGAAAGTCAACAAAGAGGCAATGACTCCATGCAGTAAAAACGAGAAAAAATATTGCCGATGCTGTCCATCAGGGGACACCGTGCATGACGCGTGCCAAAAAAAAAGTTGACTGACTTCAAATCTCGCGTTTTTATTTCTTTTTGCTTGCAAAGCACCGCGAAGAGAACCACTCTCAACGTTGCTCCGTGGCTGTATAGCATGAGCATTCACTCTTCCTGACGAGCTCCGCACAGGAACAAAAATACAGTGGAATGGAGAATATCAAGGAAGAAATTTGCCTGGTGGCAAATATAATGGATCGGCTGCTTGCAGCAAATGGAAGCTTGCGCGCGGATGTGGTGGAGCCGCTTATAAAGCGCCTGCGCGTGGCCGCAGGCGAATTGTCTCGCATCAATCAGCAATCACAGTCCGACCCAGTTCTGTCATCTTTTTCACGGAACGCCGACGGCGTCGAGGGCATTGGAGGCGGGAGTAGACAAGGCCCCTCCAAGTTGCAGCTATCAAAGTCTCTCACCCCTTTGACGGCGACGCGGAAGCAAATGCGAGGGTGTCGCACTGTCTCTGCTACATGTAAGAGAATTGGAGATCCAAAGGTGTTCGTGTCTTCCGAGATCTCGCAATCGGTTTGCTGCTCGCTTTACAACCTGCTGGAAGGGACCACGCGTCTGCTTCGTGGTTCCCACGGCCATATTTTTGTGAAGCGTGGTGTTGATATGTTTTCGATCGCAAACGTGTCGCGAAAGTTGGCCTTTCCACCTCCACAGGTTCATCATAGATGCCTTGGCAGCGCAGACGCTGAGGTTCTCGGCAGCTCCATTGCGTTGAACCGCAACGTCGACGAAGTTGGGAGAAAGAGCGCCGTTTTGATATTTCCAGTTCACAAGTTCCTCCCTGAAGGCGGACCTGGCGAGCCTATCGCAACAATTCACGTGGAGCGAAGAGAGCATGCTTTTTTCCCGTTTAGTGAAAGCGACGAGTATACACTCTACTTTGCTTCGCTCTTCTGCGGCGAGCTAATGTCCCGTATTCCGCAGATCAACTTCCTTGAGACATTTTACGACCCGTCAACGCAACTCATTATTGCGCCGTTTGAGCCGTACTGCCCTGTAGCACTGCCGCCCATAGAGCGTGGCATCGTGTCAATGCTTGGGGAGACGGGAAAGCAGCCATCCGACAACCCGGAGTATGCGGCACGAGCGGTTTCTCGGCTGACGCGGAAGATCAGCGCGCGTGCTCCAGAGATTCTGATTCGCCGCGAGAGTCGACCGACACACAATACGAAACCGTTTGCTCCTGGTGTGACACATATGCCATCGTTGCTGGAAATCAAAGCTTACGTGGAAAATCTGCAATCGTGCTGGAAGAAAAATATGCTGGACAATGTTGACCTGCTAGAGTTGGACCGCGGTGCCCAGCAGGACTTGAAGGTAGCAAGAAGCGAACTGACTGCCACACGCCGTGAGCTTGCTGCCACAGCCGATAAGCTGCGTCTGTATGAATTGGATGCATGGGACTACAAGCGTGAATATGGCGCCATGAAATCGGAACTAGACGCTTACATGGATAGCCTCGAGCGTCTACACTGAGGTAGAGGTCCGCATCGCTTCACTTGTGCTCCGGCGCACCATCTGTTGGTGTATCGTGAAATCGGACAGTCTTTTTCTTTCTTGGAACCTCCGGCATCCTCCATTGAGAGCGTTGGATTGTATGTACAGTTTTCTGAAAGCTCAGCGCAAAATTGCAGCCACCGTCTTTCGCTTCAGCAGTTTCCACTTTGCGAGGGGTTTTCATCAAAGCATCACAGCGTTTCCGAGGCGCCTTCTTTCAGGTCGATGACTTCTTGAGGATGACGCACAACTTCGTGACTTGCGCGTGCGCCGATACATATCCTCCCTACTGATCACCTCCGCTAACTTCACGACATCCTCTCTTCTCCCCTTCTGCCTTTCCCCCTTTCCTGTATGTGAGTATCTTGTGCTTCGTTTTCTTAATCTCGCAGCGGTGTACGGCTAGATCGCACAGGTCACACACCCGCGTTGCATATTCAAGTCATTAATTTTGACGAACGCAGGTATCGCGTGCAGAGTATTTTTTCGTTCTTGAATTGTACGCCTCAACGCTATATTTTTCTTGTGTCTGTCCTCATACTCTTACGCGTGCCCAATTTCATTTTGTACTTTAATTGCTTGGCTTCCTACTCCCTTCTTCCCCTCTGTCGTGCATCTTGACTCTTGTTCTAGAGGTGGTAGAGAGCGCATTTGACTCTTCCCCGCTTCTTCCACGCGTTTTGTAAAGTTGTGCCCTCTGCCCAATTCGAGGAGCGCACGCTCATGCTGTCGACAACCTCATTGTCCTTTTCGACGTCTGCTGCTGAAACAACTGGTAACTCGCGTGCATCACCCTCGAATGCCTCATCTAGCCGCGTGATGTCGGATACCGCTGATGACCTCTCTGCATCTTGCTCGCGAGAGGAAATCCTCGTAATTCCAGTGCATACCATTGTGGACAAGGTGACCCCTTTGTGTGGTCTCTCTGTCCCCGAGCTGCATGCTCTCGTTCTCCGATACGACACAGACGGCGTCGGCGGCCTCACGGAGCCTCAGTGGTCGCTCTTCTGCCACGAGCATCGTCACGCCTTCTCTTCCCTGGGTGAGGAGCTTTTGGATTTCGACCGCTCCGGCGAGTACAGTGTCCTCGTCGTGAAGCACGGGTACGAAGGCACAAGTAATACAAACGCGCCGCGCTCCTTCACTAAGGAGGTAATCCGGTTCATCGAGAGTTTTGCTGCCGGCGGCATCGCTGGCGCTGTGAGCAAGACTGTCATCGCGCCCGGTGACCGTGTCAAGATTATTTTCCAGGTGGAGCCGACACGTCACTTTAGCCTGCGCGAGGCTGTCTACCTCGGCGTGGAGACAGTGCAAAAGTTTGGCATTACTGGCTTGTGGATCGGCAATGGCGCGACGATGCTCCGTGTCGTCCCATACGCGGCTATCACCTATGCTTCATTCGACTTCTACCACAGCAAGCTGTGCTTCATGTTCAGTCGCAGCAATCCAGACGGCTCGCCCGACGAGGCGCGGGCGGTGACGCTGCGTTTCATTAGCGGCTCGCTGGCAGGGGCCACTTCGACTACCTGTACCTACCCACTGGACCTCATGCGTGCCCGATTTGCAGCGCGTAGCAGCTCCGGCAAGCGGCGCTTTCCTAGCTATAGCGCCGCTTTCAAAGAAGCCACATCTAGGCAAGGTGTTCTCTCCCTCTACGGAGGCCTTTTCCCTACGCTTGTGGGCATTGTCCCCTACGCGGGCTGTAGCTTTGCGTGCTTTGAGACGCTTAAGCACTACATTGTAAAAGTGTCCAACCTGAAGTCGGACAAGGACATCCCAACGTATCAGCGACTGGTAGCTGGCGGATTTGCAGGCTTGCTCGCGCAGTCGGCGACATACCCGCTTGATATTGTGCGGCGGCGCATGCAGGTCACCCCACGGCGCTACTCGAGTGTCATCGACGCATTACGAACGGTGTATCGGGAGGAAGGGATCCGCCAGGGGCTCTACAAGGGCCTTGCCATGAACTGGATCAAAGGCCCCATTGCCACCGCGACGAGCTTCACTGTGAATGATCTTGTAAAGCGACGCACGCGCAACTACTACGAGACGACGGTCGTGTACTCGTCGCGCCACAACATTGTGACGCTGCCGGAGGCATTCCTCTGCGGCGGGGTGGCTGCCGCCACGGCCAAGTTTTTGTCCTTGCCTTTTGACCGGCTCAAAATTCTGTATCAAGTGGACATGACCGAGAAAACCTCGGCAAAGAAGGGAGCGCAGCTGCTGTACCAAGTCGTCAAGCAGAGCCCGAACATGTGGACGTCGGGCCACGTCACAATGCTGCGCGTGGTACCGTACGGTGCCTTAACGTACTGCTTCTTCGATATGTTTCAGTTATTGGCAGAGCGGCTAATGTACTCGCATGTGGCCACACCGTACACTAACTTCGCCGCCGGCGCTGCCGCCGCGTCGCTTGGGACGACGATCGTATACCCACTCGATCTTCTGCGCACGCGTGTCGCTGTGAACGCCGTTCCCAGCTTTCAGTCATATTTCTGGCTGCTGCGTGCCATGGCTCGACGTCACGGCATCGGCTCACTGTGGAAAGGCTGCTACCTTTCCATGATGGGCGTGGGTGTTCTCGGCGGCATCGGGTTTGCCTTATATGACTACTTGAAAGAGCGATTCGGATGCCATACCTTTTTGCAGTATATGGCCGCTGGCGCGACGTCGGGGCTGGCCGGCTCCGTGATAACGTACCCACTGAGCGTCATGAAGCGTAATCGCCAGGCGGAGCGTGTCGTGTACGCGCAGCTGGGCACGAGCTCCGTGCAATCGCTGCTCAAAAGCCCTAAAACGGTTGCCTTCCTCTACCGCAAAATGCCCTTCTCTTTCACGGTGAGCAGCCTTACGTTTGGTATCTCGTTCGCAGTGAACGACTGGTGCCGAGATGTGATCGCGGCGACGCGCAGCGATATGCTGCGCGAGATGCTGTTTCTTCCATCGTTTGCGGTGTCAAAGTCGATGCTGTCCCGCGGTGACACCGCCTAGAGCCGCCGCCCGCTCCCTGCGCGTACGTGGCGAGCCAGGGCGGTCACGGCAGACGACAACGAATGGTGTGGTGATTGTGTTTTCTACTTTGATCCTCGCGCGTGTGTCTGTCTCTGCCACGTCCGTTTATTCTTCTCCCTTACGTGCAGATGTGAGTGTCTCTCTCTTTTTAGTGTGTTGGCTTAGGAGGAGGTTTCTTTCTTTTTGTTCGGATGGGCTTCCTCGCTTGGTCTCTCTTCGCCTCTTCTCCGTCCTCGACGAGTCACAACTTACACCTCCCATTTTTAAAGTCGTGCTTCTGCTCACTCGCTTGTTTGTCTCCTAGAGGTACTTCTTATCTGGCAACTATCATTCACTCTCCCTTTCCCTCTTACAGACGAAACGCTGCTCTTTGCGATCGGCGTAAGGGTTTGTTCGCCCCTTCATTGGTGTGTGATGGACCCTGTTTGCCCCCTCCCCGCACACGCACACACGCACGCACAAAGCAAGCGTGTCTTTTTCCTCATTTTCCTGATGCAGCTGTCAAACATGTTGCAGGGGAGCAATGACTCTGGAAGAGCTGTCCAGATAAGGGAAGCTCCGAGCGGGATGAGAGAGGTGTGGTGCTCCCGGGAGCCGCTGCAAGGAGGGTGAGGTCACTGCAGCGGTGAGGCTTTCGTTGTTTCTCCAACTCGCAAAGGTGGCAAGGTGGGGGAGGGCTGAGGTAAGGGTCGGGGAGGGGAAGTCACGGCACATGGACGTTGATTAGGACAGCGGCGCCGTCAAGGCTTCACAGCAACCCCCCTGAACAAACAAATTCGTAGAAATGTGCGTATCAAGGGATGCGAGAGAGTCCGCTGCACCTCCACCCATTTCTTCGTAATCTGGCTGAAGTGGTCAAACAGCAGTCACACCCACACTTATCTGTTTCTTCTTTTCTTCTCCCTCTCTTCGACGTTCTGATGTCGTCTAATGTGCTTTATCGTTTTCCCGCTTCTCCTCTCTCGTTGCTTTCTGCAGTTAAAAGCCCCTCTAATATAACTTCTTGTTTGCGTGTTTCCTTGCCTTTTCTCCCCTTCTCTATGTACGTGTTACCGTGCCTCTATGTGTGCGCGTGCGTGTGCGTGTGTGCGTGTGCGTGTGTGTGTGTGCGTGTGTGTGTGTGCGTGTGTGTGTGTGCGTGTGTGTGTGTGCGTGTGTGTGTGTGCGTGCGTGTGTGTGTGTTGGATTTCTCTCTTTTTTTTTTCGAACCATTTTTTCCGCTGGCTGATTCTTGTCTTTTCCCTTTCGTTTGCTCTTTGACTTTGCTGGCCGCAGACTGATACGCTGACGCGTTTGTTCGCTTTCTCCTATCTCTCTCTCTCTCCGTGTGTGTGTTGTGTATGTGTGTGTTGTTGCTTTTGTGCGACTGTGTGTGTGTGACGGAAAAATGGAATTTGTGACGCTCCACTACCTCCGCTGTGCTCTACCGAGGGTGTGTGTGGTGGGCGATGGCGGGAGGGGTAGGATGTAGCCTTGTTGCTGACCGCGCTGAAGAGGTGAAGTGCTCGTTTGGTAAGGCCATTCCGTGCACACACCTCAGGAAGTAAGATGACTTTTCTAAAAGGCACACCGACGCTAACGATATATCATGCCAGCCATTTTCTTATACGTTTGTAGGCTTCCGACATGTGCTGTACGCGCATGCGTGCGTGTGGGTGCAGTAGTACTTTCGCGAGCTGGCTCCGAAAGAAACGGTCAATCTTTCCCGCCATTTTGCTTCGTGCTAGTATGCATGATGACGAACCAAGCGGAATAGAGGGGAAAGGTGAAAGCAGAAAGCGATGCACTTGTGCCCCGCTGTACTCAACAAGGGAGGGGCAGATTAACGGGAGAACGGTTACAGGCAGCTGCGGGGCCCCCGCGCAGTCCGCACCGCCTTGTTTCTTTTTCCTTTGCTTGTCTCTCCACGGGTTCCTTGCCGGCGACTCCATCTTGGGGTCTGTGGAGGAGACGAACAGAGAGAAGACTCGCGCAACCACCACAAACATCACCACTGCCAGCACAATGGCAACGAAAGAACACACGGGCATCATGGTCAAAGCCATGTCAAAAGGTCCCTCTCCCCCCTTTTACCCTTTTTCCTTCCGTTTTTTTTTTCGAATGTTTGTGCACCCACATTCTGCGACGGCGGCGTTCGTTTTTCAGGTGCGATGCTTGGACTCCGATGTAACTCCGCTCATCGTCGTCTCTCGTTTCCCTCCTTTGCAGCAGCATTCATATTCGGTTATACCCCCCTCCTCCTCCCGCTAACCTGGAATGTCGAAAACAAAGGCAAACATGAGTTGAGAAGTACCCGTCTGCTGCTGTTGTCTCCGGTGTGTTGGCTCTCCTCTCGGATTTATTTTTCCTCTTGTTTTGCTCTCTTTTCTTGTCTCCTGTTGCTGTGTTGGTCGTTTTTCGTTCTGTTTGTAAAAAAACGTGCCGTTACTATGATTTCCTCTTTTGTTGTTTTCCCTTTAGATTTCTTCATGTACTGCGTGTGTGTGTGTTGCCACGCCGCAGTCTTTGTCGGCGTCTCTCGCCTTTGCGTATCTGTGCGTGCGTGTGGACCACCACAGCAATGTACATCCTACTCTTGACTTCCCTTCGTTCCGTTTTGTATGTTTTCTTCCTCTTTTTGCCACTCTTTTTTTGTTCTCTCAAACGAGCTTCATTTATCTATTGCTGCCTTACTCGCTGTGCTTGCTTCTTGGTCGCATATCACTCTCGCTCTTGTTTCTTCGGTGCGTGTGTGTATTTTAGCGAGGTTTCACTGCTGTCATATGGAGCCGGATGGCAAACGCCGCACTTCAGTAAAGGGAAAGCAAAAGAGTCACCAAAAGATCCGCATGTTTGCACTGATGCCACGCACATCTATGATGGCGGCGGCCACATCACGAATTGTACGCCTATAGGAGACGCCTTTGCACCTTCTTTGCCAGCAAAGCACACCCGTCTCGGTGTATGGCGCGCCGAGCGACCGGCCACGGTGAGCTGGCGCGCTTCACCTGCACAGGGATGTAGGGGTTGTGAGAGGCAGCTTGTTGAGACTCTTTGGCAACTCCCCCCCTTCCACTACCTCCCTTCTTTTCACTGCCCTCCCTCCTTTTGCACATTTCTTCTCTCTGACGACGTGGCGCCCTACATCGCTGCGTTTTCATCTCCCACATCACCGGGAAGAAGATTATAACCATACATTAGCGCTTTCTGAGCTCCTTTTTCGGTGGCGTGCCTCATTTGAGCAACTACCATTGGAAAACTGAGAGGCGCTTGTATCGCATCCTCTTCCTCTCCCCAGCCTTGTGCTTTGCTGTTTCATCTCCCTCCCACTCTTTTCATTCTGTTGTACTCCCGGGCGTCTCCGTTTGTGTTCCTCCCTTTTCTTCCCCTTGTTGGCTTCTTTCGGGCTTCGCTTGGTTGTGGTGACCCCCTCCTCCCCCTCTCTCTCCTGTGCTATTATCATCTCCGTAATCTTTCGCGCTTTTCCCCCATTTATCCCTCTTTCCTCATCTGCGCATTGCTTGTCTTGCTGTGGAACTGCACTTCTGCTGCTGCCGAGCGTGTTTCTCTCCTTTTCCTTTGTGTGTGTGTGTGTCCGTGCGCGTGTGTACTTTGCGAATCTCCATGACACAGGACGAAGCGCCCGCCGCAAGTTCTAGCGGCAAGGGCAACTGGGAGGCCCTGAAGGAGCAGGGCAATCAGGCGTTCAAGTCGAACGCATTCGCGGAGGCGATTCAGCACTATAGCGCCGCCATCGAGGCCCATCCAGATGAACCGGTGCTCTACTCGAACCGCAGTGCGGCATACTTGAAGAGGGGGCAATACCAGGAAGCCGCTCACGACGCGGAGAAGGCGGTGGCGATGGATAGAGCATTTGCGAAGGCGTACTCGCGGCTGCACAGCGCATTGTGTAATCTAGGCTTGTTTGACCGCGCCTCGGAGGCGCTGAGGGCGGGTCTGACGGCCGTGTCGACGTCGCCAAAGGCCACGCCACAGGACGCGAAGCACCTCAGGGAGTTGTTGAATAGTGCGGAGCAGGCCAGCAAAGTTGTGCCGCGCGGGCGGCAGCTGATAGAGGCCGGCTGCTTTGCAGAGGCGAGCCGCGCACTCGCCGGCCCGTATCGCGACTTTCCTGGCTCCTCGACACTGGCGTTTCTCTACGCAGAGGCGCACGCGCCTTCGTCGCCGGATGAGGCATCCAGAGTCCTCTCCCCCTTCGCGTACACGCACGGCTCTGACCCTTACTACCTCTATCTGCGTGCACTGGTGCTATACTACCGCGGCCAGGAAGGCTTCCCCAGCGCGCAGAATATTTTGCGAGAAACGCTACAGATGGACCCCGACAACACCAAGGCGCGTATCTTGCTGAAGCGCATCCGTGCTGTAGAGTCACACAAAGACGCCGGCAACGCCGCTTTCAAGAACAAGAACGCCAAGGTGGCTGTCGACGAGTACACGCAGGCGGTCGAGTGCGACCAGACCAACGCCCGCATGAATGCTACGCTGCGCAGCAACCGGGCAGCGGCGAAGATGAACTTGAACGACTACAAGGGCGCTCTCCTCGACTGCGACTACGCCATCAGCAACGGCGCCACTTCTGCGAAAATCTACGCTCGCCGCAGCCGCATTCAAGAGCAGCTGGAGAACTTCGATGAGGCGGTGCGGGACATGCAGCAGGCCGCCGAAGAGGATAACCAGTTCGTAGCGGAGCTGCGCCAGCTGAAGGCGCGCGCCAAGCGTGCGAAGCGCAAGGACTACTACAAAATACTCGGCCTGCCTCAACACGAGTCTAACCAGGATGCCATCAAGCGGGCTTACAAGAAGGCGTGTCTGCAGTGGCACCCAGACAAGTGGGCGCACGCAAGCGAAGAGGAGAAGTCGCATGCGGAGACGCAGTTCAAGGAGATCGGTGAGGCCTTTGGCGTCCTGTCGGACCCTAAAAAGAAGCGCATGTACGACTCAGGTCAGATGGACAATGACGTGGAGGGGGCCGACATGCCAAGCGGCTTTGGCGGCGGTGCGAGCCAGGAGGATATTGTCACTGTGATGAACATGATGTTTGGAGGCGGTGGCTTCCAGGCAAGCGGCTTCCCAGGTGCCTTTGGAGGCGCAGGCAATGGTCGCCGTCGCCCCCGCGGCGGTCCGGGCTTCTTTTGAGCGAACCGCGAGGAGGCGCCGAGGCCGATGGGTAGTGGTACCAATACGTTGTTGTTGACGCCGGTGTCGCGTCTTTCCCTCTTTCTCAGAGTGTAAGTGTCGCAGAGGATCTCTGCAGTGCCGGTGCTTGGAGTCGAAAACGTATCAGCCAGGGTGTCTCTTGCGCGATCTGTCTTTTGCCCTGTTGCTGCTGATAGTTCAAAAGGGTGTGGTTCTTTCCTTTTTCGTGTTTGTGGTTTTACAAGTGGTGTACTTCTAGCGGACTCTGCATGGCTGGGGCGTGCCTATGCCTTCCGCTTTTCTTTTTTCTCTTTCTCACCCTCTCTTGTATCTTTAACGCTTATTAACTTGTGTGGGCTCATCACCTGCTGCCCTGTCCACCTGCCTAACGCGGAGCGTTGTGCACATTTTGATCGTGGACGTGGATGACCGATGTCGAGCAGGCGTGGGGGATGGGAGGGTTGATCCTTCCTGTGCTTGAAGGCCTTTGTTTCAAACTTTCACTCTCTCCGCTACTCCTCCGCTCTCTCGCGCTGTGCGGGTGAGGCCCTCGTTGTCTGCACGCGGCACACGCATCACCGATTTCTCTTTCCTGCTTTCTGTCCACTCTCCTTTCCTCGTTTTCCCTTCGACGTGGTTGTGGAGGACACGAGATGCAGAGGACAGGAGGGATACGCACACGTACACAGGCACACGCGAGCAGCATATGGGCAGTAGGGCAGCCGGAGATAATCAAACAGCGACGCAAACGAAACGCGCTAGAGCAACCTTCCATCCCGTGAAGGGCGCGCACGTGTGAACTTCTTTTGTTCTCTACTTGAACGGCGTCGAAGCGTGACGGCCTTTGTACTCATTTAGACACCGCACAGACGTATATATCTATATTTTTGAGTGGGAGAAGGGTCTGCTTGTTTTGTTGTTGGTCTCTTTTCCGTGTGCGGCTGACCTGCGCAGTGCATGCAATGTTGTGAGACACAGACCGGCTTTTTCCCCGACTCGGGCGCATGTGTGAGATGTTGAATGCGCGTGCGAACCGCTATCAGAATGCCGTTGGACGAGTGGGAATGTGTGCAGCCGCGACACAACGAAAATGAACTAGCTGTGTGCTTCAATGAAAGCCTCGCTGCCTGCGTCACGCAGCATAGATGCGCTGGTTACTCTCTCCATTTTTGTTTTTGCGTCTCCCTTCTCTTTTGCTCCCTACACACAACTCTTCCCGTTGGCGTCTCCGATGCTCGTGCTGCCTCTCTTACACGAATAGTGTCCTGCTGACGTACAAAGGCGCGAAAAGATCAAGAACAGTCTACAAGTCCTGCGCTCGAGGAGCACGCCAGGATGCCCCGTCCGCAGTTCATTACGTGCCAGCTATGCGGCAAGGGCTTCGGATCGGCCTCCATCAACATCCACATTCCGCAGTGCTATGAAAAAGCCATCAAGCGGTGGCAACTGAACCCGCAAGGGCCGCGACCAGTCATGCCACCGCTCCATGGCAAACCGGCTGCCAAGGCAAGCAACGGTGGACCCTCCGGCATCGCCTTCGCCGGCCAACCCCGCGGCGCTGGCATGTCAGCTGTCCGCTCCCTGCAGATGCAGAGCATGCCACCAGAAAGCGTCGAGCCGGAGAACATGAATCTGCACCCATGCTCAAAATGTGGCCGTACTTTCAACTTTGACCGCATCGCCTACCACGAGAGCGTCTGCAAAGGCGACCAAAAGCGTAGGGTCTTTGAAAGTAGCAAGCAGCGGTGTGCAGGCGGCGAGGGGGACGACGCCTACGCCGGTGGTGCCTTCGGTGCCCCAAGTGGGGTTCGGAGAGGCCGAATGAAGAAACTAGGCACGGCGAACACCACAAGTCGATACACCCCCGCTCCGGCCCCGCGGACGAATTGGCGTCAGCAGCATGAGGAGTTTATCGCGGCCATCCGCAGCGCCAAGCGGGCAGATGCGGAGGCACAGAACATGTGGGGCACTGGTCCTGCTGCGCCTTCTTTCAGCACATCGAGGGGACCTGCACGCGGCGGTCTCTTCGGCGCGACATCTTCCGGCTTCGGGGATGGGGCTGGGATGTCAGCGCGGGTCTCGGCCTCCACTAGACGAATTCCGCCGCTTATGGCGAAGCAGAATGAGACGCTCAAGCAGGGCATAGCAACTGGCGGCCGCGCGGCAAGGGCTAAGGAGGGCGGCGGCATCCCTGCGCCGAGAACAGGGCGTCCTTTAGGGCGTCCGACTCCGCCTTCGGGACGAGACAGTTTCGGCGGCCGCGGCGACCGATTCAGTAGCCGTGGCGGCGGTGGCGGCATGGGCGGTGGTGGTGGTGGTGGCCGCATTCTAAACGACAACACGACAAGCGTAGGCATGCTGCAGGCCATGGGGCGAGCTTAACCGCATCTGCTAGTCTGAGTGTGCTCTCGCCCCTTTCCGCCCCTCTCCTGCTTTCAGGTACACACACTCCTCCGCCCTTGTCGTGGTCCCCCGCCCCATCTCATGTATGTCTCGTCGCAAGCACAGATGGAACCGAAACACAAGAAAAGCGCGTTTTGTCAAGGAAAAGGCGCTACCCTGCCTCTTCGACCTTTTAAACATGCGCACCCCGCCTTCTGTTTTCCATGCCGCACGTGTTCAGGTGCTTTACTTGCAGTGCCTCTCTCTTTGTGTTCCCTCGCGCGTATCAGCGGTGTGGAAGGAAGAGATCGAGTGCTGACAGCTGGCGGTCTGCGGAACGCCACTGGCTAGCTGCCATGTAGGTCTTAGTGATGAGGACAGCTTGCTAGGTATGTATATGTATCTGTTTTCAAGATAAGGGTGCTCTTGTGCCCACTGGAGGGAGGAGGGTGGAAAAGGGAAGGCCACCCCCCTCTGCGCACCTCTTTTTTTTCTTCAGCTCCTTCTCTTCCAACTACCCAAGGCCTGCAGCTTTGTGGCGTTAGCTTCGCTTTTTTTCACAGGTGCGTTAGCGTCCGGGTGTAGGTGTAAGGATGCACGTGTCTGTGTATGTGTGCTCGTACGTGGCTGCTTTTTTGCCCACCAAGGTGTGGCTTGCCATTATTAACCTTCTCCCTTTTTTTCCCTCTCCATCAGCGAGTCTTTTTTTTTTCGTTGCCGTGAAGAGTGCGATGTGTATGGTCATCTTGTGCTTTTTTACTTCCTCTCTCTTTGGTGTGTGCGCGCGCCTTTTCCGCGCACCTCCTATAACACATGCGCATGCGCTCACGGTGACCTACTACCCATGTAAAATAACACAAAAAACAAACAAAAAAAGGGACATGCCCCCACCTTCACAGAAACACACACGGACACACGAAGTGAGAGAAACATGAGCTGGGATGGAAAAGGGGAAGGGAGGAGTATGTTGCAGGCGGTGCGCAACAGTACTGACAGTGACACAAAGATGGAGGGAAAGGGCACGGTACCCTCTCTCTGCGTCATATCCCCTAGTACAATTCATCCGTTTTTATCCGATACTTTCAGGGGCTACTGCTCTCTCTCTCTCTCTCTGTCGGGCTCTCAAGCGTTCTCCACACCGCTGTGAAGGTGGCCGCCTTGTCTTCCTATGTATGCCTCTGTTTCTTCTCTAGTGGTCCCTCTTTTTTTTTTCGCACCGTCCTATACAGCTCCACTATGTTTTTTTTCTGTTTCTTTTTTGACTTCTTTTTCACCCCCTGACTCCTTGACGTTGGTTGGTGATGGATGCTGCTGCACGCCTCTACTCCAGTGGTAGTGAAGCGATGCTTTGTTCAGTAAAACGAGGATACTCGTACCAAACAGCATCGCCATCTTCCGCGAATGGTGGAGCCTCTCCAACATCGCTGCGTGTCCTAAGCCGTACTTGAACGGCATGTTTTCTTCGCTCTGGTGTTTGCACTTTCCTGCACACGTGGATGCCGAGTGAAGGGGGGGGGGGCGGAACTGTTTGCTTCCTCAGCGCATCCCGCGATGAATGTGCGCGAGTTTCAATGCAGCGTTGAGGAGGTTTCTCTTCGCCCTCCCTCTAGACACTTCTCGTCTTGTGACTCAACGCCATTTGCCTCCGCTCTGCTGCTCTCTTTACTATGCCGCACCCCATCACAACTCACGTGTATGCCACACTGGTGTGCAATGCACCGTGACACACTCTCTGACGCGTAAAACGCACTACCTTTTTCTCCATGGCACAAATAAAGAGAAACTTCAGTAGAACGCTAAGGAACTGTGAGCGCGACCCCCTCCTCCTACCTCATAATGCTTCGCAAGACCAATCTCTTCCTCTTCTCGGCATCGCGCGCTCTGATGAGCGGTGGCAGCTCGCATGGCCCCACGCCGTACCAGGACAAGTCCTATCCGGTGCAACCCCACAACCTGAACGAGCTCCAGCAGCCCCCGGACAGTTGGCGCAAGAGCCCCATTATGAGCAAGCTTATGGACCAGTCTCTGCCGGTGTACGACGATGTGGTGACCGGTGTTGGCCGCCTGTACTGGCAGGAGCCAGCGCGTGTGTGGCACCTGTTCGAGGCCGATGACACCCTCATGCTGGAGGAGCACGATCGCGAGGAGTGGAACGACCGGCCGTATGTGGCGGTGAACCACCTGTACGAACCTCCGATCGGTAGTGAGGAGCGCCCCATCCGTGTGGAAGGCACTGGCAACCCAGGTGATCAGCAGATTGTACTGTGCTTCGGTAACTGCGCACCGCACGTGCCGCAGTCTAACTACTACATGATGATGAAGGGCTACAGCAAGACGAAGTGCCCCATGTGCCAACAGTGGTTCTACGTCCACAACCGCCCGTGGCTGGTGATGCACCCTGATTGGACCGATGAGCCGGCCGCGGATGAGGGTCCGGCCTACACGTTCGCCGAGATCGAGGCCGAGTTCGACCGCGATTTCCACGAGTTCGGCGTCTACCTCAATGCTGAGTAAACCACATAGCTTCTACTCTTCCCTTCTTGCCCCTTATATTGCATGTGCGTGTGTGTGTGTCGGTGTATGCGCTTGTGTGTATGTGGCGCTGTTGGTGCCGATTTGCATCGGCAGGTGTGCTGTCTCTTTCTATCTCCTTGTTCACATCATTCTCGCCCTTTTTCTTTGCGCGCTATCTTAGTGGACAGTAACGACGCATTCAAGAAACAACCCGCAGCAACCCGGTAGCGGCGCCTCTACACACGCACACGCACACAGTCTGGGGCGAAAGCGGAGGACAGAACGAATACCGTTTTGCTTCTTGCTGTCGTTGCGGTTGTCGTTGTTCTCTTGTTTGGCCCGACGTGGACGCAAGGATAAGTGCGACGGCACAGGGAGGCAGACGAGAGGAGCACGTAGCTGATTTCTTGTCCCTCGTTGAAGTAATAGCAGGCGGCAAAACACGTAGGGAGGGGCAACGAATGGAGATGCAAACACAGGGTCTCGGGAACGGAAGGAGTCAAGGGGGAGGGGTGATGGTGGAGGGGGGGGGAGGAGTGAAAAACGCGAAGGGATGTTTGACGCGTAAAATGAAGCGCTGGCGTTGTAGAGCTCTTCCGCCATTTCTTTGGCTGCTTTCCCCATCGGCTCCCTTCCACACACACACACTCACATTCTAGCCACCCTCTCTCTATGATGTCCCGCTCATACCGCTCCGTTTCTTTGGCACCAAATCCGCATGTTTGCTTTCTATCCTGTAGTCCTTCCTTTTCTTTTACACCTTTTCATGGGGGAAGCACAGATTTGTGTATCTCGTTGTGCCTCCGTTAGCAATTATCTATGTCTCTCTGTCTGTCTCTGTGTGCTTGTGTGTGTGATTGTCGCTGTCGCGGCGTGTGTGCTCCTACGCCTCTTGCAAGGGGCTGCGATACCCCCACTGCCTACACCGTTCTCAGCAGCAGCCGCACTCACCTTCCTCCCTTCTCGTCCACGACCTCAAAAAAAAACAATAAAGAAATAGGAACGTTCGTACCGGATGTCGACTTCTCTCTCGTTTTTCTTCGCTGTTTTCTTTTTTTGTTGTTGCTGACGTCCCTCTTTTAAAACTGTAGGTATGCAAAACACTCAATAACACACACCAAACCACGCTCGAAGCGCGCGTCTTGGCACAGTGGTGTGTACAAGCTCCTCCGCTGCAGAGCTCAACGCACGTCCGTCGTGGCTAATGTCCTTGTGACAGGTTGCGGTGGCAACGGAGTGTTTTCTTTTGTTCCTTCGTAGGCAGCAGGCTTGTGCCATCGGCGGTGCCTCTCGCCAGCTTCTCTGGGTGTCGAGGGCCCAACAACATGCTTCCTCGCTTCTGGTGGTCGAATTGAAGGACTGTCACACCCATCGCCTTCTGCTGATGGTTGAATCGAGTCTTTCTGTCTCCCTCTTCATTGCTGGTGCTTTTTTGTTTGCTTCTCTTCTTTTGCACGGCCCCCCCTTGTGGCCCCCCTGTTGCCTGTGCTGGTCCCCTCACGGGTATACTGCACATCTGCCTCTCTTACTATTCACACATACACACAAAACATGTGTCACACGTGCATCCATCCTGACGTGCAGAGGCTTGCTGGATTGCTGGGCGACCTAGTTTGTGAAACGGAATTTCGACGCCGCCGCGTCTCTCTCACACTCGCTTCAGCAATGAAGGTGGAGGAGTCAATGTTCTACCAAACGACGATATTGGCGCCGATGGTACGCGTGTGCAGCCCTGGCTTTCGCGCCCTGTGCGGCGCGCACGGTGCCGATGTCGTCTTCACTGAGGAGGTGGTGGCCGCCAAGCTTGCGACGTGCCAGCGCGAGGTGGTGCGCTACCCCACAGTAGACACGCCGATGGCCGAATACGTGTCCTACGACCGCTTCAAAAACACCTACAAGCGTACTGTTGTGCTGAGTACGCCTATGCTCCCCGACATCACCTACGGCGGACAAAAGGCAGAGCGCATCTCTGCCCCTCGCATTGTGCTGCAGCTTGGCGTCGCAGACCCTGCGCGTGGTGCGGCTGCGGCGCTTGTGTGCAGCAATGATATAGACGGCATCGACATCAACATGGGATGCCCCAAAAAGTTCAGTGTGCACAACGGCTTCGGCGCCGCACTGATGAAGCGGCCGGAGATCGGCGGGGCTATTGTACGGGCCGTGCATAGCGCGGTGAACAGCGACTCGAATGTAGAAGCACGGGGTGGTAAGCGCGTCGCCGTGAGCCTCAAGACACGTCTTCAGGACACTGCCGAAGCCACTGTGGGGATGCTGCGAGCGATACTGGCGGCGGCACAGCACACGCCAGCGAACCCTGTCCTGCACGCCATCACCATTCACGCCCGCACGCCGGACCAGCGGTCTGAGCAGGCTCCGCTGTACGACCGCGCGGCAGAGGTGGTACGCGCCTGCAGGGCCGACGCCGCCTTCGAAGGCATCTGCTTGGTTCTGAACGGCTCCGTGTTGTCGCGTCAAGACGGGGAAGCAAAGTGCGCGCGGTACGGCTTCGACGCAGCCATGATTGCTCGCGCTGCCCTGGAGGACGCGCGTTGCTTTCACCGCAAAGGCAGCGAACTTCCGGCCTCCTCCGCTGCACACGACGGCGGGGCGCAGTCGACGGAGGACGCTGAGGAGTACGCCATGGCCATTATGAAGGAGCTCTTTTTCTACTCTGTGCGCTACCGCACCCTCTTCAACAACTTTAAGTACCACCTCACGCGCGCGGTTCCGGTGGTGAAGGCCCTCAAGCCGTTCATGGAGGAGGTGCAGCTTGAGCTGCGCAGCTACGCCGACTGCTACGAGTTCTTCCGCTTGACTGTAGAGGAGAAGGCGCTGGCAGACTTGTGTGCGCACACGGTGGAGCTGCTCGCGGAGAAGCCGGCGTCCACGCGAAAGCGTGCAGCGGTGACCGCGGATGCGAGTGAGGAGGATGGCGAGCAAGCGCACAAGCTTGCCCGTGTCGAGACGACGACGAAAGCGTCCATTTAAAGCGGCGTTATCGTTGTCCCTTCTCTCCCACTGTGTGCTCGTGTGTCAGAGTGCCTGTACAGTATCACATCATTCTTTTCTGCATCCCCCCACACGTGTGCGTGTGTGTATTGGTCTCGACATCACCCTAGCAGAGCGACGCGAATGTTGTAAGCCGACATGAAAGCAAGCCACACACACACGTCAACTGAGCTATGCGCTGTGGCAGCCGCTCGGCACTTGAGGCGCCGTACGCGATGCTTGACATTTCGTGATGCGCAGCTCGTAAGAGAGCATGCCGTATCTATCTCTTTCTCTCTGTCATAAGCGTCTGCAGTAGCAGTGGTCAAGTATACCCGTCCCCCTCTCTTCTCCGTGATCTTTGTTTTCTCTCCGTGAGCACACACCGCTTCCACTACACACCGCCACGTTATCATTTCCCCACCCATTACTCCTGAGCCTGCGCCTTTCAGCCGTGGTGCACATGCAGCCTGCCCCCCTCCCCCAAAAAAAACGTAGGAATAGAGAGGGTTCACGCTTTGGCGAGTAGCTTTCAGCCGGACGTCGAACCTTTGCTCAACGTTTTGGCCTTGGCCGCGATACACCTGCAGCACCCTGCCATCTATGCCGTTTCCCGTCTTCGCTTTGCCTGCCCCTCCCTTTTCCCCCTTTTTTTTTGGGTGTTCCTCTTGAGCCACGCTGCCGTGTCGGTTGTGGTGAGGCTGGGACACCTGGCTTCACATCAGCGGTTTCTCCGCACCCCTTCTCTTTTGCATTTTCACCCCTGCCGCGTGCATCTTGCGTGTTCCAGACACCACCTTCTTGCTGTTGCCCTTTGTTTGGACGTTGCGTGATCGACAAAGTAGCGCCGCCGCTGCCGCTCTCGTCGTGCTCTTTCTTTCGTGCCCCATTGTGCACAGTACTCGCCGGCCGTACAGCGAGCGCTGTAAGCGTTCTTCATTTTCCGATCCTCGTGCGACACGGCAATAAAATGTCTTCCGTATCCTCTTCGAAGGTGAACCGCGGGCGCCGCAACTGCCTGGAGCAGGCTTGGAGCTACTTGAACACAGCTTTTAGCGCCACGGCGGGTCTCAAGGTGCTCCTGTGCGATGATGCGACTCGTGAAATCCTCTCCATTGCCTATTCTCAGCATCAGCTGCTGCAGCACAATGTAGTGCTGGTCGATATGCTGGCAAACCAGGAGCGCTATCCCATGAAGCACTTCTCCTGTGTGATTGTATGCCGCCCCTCGGCGGCATCGTTGGCAGCTGTGTATCAGGAGCTGGCGGAGGGCAACTTCGCCTCCTATGACATCTACTTTACCTACATGCTAGACGCCACGCTGGTGCAGTCCTTGGCGAACGCAGATGTGCTTAATCTAGTGTCGCGCGTTGGGGAGTTGTATATCAACTCTATTCCCGTGACTGAGTGGGTGTGTCTGATGCAGCTGAAACCCTCGCTGCTGTCCAAAGGCCCTAGCCCGTTCATGAACCCCATCACGTACAGTCAGTGGGACCCCAAGTCGCTCGAGCGCATGTCGGAGGGCATCATTAGCATGCTGCTGTCGACGAATCGCCGGGCTGTCATTCGGTACCGCGAGGGCAGCAAGGTTTCCGAGAAGCTCGCGGTCGAGGTAGCAGCTCGCATGAGGAATGTTCACGCCACATTCCCTGACCTCAAGGCCACCGAGAGTGTGCTGGTGATCTTGGACCGCAAGGACGACCCCGTCACCCCACTGTTGATGCCCTGGACCTACGAGGCAATGATTCATGAGCTGATCGGCTTCCAGCGCGGCAACGAAGTCGTCATCGACGACCCAGATGCGAAGCCGGAGGATCGCGTGCACGTCGTCACGCCGCAGACGGACGGCTTTTTCGGACAGCATCGCTACGACGATTGGGGCCAGGTATGCGTGGCGGTGAGTGAGATGGTGAAGGCGTACAAGGAGATGAACAATTTTGACCGCAACACCGTTTCCTTGGATGAAATCAAAAACTTCATGAACCGGTTCCCTGAGGCTCGCAAACAGTCGGTGCAGGTGACCCGACACTGCGCTATCACGAGCGAGCTGGTCGCCGAGATCAACGGCCGCAGTCTCACGCGGCTCTCGGTACTCGAGCAGGACATCATCAACAACAACAACGTGACAGAGCACAGCCGCCTCGTGCTGGAGGTGGTACAGGATCCCAAGACGGACGTCGACGATGCGCTGCGCATTGTGATGCTGTACCATCTGCACTACGAGAGGGTGGCCGGCAGCATTATCATGCAGCTAAAGCAGGAGCTCATGCAGCGTCAATGCCCGCGGGAGAAGGTCCAGCTGATCGACCGCCTTATCGAGTATGCTGGACAGGACCAGCGGTGCCACGAGATATTCCGATCCTCAACGGGGCACATGCTCAAGACGGTCGCGAAGGCTGTTGGTCAGTTTGGCAAGGACGTGCAGAATGTGCTCACGCAGCACATACCGCTCGTCAAGAAGATCATCAACCGTGTCTACAACGGTACACTATCGGTGGAGAAGTATCCGGTGCAGGGGGTGCCGGGGTGCCCTATTCCCGCTGGCCAGGCGCCGTTTGTGCACGCCAAGGACATCATCGTTGTGTACATTGGCGGTTACACTTTTTCGGAGGCGATGCTGCTGGCGCAGATCAACGAAGGCAACGTGGACAATAACCAGGAGACGCTGATGAACTTCGGCAAGCAGGTATCGCGTAAGCTGGGCACCGACGGCGTCACGGGGCCATCGACGGAGTCGTACACCGCCAAGATCGAGGCGCACGTCTCCCTCATTACGACGTCGATGCTGAACAGCAAGGATTTCATACACTCATTGCCCTCCTAGAGGAAATCCAGGATTCGTCTGTGAGCAGGCAGGGGCCAGTAGGTGTGAGGAGGGGCACGACTGGCCCTCAGTTCAAGGGAGTCCATCGAGACGTGCACGTTTTTGTGCTGTGTAGACGGTGGAGGAGGTACGGCGTCTGCAACGATGGCTTAAATTCTCGTTGCTTCGACGAGATATGTAGTCACGGCTGATGTCCCAAGTGGGTATGTGTGCGGTGTATCGCTGTGCATCCCGATCGTTCCAGGTGCACCATTATTTGTCGGCGCGCCTGAGCAATGAAAAGACGGTGGTGCTGTTTGGTCTGCCGTTGCCGCTCTGCGTTCTGCAGCGTGCGCTCATTCTTCGTTTTCACCCTTGGCCCTGCCAACCCTCTCCGCACCCCCTCGCTCGCATAGGGGGGGGGGTAGGCGAGGCGTTGCGCTGAGATCTTTTCTGCGGCACTTGGTCTCTACGTACGCGAGCATGCCCCTCTGTTCTGTGCTTTCCCTTTCCCCGCGTTGCTGGTGTTTGTTCGAGCCTACTACCGTCCCTTGATGCGAGTTGCTCTCTGGTAGCGAAAGCAAAGTACGCTCTTTACAGAACATGACGGTGCATATGGTGGCACGGGAGGCCGTCACATCAGGTGCGCTGTGCTTCGCTTGCACCTCAAGGCGCCATTTGGAGGAACGCTTCTTTGTACGCCAAACGTTATCAGAAAAGAGAGGCAACCGATGCGTGGCAACACCAGTGGGCACCGTGCGAAGCGTTACTGCAGTTGCTTTTCTTCTGATGAGCCCCCTCTGTTCGCCACCGGCCCCTAGCCATGCCGTTCTTCTGACCACACCCTTCCCTTCTTCTGTCCTCCTCTGCTCTGGACTCCGCAACGCCTTCGCGTGCGTGGCACTGTGCGCACGCATGCGTGCGTATCATCGGGGGTCGGACCACTTTGAAACCCGTGCGTGCACGCAATGCCCTGCATGTGTCTCATGCACTACGGTACTGGCGCCAGCGAAGCGACAACTTTGCAGCGGGGTCGCGTTTTGCCTGTGTGCGTCTCTCTCAAAGACGTCATTCGCCACCTCTCGCACACACGCACACACTCACATACATCACGCCTACATTCACGCACAGAAACAGGCGGTAAGCACGAGAAGGGAGGCAACATAGCGTCCCCACCCATCCCTCTCTCTTTTATTGGAGTGCGCATCACGCAGGCTCATTAGCTTACTGCTCTCTTTTCTCCGCCTCTTCTTGTATATGTTTTCGGGTTACTTCCGTGTACATGTACGGTAAACTCTTGTATCTCTAGAACCTTCCCTTGCGACATTTCCCCACCCCTCCCTCCTCCCTTCTCCCCATTACACCCCTCCCTCTCTCTCTGCTTTCTGCTGTGTGTACGTGTGTATGTCTATTACGGACTCACACAACACGTACACACCCAAACACACTCGTACAAGACGCACACACACACACACAAGTATATATATGTATAAACGCGAGCATCGGCAGACCCTTTTGCACATCGAGGCGTTTGTTAGCGTTTGCTCTCTCTCTCTCTCTCTCGTGTGTGTGCGTGTGTGCGTTGGTGCGCGACGGCTTCTCTGTATCTCTCTTCCTTTCTCGATTTACTTCCTGTGCGCGCCCCGCAACGGAGTCCGCCCGTCTTATCGTTTCCGGTTTCTCTGCTTTCCGGCATCTCTGCTGCCCCCCTCCCCTACCCCCTCCCGAACGAGCACACGTGGTTTGTTTTCTCCCTTGTGCTTTCACTTTGGTCGCGTGACGACGACAACAAAAGTGCGTCCGCGCTCTCGAAAGCGCAAGCGCGATTAATGATTCCTGGAGGTGCGGGCAGCGGCTTAGAGCCCGCGTACCCCAGAAGTGGACTGGCACACCCGTACATGGACTCCGTGCCCACTAGCAGCGTACCCGGAATGTTCTCTTCGTATACTGGCAGGTCGACATTTAGCGCAGGCATTGGGGAGGGCGGCATCGCCGGCGGCCGCGGAGGTGCTCGAGCTGCTTCGGCAGAAAGCTCTCCTTCAGAGGGCGAGACTTTCACCAAGGAGGATCGGATGCTGCTTCGGCTGCTCTACCACCAGCAGCAAGCCATCCAGGTGCAGCTTAACACCATGACGGAGTGGATGCAGCAAGTGAACTATCGCATTGCATCTCTCGAACGGCTCTCCCGCCTCACACGCCCCGTCACGACTGTCGGGGCAACCTCTAGCCTTACCGCGAGCGCGGCACCGCTACCGTCCCGTAGCACCTCCGCGGTGGAGGGCTACGGCACCTTGGCAGGCCAAATCCAAGGCGCACCGCTCTACTCGTCTTCCCCGGCGCTTAGCGCGAGAGACGCACCTCGGCCGCAGACATGCTCTGCGCCGGCGAGTGTCTACAGCGGGCAAGGCCTTCACCAGCGCGCTACCTCGAGTGCGCCGCCCTTGTCGAGCGCCCAGGAGAGTTCCCGTGCCTGCACCCCGCCATCTGAGCAGACGAGGCACCAGACCGGCGGGGCGGGCGGTGGCAGCGCCGTACCCAGCACGACTCGCTCTTTCGAGTCCGCCATGGCGCAGCCCTGGGACCCGCACAACACTTCGCTGCAATCTGCTAGTGGTGCGGGGGTTCACAGCCGTACCTCCTCGCACACGAGCGCGCTGGGCCGTCGTGCGAACCCTCTTTTGAGCTCGTCTACCACCATGAGCAAGCTGCCCACGTCGACCTCGCGGCCGAACTGGGGTGACCCCAAGCAACTCTCACGGCTGGACGCATCTGTACCGAGCGGCACGGCGCAAACATCATTATCGAGCGGCCTAACCTCACTTGACACACAACAGCCGCCGCCATCCCAGCAGCAGCAGCAGCAGAGTCGCCAGCCGCCCGTCGTCAGCCCACCTACCGCGGCAGCGGTCCCGTACGCATCGTCTCCTCTGTACACGTCAGCCGACGCCGTTGTTCCGCCGTACCGCCGGATGCCGCCAGAGCTGACGACACGTCAACCCCATAGTCGAGCTGCAGCCGCTGTCACAGCTTCCGCCTCCACGGCCAGTGGCGCACCTCCTGTCTTCAGTGGCACCGTGGACGCATCACTCGCCGCGTCTGGCCGGGAGGGGACGCTGCCGCCAGCGAAGAGCAGCAGTATGGCGGCGAGCAGCAACCACTGCGACGCACGAGGGCGCGCCGCCACTGGGACTACGGCTGTGGAGGGGTCGCGGGAGGTCAGGGCGACTCACAGTGCCGCCGCGGTTAGCCCTGGAGACCCGCGCGCGGCCACCGATCCCGCAGGTGGGGTCGGTCGAGCTGCTCGCCCGCATGATGGGGGGACGCGCTTGCCCTCTGCGTCGAACGACGACTCGCTCAGCGATGGCTATGGCAGCTATGAGTCTCGTATGTACATGAAGAATTTGGGGCTGTTGTGAATGTTGGGCCGCCTGGCAAAGGGGCGTGATGCATCTCAGTGAGGCGCTGTTCCATCATCCTGCGGGGGCTTTTCCTGTATCCTTTTTGGTCACCATTTCATGCCAATGGACGAAATCACCGGCGAGGTACTTTTCCCTTTTCGCGTGCTGCCGTTTTTGTGTTGCTCACCTTTCCTTCTCTCCTTTTTTGCTTGCTTTACGTGCATCCGTCATTGGGGTGATGGCCACCATGACGATGCCGTGTACCACTACAAGGATGGGTCTGTTTGGATTTCTCACGATGTGCGGGACCATTTGTGTTTGCGTCTTCCCTTTGGCGGAGGAGATGAAGCATGGGCTGCGTCGTCCATGGTGGATGCCGCCCCCCCCTGCTCGTTCTCTCTTCGTTTCCCTTTTCTATACAACCTCCTCTCCTTTCTTCTGTGCACCATGATGGCAGGGCGCTGCGGCTCCGTGTCGTGTTCTTGGGCACGTCGACTCTGCAGTCGTGCACAGGGGAGGCGCGAAGGGAGCGCCTCGCTGGGGAAGGCACAGAAGGAAGGGATGCGGGGCCTTTCAGGGGGAGCTCACCAGTGTTTGCGCTTTTTCCTTCCGCTCTTCTTCAATTCGTTTTCTTCCCTTCTCGTTCCCTTTAGATCAAATCGTGCAGGACTCTGAGCTGGGTAGCCGCTAGGGGACGCAGTCTGAGGTGATGGAAGGCGGAGGGCTGATCACAATGACGATTTTATCGTCCTTTTTGTTGTTACAAGCAAGGTGAAGATCCCTCTGGAGTGTGTCAAGTAGATACCCCATGCTGCCCTACTTGGTGGCCCCTCTGGGTAGCCTCTGTGTTGCCATGCGCTAAGTTCATGCATGAAGGTCGATGCCCCTCGCAAGTGCTAGCTGGCGCATGGCTGACGGGCATCGCTCCTGCCCCCCTTTTCTTCTTCCGCCCGTGTTCCCCCCCGTCTCTACCCCTTATGATGTTCGGTTCAGTACTGTCGTGCTTCGTTTTCTTCGTTCGGTTTCACGCACACGCATATCATTACTAGAGGAGCTCCCCCCATTTATCCCCCGCAGCTGCGTGTTTTTGTTTCCTCCCCCTTCTCCGCATGCTTATCGGCATTGCCACCACTACTGCGAGGTACACGTGGCCCTCTTACCCTTTTCTCTGGTTGCCGTTTTATAGGCACATCTCCTCCGCGGCACTCGCAGCGTCACACGTGCCTGTTTGCATGTGCGCGTCCATGCGTGTAATGTACTAGATTCCTCCAGCAAGCATTCAGGAGCAACACCGAAAGAAACAAAATATAAGACGAGAACCAAGCATCCTTCGTTGTGACAGTCGACTTAGTCTACTCGTGAATCAGCAGCGGCGGTGAGGCGGTACTCGTTGAGCTGCTATCATTTATAGCACCGTGCGCAAGTCATATTTGTGAGGCAGGGGTGGTGCGTGTGGTGTGTGTGTGTGTGGGAGGGACGTGCGTGTGCCGACTGGAGTGTAGGACACCGCGTGTGGGTTCGTCGATTCTGTAACGAGAGAGGGAGCATGTGGGGGGCAAGACCCTTCCTCTCTCGCTCATTTGTGTACATCTCCATTCCCACGGTGGTCCTCTATCGCACCATCTTTCCCTCTGCTGTCTTTTGTTCTTATCTTGCTCATGTCCGGGACCCCCCTCCCCCCACACAAACACACACGCACATAGTACGTAAGGCGGTTCTTTGGGAATCCTTCTCGGTTGCTTTTCGTGACATGCGCTGTGCTTCACCTCCACACACCTGCCGCGCAACCTCTCCGTTCCTTCAGTTCCTTTCGCACATGCTCCTGCGCCTCCTCCCACGCGACAGCGGTCATTGAGGGTTGCATCAGTGTGGATCCCCTATCCAAGTGGCCTCGTACGCATACACAACTATCGCTCTCCCTCACCTTCGCCAACACGCACGAGAGACAGAGACGGGTTAACACAGCATTCCCGCATCGTTCTCCCCCAGCGTTACGTGTCTCCGTCTCCAGCACTCCACCGAAAGACGCAGACGACCTCCTCCCGGCAGGGCACACTTTTCTTTGGTCCTCCCTTTCCTCTCCTTCGCGGGGCCTTTCGCCTCTCCCTGTGACAAGCTCTGCGCGTTGACGCGCTTGGATCTTGTGCTGGATTCGAGACTGGTGCCAAGTCAACAGGAAATTGCTGCGGCGCCACCCAGAGACCCCGCACCGTTTTGCCGAGATGCGTCGTTGTCTCGCCTGCTGGCCCACTGCCGCGTTTGCGGTAGCCCGCGCCATCACCACGAACTCGTTTGTTTCTTCTATAGAGCAGGTACAGCAGCAGCTGCAGACGGCACAGGACCGACGGGTGGAACTGCTACGGTACGGGCGGCAGCTCTACGAGGTGGAGATGCTGGATGACTTGAAGACCGCCTACACGCCTGCCGTGGCGAGCAAAATATGCTACGTTGCCTCACAGCTACGCATCGACGCGACCAAAGGTCAGCCCTACACTGCCGTGTTGGAGGCCACTATGACCGCTGAGGGTGAACAGGCCATGGAAGTGGCGTCACTCGCCCGTATTGTCCACAGCTGTCTTGTCCTGCGCAGCGGACACCTCCACGAGGTGCTCTTCACGTTCATTCCGTTTCTGCGCGAGAAGGCGGGGACAATGGACGCCGTGACGACGGCGGTGCTCATCAACGCCTACGGTCGATCAGGTGTGCACCACCATGGGCTGTACAAGGCTCTGTGCGACAACGGCGCCACGGTGCTCAAGGATCCTCGTGTGCCGCTGGCGCACATCGCAAACGTGGCGTATGCCGTGTCTCGTGTCAAGTTCCTCCACCCCGCTCTCATGCTAACTCTGCGGGACCACGCCCTCCGCAAGGTGGCGGAGGCGTCACCGATCATCAGCCTGACAGTCCTAGACGCGTTTACCGAGCTGCGTCAGATCGACGACGACCTTTTCAACGCCTACGAGCAGCGCCTGCTGGGGCAGCTGAATGAACTCCAGGCCCCTCTCATGGCTTCTCTGGTCTCGTGCGTAGTGCGTGCGGGGCGTGGCAAGGCGGAGGTCATGGAGAGCCTTGGCGCCAGGACAGTCGCCATCGCCGACACTTTCGATGCCGCATCGATCGCGAAGGTCACCAACGCCTACTACGAGGCGGATGTCGCCTCCGAGGACGTGCTTGGCGCCTTGGCAGAGCGGGCCTGCAAGGTGGCTGCCGACTTTCGCGCGGACGAGATTGCGACTGTGTTGAACGCGCTGAGCGCCTTTGACCTGTTTGATGCAGAACTCTTCCCACTGCTCGCGTCCCGCTTCGTGGCACTGCACAGACAAGGCGGGTATGTGGACGTGGCGGACGCTGCCGTCATTCTCAGCAGCTTCGCTGCCGTGCAGGAGCGCAATGACGAGCTCATCTACGTCTGCACGCAGCTATTCGCGGCGTACCCGGGAGTGGCAATGGATCCTGCGGTGCGGGTGAACGCTCTGTGGGCGTGTGCGTCGCTGAACGTGCACAACGAGGCCCAAACCAAGATGCTGGAGGAGGTGCGCGCGACGCCGTCGCTCGTGATGTGGGAATCTAAGGCAGACATGCTTCCGAAGGCCAAGGCGACGCTGGAGGAGCGCACTCAGTTTTCGGCGAAGGTGTACGGTATTACCATTTCTTCCTCAGGCGCTCGTTAGCAAGGGAGTTCGTGAGTGAGGTGGGGTGCTAAGGGGCGAAGTTGTGCTCTGCGGAGCACCCTCTGTTGTTGTGGGGTGGCTGATCGTGACAGCACGCTTTTCGACGCTCTCTCGATTCCGAGCCCCTCGTGTTGCGGCCACGGTCAGGGCTGCTGCTGCCTCTCGGTCTCGATCTCCTCACCGCTTCAGGTTGCTTCGCGCACATGCACCACCTTGCCGGAGTAGCAAGGTGTTTCTCGCGCTGCCGGGAGAGTAGTCCGGCGAGCACAGAAATTCTTGCGATATCAGTTGCGCTCCCTTCCTGTTGTTCTCTCCCTTTCTCTCGATTAAGATGCGAGTCAGGGACACAGTAGGACGTGTTTGCACGTGTGCGTGCTTACGTGGGTATATGTGTGTGTGCACGGATGTGAACATGGTTACCAAAGTGCGTCCGATGTGAGACATAGGAGCGGCAAGAAAAACATGGAGTCCCGAACCATGGAGTCGAGCCACAAGACAGCATGCACGTCCTGCCACCCGTCCTCACGCATACGTGCACATGCTCGCCAGAGCAGTGTAACATATCTTCATCGCCCACCTCGCCATCCAGTAGCGCTTAGCCCATCACCTGCGCTGCCACCGTTGCCGTCTTCTCTTTACATTTTTTTTTTGAACAATGATGACGAGGCGTTCGCCTCGACGCCTTCCTCCCGAAGCCGCTGCTGACCCCGGTCGATGCTCGCATCCACTCACCCGCAGAGACACACACACACACACACACAAAAAAGCGCTTGCGGGAATCCAGCGGATGCTGCGCTGAAGTGTGCTTGGACGAATAGAGGAAAGAGCGCGTGTCACGTGGGGGAAGCGCTTGCGCAGAGGGAAAGCGTCAGGAAGCGGGTCAGCTCTGTCAGAGGTGCTGGGGATGGGGTGGTTGACAGGAGAAGCCGTAGAAGACACCACAGCCTACTCTTCTATGTCCCTCTTTGTCCTTCATTTGCATGAATTCTTCACACACACACACAGACAGACACAAAAGCGCACTGAGTGAGCTGTGTCTCTTTGCGGCGCTGCGCATGCAGGTGTGTGGGCATGTGCCTGGACTCCCCTCCAACCTCCTCGTTTGCACCTTCGGGAGTCCTGTGTAGGTATCGGAGAGAGAGGCATCAAAGAAGGATGGCGGTAGAGGGCTTGCAGCTCCCTCTTCTTCGCACATGCACATAGGCGTGTGTGTCTGTGTGTGCGTGTTTTGCGTGTGCGTGTGGGTATCAGCGTGAAACGCTTCCCTTTTCTTCTCTCTGCTGGTTGTCCTGCTTCTCTTCTGATGTGCGCCTACGTGCGTGGCTTTCTCCGAATTTGCCTCAGTTTCACTCGCCACTCCGGTGCTTGTTGATGCCGTTGTGGATGTTGCTCCTTGCAGGGCACTCCTTGTCGACACCCTGCTCGCGTACCACGCGCGCCGCAGCGTAAGCAAATGAGGCGAACGCCCAAAGCGCGCACGCACATGGGAAAAGCGCATTTTGTTTTTCGTAAATCCCCTTTCGGCTTTGCAGGGAAGGGGTGCTGGCAGCATCACGACATAATGCAATGGTGTATGCACACATACACACACACAGGCACACAAGTCCATTCGCAATTTTGCCTCCATTTCTGGGCGCTCGCTGAGTGGCGTGCGCCATCTTTACCATCGACTCCTCTTGCGTTCTTAACGTGGTGTGGCGCGCTTAGGTTGATGAGTCAGCGGCGGCATGGTAGCACGCTAAGATGCGTGCGTCGTCTCCTCGCCCTTTTCGTTCACAAGAGAACAAAGAAAAGCACCCCCGAAGGCGTGGCCAGTAATGGTGGTGATGCTGCCTGCTCTGTGCGCGCGTGAGTGTGTTGTCTGCACTGGCGCGTTCAGAAGCTGCTCAAGGAGTATCCATCATGTGCCTTGTCTCTCTTGCGCAGCACCTGCACGGGAGTTTTTGCCTTGTCGGGTATCTACCACCGTCTCTGTCTCTCCTCCTTCCTTTACATGCACTCGGTTCCGCTTTCGACACCTCTCACCCCGTACATGTCGAACTTGTTTTCGAGTTACAGTTTTTTCCTCGGCGTTGGCTTGCTCTCTGCTCGCTTGTGTGGGGTGCCGCCTGCCCTCCTCCCCATCAAGGTACACGCCGTGGATGATACTCATGTATCGCCAGAGCATTGCAGGGCTGGCGCTCGCGGCTGCGCTGGCAGAGATCCAGCCTGCCCTGACACCGCGCCAGGAAGAGGAGATATGGCGCGTTTTCGACGCGGCAATGCAGGCCGCGGTTGCGGATGCGCCTCTAATGTCACACATCTCCGTGCAAACCCCACCACCTAGCTCCGTGGGCGGAGGTGGCTACGCTGCGGTGACTTCGGCTGCCTCAGGGTTGTACGTTCCTGCCAGTGCTGAGGACGGCGGCGGAATCGATGTCGAAGAGCGGGCAGTCGGAAAGCCCGCTGCAGCGTCGCAGGACGGTGGGACACCGTTTGAGGACAGCCACATCGCCTTTCCCGTGTACCGCTTGGTGGATGACGAGTGGACACTGCTGCTGAAAGACCCGACGGTAGTGGTACGGAACGAGCTTGGCGTGTCCGAGAAGATCCAACTGGACTACCTTCGAGTGCGCCTCAAGGACATTGGTGCCAAACCGGGTGCCACGCAGCCGAAGCAAGTGCGTGCAGTGCGGGAGCGCCGCATGTGAGCCCTTCGCTACTGTGCGTCGTCTTGGAGTGTCAGAGCGTATAGTGAATACCTGACTTGGTGGCAGGGGTGGCGGGGGGACTGTATGTGCTACGCTGTTACGCATTCTTTGTGATTGGGGAGGGTGGAGGGCGCGTCATAGCAAATAATCGAGGGCGCACGCATCTTCCTCTCGGCCCGTCGCCGCTGCTGCTGCTGCTGCTGTCAGCGCTGGTGCGTGTTTCGTCTTTTTGCAGTCGATGGTGCCGGGAACTACGGCGTTATGCCACACCTTACGTCACCACTACCTGTGACGGATGCAGGACACGCATACATACATAGATATATGCATATATACATATATACATATATGTATATATATCGTGTCTGTCGAACAATCTTTGTGCGCGTGTACTGTGACCGTCAACCACCAAAGGGCAAGGAATGCGCACAAGAAACGTAATCGACACAGCTGAAGGCGGAAGCGGACGCGCGCGTCTTGTGCGTGCGCTTGTCTATGTCTGCTGGGGGCGAGAGGGTGCCGAGAAGAAGATAAATCTTTGCAGGGGGGAGCACTTCTGAAGGGAACGGAAGGAGGCTGCTCCTTGGAAAACGTCAGCTCGGTTTTCCCCTTAGCGTGGCGTCCATGCTATAGCGCGTCGCCTGCTCCCAATGTGGGTCTGTCGCTCCTCTCGCCGACAAAACCAACCATGCACATTCGTGGGCTAAGGTTACTGCGCGCCCCGTTCGTGCTGGAACTCCCGAGCCCCTGTTCTGTCACGCTTCTCTTGTCTGCGAGCATGGCCCAGTCCTGCCAGACGTCTGCACCCTTCTTCCCCCTTTTTATTTTCTAACGTGATGCATTTCTCGCAACCCGACAGAGGCACGCATTGAAGCGGTGTAGTTTTGTGGCACCTCCCTTCCCACCTCCTTTCCTGTCATCTGCTGCGCACACACCCGCTCACTTAACAGTATTGTCCACCCCGCACGCACACCAGTTTCGGCTGTTTTTCAACGTCAGCGTCGCAAGCACCGCCAGCGCAAGTGTCACACGAGCAGCTGCCTCACTCTGCCTCTCGCCGACCCTCTCCTCTCTTCCCAGCTACCAGCGCTACTTGACTATTACTCATCATACACGTCATCGGCTTGCTGCGCGCACGCTCTCTACACACACATACGTGTATACATATTTGCTTTTCTCGTTGTTGGAGGGGAGAACTCAGTGAGAGCAAGAATAAGAAAACAAAGCCTCACCACGGTAAGAGTGACATTAAAAGGAAGCGACCGCACAAGGGGAGCGCACCTCGGCCCCCCCCCCCCCCCCCCGCAGAGGGAGCGGAGGACAAGAGGAGGAGGGGGGCTATAGGATCTCGATAACGCACGCCACTTCTCTCTTGCACGTTTGCTCTCCTCTTTCCCCTCTCTGCACCGCTTTGCACGCACACGACAAACACGCAGACACAAGCACTTTTTTTTGCACGTTGAGACACAACGAGTGGCACGGCACTTGCACCCTTGCTGTGTTTCTCGCGTGCAAGGAACGCTGTGGGCGCCTTTATTGCATGTGTGAGACTTCCCTAGACCTCCTTCCTTATCCCCGCCCCGCCCTTCCCCGCGGCACGCTGACCTTTGGCGTTCGCTTCCCTCTCGGTTTGTTAGCTCCACCTCTCGCGCTCATTTGGTTGCTGTCATCTCTGCTCCTCGCCTCTGTTGTTGTCGTTGCTCCTCTTTGTTCTCTCCCATTTTCATCATATTTTGTAGCACCTCGCTCGCTCTTCTATCACCGCGATCGCACGCTTCGCCTTCACCGTAAGCTCGAGTGTTGAGGGCGGTCTTGGTTTCGACACGCGCAGAGGGTGGTGGTGATCCGGCGTTGAGTGTCTGCCTCGTTTGTGTCTCTGTGGTCTGTCTGCGTCGGCTCGAAGTTTCTGCGCGGCACTGCTTCTCTTTCTTTTCTCCTTCAGTTTTTTTTTGTTGTTGTATTTTCGCTCACGATTTCTGTTCAGCCTTGACGGTGTGCGTTGCGCTGGTCTTTTGCGGATGGGCGTCTGCTCTCTCTCTTCTCCTTTTTTTTTGCTATTGATTCCGATCTCGCCAGCATCACTCGTGAGCACCTCTTTATACGCCGCGCTTCCGCTCTTTTCATATGCGCCCCCACCAGCACACAACCGCCTGTCCAGGGATGGTGGGTGGAAATGACTCGAGCCTCCATGAGCTGAGCCCCATGCTATTGCATGGGACGTGGCTACGCATGTCGTACTCGCACGCCGCCTTGGACACCGAGTCGAGCAGCTCCATCGACAGGAGCGTGCGGCGGGCACGCAGTGTTCCCGTGCTCACGCGGCGCGACCGACACCTCATGACTGTGTCGCCAATGTTATTCGATCGCTACTACATGGCTGAGGGCGGTGGTTTGATTTCGAGCGCGTTTAATCTTGCATCTGCCACATGTGGCGCTGGTGTGCTCGCGTTGCCGTATGCGATGCAGCACTGCGGAACCGTCACAGGCACCCTCACTCTCATTTTCGTCTGCAACCTTACCATCTACAGCGTGTTCCTCCTGGCGAAGGTTAGCGCCTTGACGAGACTCATGACATATGAGGAACTCGCCATCGATCTTGTCGGCCCCATCACCGAGAAAGTGACGGCCACGATCATTGTCGTCTTCTGCTGGGGAGTGGCTGTCATGTACATTGTAATGATGGGTGACTTTATCGTGCCGCTCTTTGAAGCCGTTGGTCTGTCCCACAAGGTCCATCGCCGCACCGCCATGGTGCTCTTCTGGGCTCTCGTTATGTTTCCTTTGTCGATGGCTCGCAAGGTGCAGACGTTGCGCTACGCCTCGATCGTCGGCACCGTGTCCACCCTCCTGCTCGCCGGCGCACTCGTGGATCGCTTTGCGCAGGACAGAAGAGAGCACTCAAACCGCACGAGGCTCGACCCCGTGAGGCATACTCTCCCGCGTGCGCCGCTGGCTCGCTGGGACTCAGGGATGAGCGGCGCTCTCACCACGTTTGTGTTCAGCTACTGCTGCCAGCCGGTGGCACCAAGGATCTACGAGGAACTCAAAGACCGCTCAGTGAAGCGGATGTGCGTGTGCACGGTGTGCTCCATGACAGCGGCCACCCTCGTTTACATTCTCACCGGCGTCTTTGGTGCCATGAGTTTCGGCGACTCGGTGAAGCCAAACGTGCTGGTGAACTTTTCGAACCACCTCGATTCTCACCCAGCGCAACTTGCGTACTTCGGCATTGTCGTCTCCCTCACGATGGCGTTTCCCATGACAATATTTCCAACGCGCGACTCAGTGGTCATGGGGATGGGCTACCATGCCGAGGAGAACCCCGCGCCGGTATGGTTGTCCAGAACCGTCGCGGGCCTCCTCGCCCTGCTGGCGCTGCTAATCGGCATTGCTTTGCCGAACATCCGCGTCCTTTTCGACGTCCTCGGCGGCGTGTGCGGCGGGTCCCTCTCCTTCGTGCTCCCCGCTCTCTTCGCGCTGCGCTCCGGCTACTGGACGACGGCGGAGGTGGGGTGGCGACACATGGCGTTGACATGGCTGACGCTCGTGTTTGGCGTTGTTGTGTGCGGCTTGGGCACGTACAATTCCGTGAAATCGAATTTCTTTTAGGTGGGTTAGGGCACGTTTCCAACATGGGCCACGAGGGGACGCGGGTGAGGGCAGTGTTGGGTGGGCGCCTCTCGTTGTCGTTGCAGCTCCTCTTTGCATATGTATATCTTGTGTGGTGGTACTCCCGCCTCCCTCCCCTTCTCTCTCGCCGTCGCCCGTCTCTGTCGGCCTCACACTCACTTCTATGCGTTGCCCCGTTACCTTGCCTGCACCTCGCATGCGCCATCACCGACGCGTGCTTGTGCTCTCCCCCTATCGGCCGTGTGTATCTCTCGGTGGTGACGGCGCTCTCTCACTACAGTGCCGTGCCGTGCTTAGATCGAAAGCGACCTGCCTCCCCCCCTACCGCGCACACACCTTTAGATGTGCGCCGGCGGATAATGTGTGCGGAGAGGGCAGAAGCGAGGGCGCGCAAATGTGTTAGGGATCGTGAAGAGCACAGACGAAGGAGGGCGAGGAGGACAAGTGGGCTTCGGTGCAGGAAGGAAATGAGGCAAGAGACGGACGGTCCCGGCCCTCTTCTTCGCGATCATCGATAAGGACGCGGGGGGGGGCGAAAACCGAGGCACAATCAGCGAAGAATACACACACGCACACACGAGTACGGCGAACAGCGAGGGAGGCATGTAGGGGAGGAGAAAAATACTTTTGGCGGCGACACTAGCTATCAATGTGGCCGCGTAGCTCGCGACAGGGCTGTACCTGTAGCGGACTTCGTCGCGTGCCTCATCTTTGATAGCGAGAACGACGGGGCATGTGCTCCTGAGAAGACTTGTCGGAAGGCTCTCTTGATGGGTTGAAGTCCAACTCCTGCTTGCCGCGCGCAGCCATTTGTGGGTACACCTGCTAGCATATTTGACAACCTTTGTCTCTTCCTCCTCTTGGACCCCATGAAGCATGCGCGCCTCTGCCCTGCATGCGCGCACTCACACACGTGCATTTTCTGACTTTCCCACAGAGTCTCGTCTTTGCACGCAGACTTCGTCGACCAACACAGGCCGTGGCACCCGGAAAAGAGGGTTACCACTCCCTCACAGATCTCAAATCACACGCGGCACCATTACGGCTTTCGTTGCACAGGCGCTGTCGCACTCATTTTTTCGATCACCAGAGAGAGAGAGAGAGAGGCCTACAGACGGCGTCCAACCATGTACAGTGACGGTGAGCGCAAGACCGTATCGGAGCTTCAGCGGGAGGCCGAGGCGACGCGCAAGGAGATTATCGAGGAGGCGCAGCGGCTGGAGCGGATTAAGAAGGCCACCGCCAAGACCCAGTTCTCCATCGACCAGCTCTTTCGCTTCTTCGCGCGTGAGGTGGAGACCGAGGGGGAGAAGAAGATGCTGATCGACCTCCTCCTCTCAAATCCGCCAGACCTGCACATCGAGTATGTGCCGGTGCTGCCGGTCGTCATCGCCATCGCAAATGGTCGCATGACCAACGCGCGTCGCATCTACACCACCGACAACGCCTTCCTGGACGACTCGGCCTTCATATTTCTCGTCCACACACTGCGCTTCTTGCCTCAGGCTTGCAAAATTGACTTCCTCGACATTAGCGGGACGCGTGTGACGGAGCGTGGCATGTGCTTTGCGCTGGAGATGATGATCGAGCGAAACACCCCGTTCACCCTAGTAGCGAAGCGCCTGTCGATTCCGTCGCCGGAGGCAGAGGCGATGCGGGCCCGCTACGCGTCCCTCATGAGCGCGTTGCGGGACAAGAAGTGCTGCCGCTTTATTCAGGAGTGAATTGAAGCTTGCGACATGCGTGCGCGCTTGTGTGGTGCAGCGAGACAGCTAGGCGCTGATGCGGTGTGGACGTGTGGATGCTGGCGACTTGGTGTAGGTGTGGTGATGTTCTGCCTCTGCTTTCTCTTTTGCCTCTATCCTCCTGCTTTAGTCTTTGGCTGCCAGAGGGAACCACGACGAAGGGAGACCCTTCCTGAGTGCGTCCCTTGCTCTGTATCTGTGCCGCGCGACTTCACGAGCGCTTTTTTTTTCGCCTGTGCAACTTGCCTCCTGTTCGGCGCAAGTGCGTGACATACGCAAACCAAAATGTTCACTGTGCTCGTTCTGCCACAGCTGAACTCACTCTACCCTGTCTCTGTCACAGGCCCCATGGCGATGGCGCGAAGCAGCCCTAGACACGTGCGGTACAGCCATGCGCTGACCTAGTGATGGGAGAGCACGGCCCCGGCCCACACACTCTACCCATCACGGCCGCCTCGCGGGTTGCCTCACAGCCGCTCCTTCAATCACGCTGTTCGCCACCCCTGGCATATTCATCGGGGTGACACTCAGGCTGTCCATTACCAGTTGACAGTCTGAGGACAGGGGGTTGAGACGCGCTGACTCTGTGCCCATCATGTGGATGGGACAGACGTGTTGTCACTGTCACGAGTCACTCCAACGCAAGGCCATCCAGGACCCCGCCGCCGACATCCCTAGCGATACATTGCTCTGAACTCCCTTAGGCTGTAGATACTTGCGCCTGTCACCACCAGGTGGTGGTGCGGCATATGGAGGGGATAGTGTGTGTGGTGGTGGGGGGGAGGAGCTCTGCTTGGCCTCTTCCCACTGAGTGTGGGGTGCACCGGACACCGGTTTCACGCTGATGTGTTCCCTCTCATGAGCGGACGTGCACATCATCCGGACGATGAACGCACGTCCGCTCTATGGTGACGAGGGAGCGCAAAAGAAAAAGCTTGCAGAGACTATCGAGCGCTCAAAGCAAAGGGCGACCAAAGAAGGATAGAAGCGAATTTGTAAGAAAGAGAAGTGCCGGCTAACCTGCACGAGAGGTAGACGCTATCTTCTCGCACCGAGTCTCGCCACCTGTGCGTCATAGCACAACAAAAGGCAGACACACACACATACACAGAGATACACATACACACACAGATGCACCGACAGGTGATCTGATTTTGGTGACACGCACACATTTTGTTTCGTTCTCATCCGATGCTTCAACTTTCTGCATTCCCGTTCCGTGTCTTCATCATTGCGTACAGATCTGCACACACGCACGCACATCTCCTCAACTAGACACTTTCCCGCACATCCTGGAGAGAGTCTTCAGTCTTTCTCCTTTGCGCTTACTGTTCCTTGTCCCTCGCTCTCGCTCCCTTACCCGTCCGCCTTTTCTGTAAGGTGGCGGATCTTCGCCGTCTATCGCCCTTTAAGTGTCGTCCTTCTGCCTGCCTTTCGTTTTTTTTTTGTGTACCTTGTTCTCGCTCGCGGCGTGCATACGCATTTCCATACTTCGTTTTGTGCACGGCAAGTGAGAGAGGTACGCTTCAACGGAATGACGACTGTGCTGAACCGCAGGTTTGACGTGCTCTGCCACAGCGGCACGTGCCCGTCCTACCTGATCGACGTCTTGTCTCTTCTCGTGGCACACGCCAACGATACAGAGCTGTTCAAGACAGAGCTGCGTAAGGGTGATGGGAGCGAGTTCGGCGCTGCCGCTACCGGTGCAGGCAGTGTCCATGCGACATCTTCCACTGGGCCTGCCAGCCGCACTGACCGGACGGTCGGTGAGGCGCGCGAGCGGCAGGCGGCAGACCGGCGTACCCAACTCATGTACAAACAAGTGGAGGACCCCGAGGTCCTCGATGACGCGCTGCGTGCGTCGCACGAGACGGTTCTCATCGCCGCTGAGCGCAGTCTGCAGACGTACACGGAGGATTTGAAGCACATCAACGACATTGCCATGGCCACCTCCGCCAAGCAGCTGCGGGCGATGCGGGTGGAGACGCAGCAGCAGATGGAGGCGTTTCGCGACCGCGTCTGCGGAAGTGTCGTGGCGCAAACGAAGGAGGAATTGGAGGTAATGCGCAGCGAACTGGCCGCATCGGTTAGAGCGGATGTGAGCGACATGGTGCGGCAGCTGCATCAGGTGAGCTTTAGCACCCAGCAGCAGCTTCAGCAGCTAACGTCCTCCTACACTGACTTTGTGGCTCAGGCTCACGACGCGCTTACCGTGGCCCCACTCGCGGATGTCTACGAGGCCGTGAAGACGGTAGAGTACATGCAGGAGCAGCTGAAGTGCATAGAGGCGGCGGCGACCACCAGGTCAGACGTGGAGACGCTGGAGGAGCGGCTGAAGAGCTTGGAAAGCATCATGGCAACTCTGGGGTCGGTTGCAAGGACACCTGATGTCGGCGCAGCCGCAGCGGCTCGCGAGGGCTTCTCCATGAATGTGCCCCCTCCTCTGTCGTTGTCGCAGCAAAAACCAGTGCTCTCCAATCGGAGCACCTCTCACCGCAGCCAAACGCCAACGTCCACGTCACCACTGCCGTTGCACCTGCACGTATCGCGATCAGCCACTGTGAAGGGTCGACCGTCATCACCACCTCTGGCGTCGCCGAGACCGCCAGCGCAGAGGACACTCGCGGAGCGTCTCGGCGTCGCGGTGGGGGCTGCCGAGGACGGAGTGGTGCTCGCTGAAGTATTACCCGGATCGGCGGCCGCTGCGCATCGACTCGGCGTTGGCCACATCATCTCTCACGTGGGCCGCACGGCCGTGAAGACCCCTGCTGCATTTGAGGAAGCCCTCCGTGCGATTGAGGGGCAGGCCGTGAAGATCACCGCCTACGACCCCTTCAACGGTCGCGTTCGTGTACTCACAGCGCAGCCTTTTTGACGGTTGGCGTGGGTGTGGGTGCGGCGCCCACCGAGTCGCACAGCCACTAGAATGCGCGCGTGTGCGACTGTCTACGTGGAGGAAGGGGCACGGTCTTTGCGTGTGTGCGTATAGTCATCTTCTTCGGTTGCCTGCAGCTATCGTGTCCGTTTGAGCGAGTCGGGACATTCGATTTTGTTTGTCCAGTCTGGGCATGACAGGGAAGGCGAGCAGACGCCGTGATGCGCTCTCCTCAACGAAAGTGACACGCAGACTTGAGGCGGCGGCTTTCTTTCCTGGCAGCGCTCTTCTAGTTGCATCCAATCTCAACGCAGATCACCGTGCGGAGTGCCCCGTGAGCGGTGGTGATTACTCTACAGCTCCGTGTCATGCGAGACAAGCTCACCCTTGTGGGTAAGGAGGCAGTGTTCGAAATCTACGACGCGCGCCGCCGCGTTGCCCGGGCGCGACTGCTATCTTTTTTTATTCGTTACTGTCCTCTCTTTTGTGCCCTTCCCGGAAATGGGACACCCTCTCCTTCTTTCGCTTCACGGCGTTTGTGCTGGCGCGCTCCTGTGGGACATGCACCATCGACGACGACGACAACACAAAGACGTATACAGGGTCTTCTCTGTCTGCTTCACGGCTTAACGCTACTACCACTTCTGCGAAAATGGACTTTGAGGGGCTTCTGACGCACGACGCGTTGCGCCCGTTGATGAGCGAGTTTGCGCTGCACCTCATGGACCACTCTGACACGGCCTTCCTCATTTCTCAGCTCCCACCGCCGAAGATGGCGATGCTGTACCACGCCGCGCTCCTGCGTTCGTCGACAGCAGCGTCGATCCAAGGCGAGTTCACGCACGGGGCAGAGCGCCTGTGCGCTTCGGTGTTGGATGCCTACGCGCTTCGCGACGGTGGTATGAAGGGGGGAACACCAGGAACGGACGGCGCGCGCATGCGGTCTGTTTGGCCAATGTCCGCTGAAGAAGCTCCTGCAGCGATGATTATGTGTCCAGCGCCCTATCAACGTCTTGTCGAAGCCGAAGGCAAGCATCCTTTCCTGGAGGAGGCACTCGCGGCGAGAGAGGCGCGGCTGCAACACCGCATCGTGACGCTGGCTGCTGGCGTCGTCCCTGCCTCGTCCATTTCGCCGGCCTCGCCAGCACCTCCGTGATGTTGGGTGAGTGGAGTTGTATGGTTCCCCTTTTTTGCGAATTCTCGCACATGGGTACGTGTCCTTTCCTCTCTTTGGACTCGTTGCCGAGAACACTCCGCAACACTGCTGGTTCTCGGGGACGGCACGTCCAACGCCCGTGCCGCTCACAGCAGATGCGGAGATGTCCCACTTGATCGTGTATTCGCCGTTGTGTTTTTGCTCTTTTTTTCCGCTCTCCCTCTGTGTCTGCTCTCTCTGCTACGTCAACACCGCTGCGGTGGTAATGAACCTTATATATATATATGTTTTTGTGTGTGTGCCTGTTTGATGGCGGTTTCTCTGTTGTGCCGCCTTCTCGTCCCCTGTTTCGTTGCTCTCGTACTCCTGTGCGGTTCGCCGCGTGTGCTTCTTGTCTTCCTCATCTCGTCTTCACCGCACCCTCCCCCCTCTCGCGGTGTGCCACTCGCGCCATCAACGTGCGCAAGGAAAGGTATGCGGTGTATTGCCATCACGAGTCACAAGACGACGGACTCCCCCCCGCCGTCCCCGCATATTGTTTGCCGTCTCACTTGTTCGCCCTTGCCTGCCTCCTGCTGGAGTCATTCACCGCCAACGCAAAGCTTCCGCCGAGGTAACGCGGCAAAAAAACGAGTAAACATGTTGTGATCAGAGAGTGCGCGTCGGCGCCAGTGCGCGAGGTAGGCGCCGTATGCCTGTGTCTCATAGCACTGGAAGAAGCAGCGCTTCGATGCAGCTTTTAAAACGTGGTGCCTGATCTACTCTCCGCCGCGAAGAAAAAGAAAGTGGCACGGCCAGTGAGCCCTGCCCCCTCCTGCTTCCCACGTCTCTCTCTCCGTACCAGTGTGTGCGGGTTGCACAGCGCACCACTCTTTCTCCTCTCTCCGCTTGCCGTCTTTTCTTTCGCATCCCGTCACCGAGTCCATCTTATCTGCCCACTTGATGGTCTCTATCGTTTCGTCTTTTGTTCTCCCTCTACGTGCTCCGCTCCGCATCAGCTGCAGCGGATTATGGACGGGCCTGCAATCACGTTCACCCGCTGAAGGTCGAAGAGCCTCTGAGCTATGGGCAGACGCCGCGCGCGTGGAATCGGCCCTTTCGTACGCCCCCCTTTCCGCTTTCGTGACTCAGCTCTTGCTGCTGCGCTTCTTCCAAGGTGTGCACTGCCCACCGTCTTTAGTGCTCGGCGTCGCTTAGCTTCCCCTCCCCTCCCCCAAGCTGCCCCCTCTTTTCCTAGTTGCGCAGCGCCTTCTTATCATGTCCTCAAAACTCACCGAGGGCACAGCTGCTGACGAGGAGCGCCGGCGGAGGTCGGCCGCGTCTAGCGGCTCGTCGAGCGTCAGCAGTACCGACTCTGGCGAAGCCAGCAGCAGTGTCTTCGACAGCAGCAGCAGCGACAGCGGCAGCTCCTCCGGCTCCGAATCGTCCGATAGCGAGCGCCCGTCGTCCACCCCGCAGCGCCAAAGTGCCACTGCAACAGAGAGAGCCACGTCTACGCAGCAGCTACAACAGCAGCGGCATGTGCAGCTGAATCCCGAGCTGCGCTTCGAGCGGCCAGACAAGGAGTACATCCCGCTTCCACCTCTCAGAGACATGCAGGACATGGCCAAGGTTCTGTTTTTCTTGAGCACCGATAAGAAACGCTATCCGGATGGGCGTCACCGCACGCTGGACTACTTCCGTGTCGCGGTGGAGATGTTTGTGACGGAGGTGCGGCAGGAGTACAAACGGCAGTACCAGCAGGCGCAGCGCAGCGGCCGTGCGATGCAGCGGTTCACGTGGAAGAACTCGGGCGAGCTGGCGATTTGCTTTGCCTGCTGCTGCGACAATGTGAAGCTTCTTTACGACAGCCTCCAACCTGGCCCCCTCAAGCCGCTCTGGGACGCCTTTGTCGGCCAGCTCGCACCGATGCTCATCGTACAGAGTCGCGTGCCGGAGAAGATGCTGTCATCCCAAACGTACCACACCAAGTACATGGACTGGGTGAAGGGCGGCACACGTTACGGTGGCGAGCAGTCGACCGCGAATGTCCGCTTCCCCTCCGTGGCAGACCGTCGCGTAAAGGTTGAAACATACCTCCGGAGCGGCGCGGGATACAAGATCGAGGCTGTGCAGGTGGGGTCGACGCCCGCTGCGCCGGCGGCTGTCCCCGCCGCGGTGGCGCCTCGCCCTTCTTTGGCCGCTGCCGCGGCTCCGATGCAGGCTTTAGAGACTTGGGCGCCTTTTGCGGGGCGACTGCCCGGCACAGGCTCGGTTAAGGTGCCGGTCGCTCCCGGTGTCGGTGGACCTCGCCCGCCAGTGAAGGTTCCCATGAAGCACGTCGGCGGCGGTGTTGCGCACGGCAGTGTGACGGCCGCCTCCGCTCCTCCGCTTGCCTCCACCAGTGTGAAGCAGATGCCGCCGGAGATGAAGCATCTGTTTTGGTTGTCGGTGCTGGCGCACGTAAAGGGCGGGGAAGCGTCCCGGGCGTTTCCGGATGACCGACTGGAGGTACTGCCTGGCCTGCTGCGGCTGTGCGAGATGACAGAGCACACGGAGGAGATGTGCATCTTGATGGATGTGCTGGCGGCCTCGAGCAGCGGCGTTCAGACAGTCTTCGAGCGGCTTGGCGGCCTTCTGTCATTCCGCCGGTTTGCCTCCCATTTCATCCAGAGGGAGGAGGCAGAGCCGCTCATGCAACTCGTCGAGCAGCTCGCGCGGTGGCGCGTCGCGGCATGGGGCAGTACCTCACAGCAGGCATGGCAGACCGATATGAACCAACGGCGCACACGCGATCTGATGTGGCTCCGTACCCTACCCCTCATCCCGGAGGCGAAGCGGGCGGCGTGGGGAGCGCTGCTGCTGGTGATGGAGCAACGTTATATTTTCAAGGCCCCGCGCCCTGATGACACGACCGCCGTTGACAATCCACTGAAGCGGCGGCGGCCCGAGGTCGAGCTCGGCGACCTGCACGCTGTGCTGAGTGACAACGTCGACATGCAAAGGTGGGTGGTGCCCCGGGTCAATGTGTTCTCTGCTGTTCGCCTACCAGTGGAGCTGCGCGTGCCGCCACTGTGCACAAAGTTGGAAGAGGGTACTGTCCGCTTCCTCAACTCCAAGCGCGAGTACGCCGAGAAGATGCAGGTGACGTGGCGTGAGCGGCTAGAGAAGATTCTGAGCGCGCAACCTCGTGCTCCGGGTGCCGCTGTGCCGGTGCCTCTCTGGTATGACCCGTACGCGCTGCTGAGCGTGGCGTCCCCGCAACCGTGAGAGAAAGGAAAAGAACGAGGGCACACAACGGGGGAGTTGCACATCAGGCCTGCCAAAGACGTTTGTGTCTGTGTTTGTATTCGGCGCTGATACTGCACAAGTATTGCATAGAGAGGCAGCAACGATCTCATACATAAAACCCCTGCATGTGTGTTCAGCAGAGCCGCGACACAAAAAGCATTGCGCGTACAGCGGCTGCGCATTGTCACACAGGATCGAACGTCGAGCGCGATCTCGATCTGCGGTCGAGTTCGTGCGAGGGTAATGTGGCCAAAAAAGAGAAGTTGGCGGGATGCCGCTCGCCATAAAAGCAACGATATGCCATTAGAGAGCCGCTCGCTTTAGCTTTTATCATTGCTGCCCACGCCTTCTCCACGGATACGGTGCTCACTTGAGGCGTGCGACTTGCCCGTATGAGCGTAGGATGCCCCCCTGCTCCCCCTCCCCCCACACAACGCACTGCAGCACTCTCTTAGGCACGCCATATCCTTCAAGCTACTGACGCATTCTTCACCTCTTTCCACGTACTCTCTTCACTGTTTCCTTCATGCTCTCAGTATATGATACTTGCCTTGTATAGAGAGTTGCACAAGAGCACACACACACACACACACACACACACATGCACACACATGCACACATGCATGGCCAGCGCAAGTGATTGCGGTGGCGAGACACCTGCCCGGGGTGGGCGTATCCACGCCTTTTTTGTCGAAGTTTGCTGCACCGTGGCGCCAATGGTGCTGGAAGTCAGTGGTAGGGAGGGGGAGGAGGAGAGGACACTATGGATCGTCGAAGGGTGATGCTTACCGCGGAGGCTGCCTTCCATTAGTGGATCGCTTCGCAGAAAATAAGCCCTAGATTGTGTACTGTGAGCGAGGTGTGGCAGTTGTGTGCGCTGTTGCTGGAAGGACTGCGTGCTTTTTCACGCTTGCCTTCGTTGCTGAGTTTCTGTCACGAGGGAAGAGGGGAGGGTGCCCCGCTCACACGGATATGGAGAGAGAGAGAAGAGTCGTGGCACACTTTTGTGTGTGTGTGCGTAGCGTTCAAAGAGCGGTGGCAGAGACGATGATCAACCGATTTATGCGTTCTGTTTGAGCTGATTTCCTTCACTGAAGCATCACACTGACCTTTTTATGGTCTACCTCCACTGATCTGCCGTTTGGTCCGACGTTCTGTGCGTGTGCTTGTCTCTGTGAGCGTTCCTTAAGTGCTCGAAGGAGTTGTGACGACGTTATGTAGTGATGGCATTTCTGCGAGGAGTACTCCCGCGCGGCGGAGTCACTATGCCTCTGGCTCAGCCTTTCGCACAACTCAGTTCTCTCCGAGATACACGCGTCTTCAGCCTCTGCCCCTTCAGAAACCTCGGCGTACCGCGCCTAAGCTGTTATGATTCGAATCTATCCATGCTTTCCGTGACTTCACTCCTCATGAGCATACACAGATACACCATTGTCATAGTTACAATGAACGTTGTTTTTTGCGCTGATGGGGAATCGGAGAGGAGGCCATGCGCGGAAGCTTGTGCCCCCCTCTCCTCTGTCGTCGCTGTGTCGCGGCTCGTGTTTTGGAGGAATGCTGTGCGTGTGCGCGCACGCGCCTGTGCTTTCTGGGTGGATGCGGTGCCGGGCTGAGAGAACGGGAGCTATTTCGTTCGCTGCCGTGGTGTGGACGATGCCTTTAGGTCCTTCGCCGTGCTCTTTCCGTACACGGCAAAGTTATTCTGCGGCATCTAGATTTACTGTGCGTGTGTGCGTGTATGTGCGTGCAGTGCCACGACAAGTGTCTTTGCTGTACTGCGCACCTCTTCGCGAGGCGTCTGGGCTGTTATGATTCGAATCTATCCATGCTTTCCGTGACTTCACTCCTCATGAGCATACACAGATACACCATTGTCATAGTTACAATGAACCGCGTAGGCTCCCTCGAAGGTTGTATAAAGCTGCGAGCCGTGATATGGTGGAATCACGCCCAAACTCTTGCCGTAGACGGATGGTGGTGAGATGCGGCGGAAGCCACCCCGATCACCGTTGTCTTCGCAGGAGACCCCCCAAAACGGTACCAACAACGGAACAATGTAGTAAGAAAGCGAAGACAGCCTACTGTCGCGACCGGTGACGTCATGCTTTGTGACTGCAGTCGCGAGCTGAGGCAGGAGGACTCACTGAGCTGCAGAGTGCGTCTGACACGTCAGCGCATTTTTTTTTCGCGGAGCCGGCGCATTATATCGGCCTCGTCTCGAAAGGCAGCGCTCGATCAATACGGAGGCGTTGCTTCGTGTGCGATCCCAAACTGGGCATGCGCACCGGAAGGTGATCCATACGACGCCTGTTTTTTGTATTGTGGCTCTTGCCATGTTTCTTTGTTACTGTTCGAGTGAAGATGCTATCTTGGTTCTCTCTTTTAGTGTCTGCGATCGCAAGCATGCTTCTTCCATCTCTCGACTCTTCCCTCCTTCTGCCTTCACTATCACCCATCATACATCGACTGAACCGTACATGCGTACGCTCTGACGTGTCGCGTGCGACGCGGCACTGCTCATCCGCTCAGCTGGCTCCCCACGGAGGCCCCTCTCCCAGCGCTGATTTTAAGAACACAGAAAGTTAGGCTGACAATCAACGCTCTCTTACTGAACACGGACGACATCTTTTTCACGTCAAGGCCCGATTCGACCGGCTCAGTGTTCCGCCTCATGGAAGTCGTCGCCTCTTCAGCCCTTCCCTCAGGTGATTTATTTTTTGCTCCGCTCTCTGCCCCCTGCACATTGCGCCTATCGTAGCCATGACCGACTACGACGGGGATCTGTCGAATGTCCATCCGGAGCTGTTGAAGCTGTGCGCTGACCCGGAGGACTGGCGTGAGCAGAGGCGTCGCGCCATGAAGGCAAAAATCTTCGGCACCGGCGCTCAGGCGGGTGCCTCGCCCGCAGCGGAGACATATCTGCCAACAGATAAGACTTTCGGCCCGTCGCCGTCATCCGCACAGCAGCCCTCTGCTTCCTCGTATTCAGGTCAACAAGGTCCGGTGTCGCAACAGGCGGCGGAGTCGTATATCCTTCAGCAGATCCTGTCGCACAAACGTCGTCGCGAGGAGGCGAACACCGAGAAGGCGAGCGCGCTCGCCAGCACACCTCAGCCGCATCCGCAGCAGCTAGTGACTCAGCAGCAACAGAACCCACCTGCTTCGCAGGTTCAGGAGCTCTCCTTGAAGGAGAAGCTCATGCGCAAGTACAGGAAAGGCTGATCCTCGCCGGCGTGCGCCATCTCCTATGCAAGACTTTGCGCGTGTGTGTATGCGAATGTGTGTCTCTGTGTATCCATGTACGGCTACGGTTGCGACTAAGCAATGCGTGACGAAAAAAACCCGAAGAGGATCGAGGTAGAGGCGCATCGGCTCCTTATGCTGCCCCTCTACGGCGGAATAGGCGATCCGTGAAAAGGCCACCCTGTTGCCGCGTTGCAACCTGATGCGCTGCAGCCGTCGGCGTGCATACGATGCGTTGACAGGTGAGGGGGGGCAATTCACCGTACTCGTTTGAGGTGGAGGGAGCTTCATCGCTTCCAATTTTTTCTGTCCTGACTCGCCTGCCTGTACTTCCCTGATGGCTTTCAGCCGCCTTTTTTTTGTATGAACGGACCCTCGGGGTGTGCCGCTGGAAGGCCGCAGTTGCACACACACACACACACTCACGACAAAGCTCGAGAGGTGTGTGCCGTCCAGCGCCATAACGGCGTGTTTTTCCCCCTCCCCCTCGAGCTCACTAATCCAAGCACGCGCGCACTTCAACGAGTCGCCATCCCCGGCAGATCCTCATGGGGCAAGTCGGCGGTACTGCGACGAGCGGCCGTGGTCTCACGGCGTTGCAGGTGGCCGCGGCGTTAAGGGTGACGGCAGTAGCGCGGCTGAAGCAGGCCGAAGCTGCCACGTCGTCCTCGCAGGCGATGCATAGTGCTCACTGCAGCATAGCTGAGCAATCCAAAGCGATCAAGCCAGAGGACTGCAGCGCGGTGCAGCAGCTCACCGTGCCATCCACGGACCACAAGGGGAAGCACGTGGAGGTGCGCGTCACCGAGTATGCCCCGGACGTGTTCTCTTTTCTTCGCCAGCTGAAGGGCGTGACAGACCCACAGTTCGCAGACGAGTGGTCGTTGCCGGAGAATCGCCTAAAGATGGAGATGGGTGAGGGCCGCTCTCAGGCGCTCTTCCTCAAATCAAAGACCATGCTGTTCATGTGTAAGACAATCTCAGTGGAGGAGGCCCATGCTTTGCTTCGTATGCTGCGTGCCTACACGCTACACATCACCGCCCATCCCAGCAGTCTCCTCATGCGCTTTTACATGCTTCTGAAGGTGTCGGTGCGGAGCGAAGAGGGGTACATCTTGTGCTTCAACGACGTCTTCGGCACCGCCTCCGTGCTGCACGAAAAGTGGGACATCAAGGGCCGCGTCCCGAAGAATGGCAAGCACCTCCACTACCCACACGTCATCCGCAGCGGTTACGAGCCTGATCCGCATGCCACGAAAACCCCCCCAAAACCCCACGCCCTTGCCAACCCAGCAATCGATGCGTCTCAGCAGCACCCCAGCGGGGAGAGCGCGGTCGTGGTGAGGGGAACCGAGGACGCGCAAGGACTGCCCACGCTGCACGACAAGGACCTCACGCGGCTGTTTTGGGCGCCACGCACCGTACGTAAGCGACTTGTGGAGGAGCTGCTGCGCGACTATGACTTTCTCAAAAATGCGGGCATGATGGACTACTCGCTGCTCATCGGCGTCGCCTACCGGGATGACAAGACGCGGCCGTTAGACAAGCGGTGCGGTATCGAGAGCACGAATGTGGCATCCTCTTCCGCCGTTGCGCCTGCATCGACGTCGGCCGAGGTAAGGCCCGCCTCTCTTGCACAAGACAATCACCCGCCCGGTACGAGGTCGATGCTAACGACGTTTCCGGAGTTTGCCAACGGCGTGCGCAGCTTTGGCGACCAGGAGGTGTACTACATCGGCGTAATCGACGTTCTCACCACGTACACGTTGAAGAAAAAGAGTGCCAACTTCTTCAAGTCGCTTTTGTGGAAGCAGAAAACGCTCTCCACCATCCCGCCCGACCGCTATGCGCAACGCATCACATCGTTCACCGAGTTGATCTTCCCGGATGTGAAGGAGGAGGCGAACGGCGGGTAATCATCGCTGCTTTCGCCATTGGGAGATTGGGCAACGTGTGGCCGAGCGCCGTCATAGAGGGGGAGCTGCTGCGTGTGCAATGTGCCGGTGCCCTAAACCGTCCTCCCTCTTCCCACGCCGACACTGGGGCCGTTCGTTATTGATCTGCTGCATGTGATGCGTGCTCATGCTTGCGTGCTGGTGTGCATGTGCCACACTGTCCTCACTCCGCAGCAGCCCTTCGTTTTTTTTTTAGTTGCCTCTTCGCCATCTCTCTCTTTGTGCCATTCGCATGCGTGGCGGAGTCTGAAGTGCTTTCCGTCAAGATTGACCCAGCCTCTCCTCTCCATTCGCCCTTCTTTCGAAACTAAAAGCCCGCGAGCCTTATGTGCCACCCACACTAGCCTCGTCGATCTCCCACCCCCTCTCTTGTTCTCGTAGTTGTCTACAGCAAGGGGTGCTGCGGCTGCCTTACATGGGCCGATTGCTCGAATTCTCATGGGAGTCGAACTCCACTTCTCGATGTGTGCTCGCCACACAAGCGATGCAATGCTCTTACCACTTCCATTGGCGATGAGACAGTGCTCGATCGGCCGATTCTCTGTATGCTCGCTCGCTTCTCTCTCTCCCTTCTCGCCACCGACGAATTCGCCGACGGCCGACACCGCCCCCCTTCCACTTCTCTCTCGCGCGCGCACGCTCCCTTTTGAAAGGGTACTCGGTTTCATTTTTTATCTTTCTCGATCTTTCTACCGGTGCTCTACACGTGGTCTTGGTGCGCCGACTTTGTGCTGAGCATTTTAGGTGACGTGTTGCTCTCTCCGTGCCTCTCGTGGCTCTATCGCGGTGCTTTTTCTGGTCATCCAAAGCTGAACGCGAAATAGACACTCCACACGGTCCGGCACCGAAGATACGTTGCCGCGACATACGCGTTGCACGCACACACACGGAGCTGCAGTTATACTCGCTGCTTTTATCTCTTCTTTGATTGGCACACCAGTCTTACTTTTTCCATTGCCTTTTTTCTCTTGTCGCACCCCCGATTGCGCTCGAACAATGACGGCTGAGCAGAACATTCTGTTGGACCCCAGCATCCGGGACTGGGTGCTACTGCCTTTGATTGTGATTGTCCTATTCATGGGTGTGCTGCGCCACTACATTACCATCCTCATGAATTCCCCCTCCAAGCCAAACATGGCCCGCATCTGCAATGTGAACATTCAAAACTACGGCCGCATACTGCTCAGCAGCGGCGCTGCGCTGTCACCCGAGTCCTTCAAGCACCGGGCGGAGCGCATGCTGAACGGTATGTTGAAGAAGGAGGTGGATCCTGTCAACCCGATGGAGATGATGAACGACCCGAATGTCATGATGGGTTTGCTAAAGAACCAGTTTATGATGATGGTGCCGAACATTGGTATGATGATGCTGGTCTCTTACTTCTTCTCCGGCTTCGTGGTCGCCAAGTTCCCGTTTCCATTGTCGCATCGCTTTCGTGAGATGATGCAGCGCGGGCTCGAGATAGACGTGCTCAACTGCAACTACGTCACCTCCCTCAGCCTCTACTTTCTCATCATGTCCGGCAACCAGGGTCTGCTCCAGCTGCTGCTCGGCGAGGATGTCGAGTCGGAAAACCATAGTGCGATGATGATGCAGCAGATACCGCAAGCGTCGGCGCAACCAGTGGACTTCGCCAAGGTGTTCAAGCAGATCTCTGATGAGTTGGCGTTTGCGAAGGATCATCACCGATGGGGCTACGAAAACGCGCCGGACGTCCTTCTGAAGAAGTGGCGTTCGCAGAAGCGTGCGAAGGGAACGGCGGCGAAACGCAGATAAGTGATGGAGCAGCTGCGGCGACAAGAGTGGGACAGAGCGCTTTTATTTGTGACCTCACACGGCCTCCCTCGTCATCTCTTCTGTGCTTGCCTCCTTTAAGCGGCAGTTGGGGGAGAGCCCTGGACAAAGCAGGGTCGGAAAGAGGCGTGTGCATGTGTGTTTGTCCGTGATGATGCGATGAATGGGGGGGGGAATCGGCATTTTCGTTCTTGTTGACTGTCGGTGTGTCTGTCTGTGTGTGTGTGTGTGTGTGTGCTGTGCTTTCATCTCTGGTGCGTGCCAAACCGGTTGTTGACCGCTTTCCCTACCTCCTCTCACCATCTCTGTTCGTGTGAAAGGGAATCTGGAGGGATGATGGAGGTGCTTTCTTTCTTTTCGGGAGGGGGAGGGAGAGCGGTATGCCGAGGAGGGACGTGAGGGTGTGGACGTTTGTTGTGATTCTCGGCCTATCTGCTCGTACCTGGCGACAGTGACACACAGACACACGCACACACGCGCACACACCCATACCGTCCGTATTGTTGGCGCTGTTTCTCACCCTCCATGTTTGCCCCCTGTTTCTTGTGTCGTTGTCGTTCTTCTCTTTGTGTAAAGAAAAAACAAAAGACGGCTAACGCGCCGACACCTGACTCGCATGGGCTCTCCGGCGCAACAACAACCAACGTATTATGTCTAGCAAGGAGAGTCCCTTGAACACGCTGCGCAACAGCGGGTGTGCGGTTCTACAACGCTGCATACAGCCCAGCCCGGGTATGTGATCCTATACTCATCATCGCCGAGGTTTTATCTCAGCGCTGGTGTGGACGTTGATGGATGCAGCTTGAAGGCGACTCTCTACTGGCTGATGCAGCGCCTGCGAACTACACGTGGCATCCACGCAACTGTGCGTGTCTGCTGCCTCGAATGCCTATCCTCGTTCTCTTTCTTTCCTCATACCCTTCTTCGCTTGCTACTCACCGCCTCAGGGGGCTTTATGGACTGCTGGTGACGTGGTGCCCAACAGTTTTGTAAGTAAACGGGCTTGAGGCGCCTCTCAGCTGCTTCCGACAAGAAAAACACATACCTGTACCCGGACGCTACTTAGAGCCCTGCGCACATCGCGGCACACCCGCCGTTCGGCCCGTGCGCATCTTTTTTGTTTTAAGTTGTTTTCTCGTTGCCCTTCTTTGCGTTGCTTTTCGCCTTCGCTTTCTCGCGCCCTTTGTTGTGCTGTTTACCTAGATCATCATATCTGTCCACTCCCTTCTCCAATTCAGCTGCTTATTATCCACCAATGCAGAAGCCGCGCACTGTGTCGGCGACGCCGCTTCCGCAGGTGGCGGCGGTACCGCGTCCTCGGATGTCGGGGGCCGCAGCGGCAGCACCACATCATCGCAGTTACCACGTGGCCGTCACCGCGAGTAGCCGGCCGCGACAAGTTTCGCTCAACGCACCAAGGCATGTGCCCAAGTACATCTTTACCGAACCCGCTTCTGTCCCGTGGTCTCGCTCTCTGCGCGGCGCTCACGACATCTGTGCAACTGTTTCGCATAGCCGACAGCGCAAGCTGAGCAAGACGAGTGAAGGTTCCGTTTCACAGGCACGCCCTCGAACTTTCTCTGCCGCAGACTCCGAGAAGGTGCTCGCCACTCGAGGTGCTCTATTCGCGGCGGATAAGCTCGGCACGGGGAAAGGCGAGGCTTTGTTGCAGCTCAACGATGGCTTCGATGGCGGCTTGTCAACCTCTACGCTCACCACCTGCTCTCCGAAAGGGCCGCAGCATCGGCCGAGCCAGCCGGGCCGCATGCTGAAGCTGCAGCTGGACACCACTGCCATCGAGGATGAGCTGAAGTTGTCGGCCAACTCGAAGCCGGCGAACACTGTTAGCCCCAAGACTCTGCGGCCGGACAAGTTCGCGGCATACCACACCCTGCGGATTCTCTTCGTCCCCATCTGGAAGCGCTACCGCTTTCACAAGCAGATGGTGTGGGCGACGGCGATTGTGGCCAAACACGTGCTTCTCAAGGTCCACTGGCGGCGGCAGCGTCGCAGCGAACGAGCCACTGACACCTTTCTTCACGTGCTACGCATCCCGCGCACGAAGCTGCGCTGCGCTGCTCATCTCCTAGAAGGGCGAGTGGTGCGCATCCAGCGTGCCTTCCGGCGCCACCGCGCGCGTGTGCAGGCCGTGGTAGAGCTCAACTACCGCAAGGTGCGTCGTGATGTGGAGGAGGCGTACTGGGAAGCCGTCGTGACACAGCATGAGGCTGAGCTTGCCGCTCAGCAACGACCCTTTAGTCCTGTGCCAAAGGCAGTACGAGAGGTCTTCGGGGCAAGGGCAGAGGCGCGGGCACGCTTTGGTTCGATTCAGCGCCGCACAAGTCTTCTCAGGTCTGCTGGAAACTCGTCGTACGACGCTGCAGTTTCCAGCAACGAGCTTGACGTCTACAACTTTCACATGATCGGCCGACTGCCCGAGTCACTGCTCCGCTTCGAGATGACCTCCGCTGTGTTTGCACAACTTCGGCGGTCCGCTGCGCGAGCGCACTTGATGGACGACTTCTCCGAGACGCGGGCTCGACGCGCAGGGATGGAGGGGCTCATGGAGCATGGCGACATCACACCCACAAATACGGCGTTTGTGCGCAGTAGAGGAAAGTGTCGTGCGCAGCTGCCGTGCTTCCTGCCGGAGAGCGTCTACGCTGCCATCCTAAATAACACATGTTACCTGACGAGTCTGATGCGCGACGACCGGAAGCTGCGGGCCCACCTGCGCCAACGTGAACATCACTTAGAATCGTATTGAGCAGTGCAGCGTTTTTTTTTGAGTGTGCCTCGAGACTGCCCCCCCTAATCAGCCTACCTCTTCCACTCGCCTGGTGTGTGATGCAACAGAGACCCCACCTTTAAGTGCCTCTGCGTCGTGCTGCGTTTGCCGCTCGCGCATCGGGAGCGTTTCTCTGGTCGTGACACGGCGTTTCTTGCACTTATGTGGGGCAGTGCGGAGGCGAGCCCCTTCTCGCTGGGCTTGTGGATGTTGTCGCCTGCCTTTTCGATTATCCTTTGTGCCTCAGCGGTGTGGTGCACGGCGCGCGAGCTCTGCCGTTCGCGTCGTGGGGGAGGGCATTCGTGTCCGGGAAGGAGTATTCCAGCATCATTTCGATTTGTGGAATATCGAGACAAGCGTAGCTGAGTGCGGGAGCAAGTGCAAAAAATGTGCGGCGGTGGGTGGTGATAGGCCAACGCCTCTGTCCTTGGTTTTGGGTACTTCGCTTTGTTTTTGTTTCACGTCATCTCATCTTTTCACCATTATGTAAACTACCAACCGCGTCGGTGTAGAGGGCGGCGACTCACGGCGGTGTTGCGGGACCCACCTCCCAGTAATCCAACACCTCGACGACGGGCGTACAGTTGCGTAATTGAAAAGGCATCTGTGACTCGATCTCTCTCTCTCTCTCTCTCTCTCTCTCTCTTTGCGCGCGCCTGTGCCTGTGGCGACGCGCGTGTGCCGTCGTGTATGCCTATGTGCGTCCTTTATTCCTTGCGCCCCTGGTGCGTTCTTCCCTCTCCTCTGCCCAGTTTTTTTTTGTGTTTCGCCTTTTCTTTTTCCGTGTCATGTCTGCGCCCCTGCTCCCTCTCACTTTTTTTTTTCGTTTTGGTGTAGCAAACTTTTTGTTGCGGCTGTCTCTCTTGTTTTTTTTTGTTTGTTGGGGTGCGTCTGTGCCCTTTCTCGGCCCTGCATGTGAGACACTCTGTTCAGGCTGCTCCGCTCCCCCACCCTTACGCGGTGGAACTTCCGCATGCGCTACCTGGTCACCGCGAGCCCCACGCTCGCGCAAACAGGTACCTACCTGCAAATGCCTCCGTGGGCCCTGCTTCACCACGTTGTTCCACTATATGCATATATGCAGACACTGCTCCTCTCTCTTTGTTGATGAGAGCGCCCGTCGTGATGCCGCCGCTCTCTTCTTCTGTGCACCGCTTTCGTGTGAGTGAAATGACGCGGAGCAAGAAGAAAACAAACGAAAACATTTCTGCCGTTTTCTTTGTTGTTTTTTTCATGCGGTGTCTTCGCGCGCGCACACACATACACACACACACACACACGCACACAGACGCGGACGCGGACGAGCACGCTTTTTTCTCTGGTTGAAAATACAAGAAGGAACAAGAGCAGGTGCACGTAGACGCAGCAGCCGTATCGCGCCACGCTTGTGCAGTTTTCGGAACACGAAAAGAAGTGAACGCCCCCCCCCCTTTTTTTTTTTTTGTGTTCTAGTTTTCTGTCTGTTGTTTGGCTTCTGTGTCAAGAGCCAACCGGGCGGGGCTTCGCTTTTCGTCTCCTCTTTTTCCCTTTCTGTTATGCGACCTCTCGCTGCCTTGTTTTTCTTTTGTTTTAGTGCGTGTACTCTTGACAGGCGTTGAGATCATCGTTACACGCGCAAATAGAAACGAAGCGAAGCGCGGAAGAGGAATGAGGAGGGCACATGCCGATGCACCGCTTGTGTGGCTCAGGCGCGCGTTAGAGCCGTCGCGCCAGCAATCGGTCCGTCTCTGTATGCACCATCAGGCTCGAGCCACCGCCTTTTTTTTCGCCGTAGCTAGAATCCTTCAATATGGTCAGTGCGCTTACATTGCCCTGTGCGTGGTATTCGTGTTGTGTTATGCTATCAAAGCCTTTGGCATCACGTTTAACTTCTGTCTCTCTCTCTCACCCATCTTTGGTCTTGTCCGTTCCTGCTGGATGACGTCACAGCTCGCGCTTTTGCCGTAGTTCCCAGAACTCCAGCTTACCCCGCGAAGAAGACGAGACTAGCAATTTTCACTTGTGTCCTTGCTGTCCCATTTCTACACACGCGCACAGCTTGGTATCCAAACGCACACATACTTAGTCCAAGCATGCACCTTCGAGTGTACATGGTCGACGGTAAGCGTGTCTACACGCTAAAGAAGGTGGATCCGGAGGGCAAGCCGACTCTGAGCGCCCACCCCGCCCGCTTCAGCCCAGATGACAAGTTCAGTCGCCACCGCGTCACCATCAAGCGCCGTTTCAAGGTGCTGCCGTCGGAGCGTCGCCTGCAGCCGCTGTAAATGAGGAGGGGTGGAAGCCGCCAATGTGAGGCGTTGCCTCTCCGCCTCGCAGGTCGCTGGCGTGCGAGAACGTGCGCGTGCGGCAGCGCTGTATTTTGTCTTTTCGTTCGCACCCTTTTTGGTGCCGGTGTGAGCGTGTGTGTATGTGCCTGTGTGCTTCGCATGCCTGTGGGAAGTGTGTCTGTCCCCGTCTCTGCGTGTGTACGTGTGTGCCCTTTTCGCTAAATGCTGTTAACAACGTAATCTGCGAGGTGGTGTAGGGTGTAAGGGAATGAGGGGCATTTGAAAACAAAACAACACACAAAAGAGTGAGGGGCGGGAGGTCACGTTCTCGCCTTTGACACGCGTGCCACATTTCTGTTTTCTTTTGAGAGCTTGTGCGCACTGCTCTGTCTGCGCGTTCGGATCGAACAGAATACATCTCGAGCTTACTCACAGGGAGAGGGGGAAGGGGGGCTGCAGAAGATGCCTCAGCACCCGTGTCGATCTTGCAGTCTATGCCGCTCTAGAAGACGATAACAATGACCCTGTCCTTCTGTATCCCGACCTCGGCACTGCCTCTCCTTGGCGCATGCTTTCTTTTCTGCCTCTCCCCTCTTTGCCAGCGGGTACGGGAAGCATCCAACACGGCTCCCACCAGCCGCCCTCCGCTCCCTCCGCCCTTGCCTTGCATCGCCTGCCTCTCGTTTGTCTTTCGATTACAGCTGCAATCACCACATCGAGGATGCTACATACGCTATCGGACTCTCGCATCGCCCCTACCTGCTCTGCTTCTGCCCCTTCAACTACGCAGCGACACACCAACCACTCGAGGCCATACAGGAGCACTACCCTCTCCTCCTCTTGAGCGGTGGCCTTCAACACGTCTCTTGTCATCGCACTCACACTTCCATACACATACGCCTGGTCACGCGCAGGCTCAGAGATAGAGATAAACCTTTTTATCGCACGAGATCTCTTTGACACACCTGCTCGTACACTCATGCGCTCATAGACATCACTCGACCCGAGTACCTCTCTTGTATTTTTATTTCTGTCTTTTTCCATCTGCGCCGTTCGCCTGCTCAAGGCGCGTCTTCACACTGTTGTGGTTTTCTCCTTTTGGTTTCGCGTGCCCACAAAAGGAGCTTCGTCGCCGTGCAGCGCTGGCGTGGACAAGCTTCAGACGCCCGCAGCGCCTTCCGTGAAGCTGTGACTTCAACGATTCATACACCACACATATACTCTCACACGCACTTACGTGCGGCCGCAGATCACTGGAAAAGTGACTGCCTATCATGCTCCACGCATGGCGCTTCGTTCCTCTTGCACGTAGTATGTCTGCCCTTGGCAGTGGGCTGCTCCGGCCCAGTCGCGTTCTTCGGCAGAAGCGACTCGCCTATTCCCCTTTCAGGCCACCGCCGACATGGAACGCGCTGCAGAAGGTGGAGGTGGGACATCGCCAGACGGACACAGGCGAGCCTACACTCGATGGCACGCTGGACCTCGTCGGGTATCAGCTCTCTCGCGACGGTCTGCTGCCTCAGACGAACATCTTAGGCCGCACGCTGCCGGTTCCCGATACCAGTGGCATCTCTGCGGCGACTCGTCGTAAGCTGGAGCGTGAGAGAGATGTGGCGGTGGCGTACATGAAGAGGCACGGCGTGCGGCTGAGGCGCAGCATCAAGGAAACAGCCGTGACGATCGGATGCGATGAGGCGGGCAGAGGCCCACTTGCCGGCCCCGTCGTCGGCGCCGCCGTCTCGCGCATTCCCGTCTCCAGCTTCAACAACGAGTTTGACCAGCTGTACGAGGCACCCGAGCAGTTTCAGATCTTCGACAGCAAGTCCGTGTCGGAGCGGCAGCGCGACCTCGTGTTTGCCATGATCACCGGACACGTCGACTTCTTCGACATTTCAAGTTGCAAGAAGTTTGTCGTGCACCACTGCGCCGGTGATGAGGCGACATCGTTGACGCTGAGCAGTAAGAAGTTCGACTCCCACATGAAGCTATCGAAGCTGCCCTTCAAGAAGCTGCTCTCCATGCAAACGCCGTATCTGATCACCTATCACGGGTACAACAGCGCAGGCAACTACGTGTACTTCTGGTCCATCGGCATTGCCAACCACACCTACATTGATGAGTACAACATCTACAACGCCTCCATGAACACGATGCACCGCTCCGCTCAGTCGATTTGGCACATGCTGAGCGACGCGCGCTTCTCGCACGAGGCGGCGCCGCGGCCGCGCTCATCCAGCATCGCGCAGTACCTGTTCAGCCGCTTCTGCACCGCCGCCAACCACGACAACGAGAAGCGCTATCAGGTGCCGCATCACCTGGAGCTCCTGAAAGGGGCCACCGAGTACTTCGACTTTGAACCAATACAGCCTCCGCTAGTTCTCATCGACGGTCATGCCGTGCCGGGCCCGAGCTACGACTACTTCACCAGCGTTCGCATTGGTGGCGATGTGCAGCCCATCATCGAGGGCGACAAGCGCAGCCTCTCCATCGCCGCTGCGTCATGTCTTGCCAAGGTCACCCGTGACGAGCTCATGAACTACATCGACGCCCTCTACCCGGGCTACGGCTTTCGGGACAACAAAGGATATCCGGTCGAGCAGCACATGAAGCACGTGGCCAAGAACGGACTGTGCCCGATACACCGTAAGACATATCGCCCGTGCCGCACGGTGCTGGAGAAGGGACTGCAGAAGAAGTGAGGTGCGGAGTGGAAAGCGAGTAGGCAGAGCGTTGTTGAGAACGACCCAGGGCACCGGCTGTCTCTCGGCATTTCGGCTTACCTCACTGGTAGCGCGGGTGCTGGCAGGCTAGTGGGGAAGACAAGGGCATGTTCGATGCTCTGTGGAGGCACGGCATCGGCGCCAATACGGCCTGCGGTTCCTCACCGGTGCCGCTCTCTCCTCTCCTTCTTTTCCCTTGCCGCTGCGTGATTCGTGGTGAGCTGCCTCCGGCGAAGGAGGTGTCCGAGAGAGCAATGGAGTCGACTCGCTCCTCGCCTTCTTTTTTTTGTTTGCCGGTATCCACTGCATAGGCTGGATGTATGCGTGCGTGTGCGGATGGCCGCTATGCTGAGCTGAGTGCGTGTGCGTGCACCGCCATCACGCCCGTCCGCCCGCGCACACATGCATATCCCCCTTCCACACACACGCACACACACACACGGAATACATGAAGCATATGCATAAAGAGGGCCGTCTTACAGAGTTCACAGAAGGCATGCCTGAGCTTGTGCAGATCGCTTGTTGTCGGCATAAAAATAAAAAATATCGTTTACGCGTAGGGGGTGCACCCAACAGGCGCTCAAGGAGGCGGCAAAGGGCAGGATGAAGCCGTTCGCGCAATCCATTCTCCTCCTGTGCTGGTGGACCACTGTTGCCTACCCTGCCTAACCTTCACAGGTGTAGGCCGGCCCTCGTTATTCATGTGTATGCGTATTTTCGCGCATGCACTTGCGCCCCCCGGCTCTTACCCCTTACTTAAACAATGCTGCTGCTGCTCCGTACACGGTGTCTTGGCTTATGTGATGGCTGCAGATCAACTTGGTCTTGGTGGTACGGCTGCCGCGAATCAAAAATTTCTTTCCACTCCAACAACTTACACCTCTGTCTCCGCGTAGAAGGATTTCCAACGGAGCGCGCGTTGCCGTCATCGGTCTCGACCCACATCGCGTCGCCGGGAGCGTACCAGTGAGGCGCCGTTTGGCGCCATAGGTATATAATGAGCGGGACGCCTCACGACTGGTCATGTAGGCTGCCGCGCCAATACAGAAGGATATGCTGCTTGCAGCCTACGACGGCTCGTAAGACAGCTGCGTTGCATTTCTCGAGGATGTCGATGGCCGCTTGGGGATCTGGAGTCCTGGTAGGCGGTCATCAAGCAACGCATCACCGACGACCAACCGTGTTCTGAGCGGTTCACTCAGGGCACCCGAGGGCAGGAAAGGATGCCGTGTAGGATGCACCCCGCTCGACTCACCAGCGGCAGGCGGCTGTGCCGTCGAAAATGACAGATCTCCTGCGCTCACCTAGCGCAGCTGGTGGCAGACGCAACTCGGAAGCACACGCCGGAGCAGGCAGACAAGACGGTGACTGCGGAGGAGACCTATTCGCTGCGCCTGTGGGCAGATAATGCGCACGCTCTGGCATCTCATAAGTCTACTCTGTATCCTGCCGGGATGCACATGAGATGACGGATTGCCTCCGCGTCGGGCCGTTGCAGCCAAGACTTTCAGCCTCGCGCCACATTCGCCTCACTTCACTTGTGCACCAGCGGCAGTGCGCTTTACAACTTGTCCGGTCTGTGAATGGAGGGCAGACGCTGTAGAGGCGGTTTAGAGCGGCTACTGCGCTGCCCTGGCGGAGGCTCTCCAGGTGTACCCTGAGGCAGTGCACCACGTCGATGGAGTCGGTAACACGCTGCTTCACATCGCCTGTAAGGTCAAACTGCTCTTTGTGGTGGTGGTGCGCTGCCTGCTGTGCCTTGGCGAACTTCTCGACAACCACAACGGTCGTGGCGTTGCGCCGTCTCATCTCACCTGCTTGCGCGTGCAGGACATCCTCCACACCAACAAGCACGCGCTGCAATCCTCTGACCTGCGGGTTGATCGCGAGTCCGCGTTTGGCGAGACAGCGGCGCACCTTCTCGCTTTTCACGAAGCGTTTCGGACAAATTTGGAGAATGTGGAGGGGATTGTGGTGCGAGCCTGCAGCAGAGGCCGCTGGCCGCTGGCGAACACCACTGGAGGTGGCGGATGAGTGTGCCGGCGGTTGGGAGCTGTCGGTGCGGAACTTACCTTCACGCCGTCGCGCCGCAGGAGCCGCACTCGATGCAACGGGTTTCCGTCGTTCATGCTTCGATCGTATGTGTGTTTGGGTGCAATCGCGCCTGATCAAGGTATCAGCCGTCGATCGGCTGCCAGCACTCACACACACACACACTCACACAACGCCAGACACACTTCTCCAGCTTTCTCTGCTGCCTATGCAAGAAAGAGCAGCAATATCCGAAAAGGGGGATATGCTGCTGCGTTGACGACCTCACAGCAATCCCTCCTTTCCAGCACCTCAGTTGCGCATAGTTGCGGGATCGCTCTTGATGCTCGAGAGCAACGACAGCGAAGAAAAGATGACTATCCAGCGAGGGCAGCCTCATGGTAGTCTTTTCAATCGATGACAAACACACGCGCTCTCACTGACTCTCGCCTTCATGCATCCCGACCATGACGTTCCACATTGGCCGCCTTGCTTTCCCTCATCCCCCGTCCCCTGCACCTACTGCGCGCTTAGCTTGTGTGCGGACGTTGTTGCACTTTCTTTTCGCCATCGGGGTCCTTCTGGTTTCCTTGATCGTGATCTCGGTTCATCCCTTGCGCCCACCCTCACTCTTCTTCTTGACATCCGCCCCTCACTCTCCAGTGTCTCTCTCGTTTTGGACTATCGCTGGCACCGCACAAAGTCTTTCCGTCCTCCAGACCCGCTCGCAAGCTTTCGCACCCATTCTGCTTTGCACCTCTGCGCATATTCGCGTCAGCCTCACTTCTCTCGATTTTTCTTCGGTGCTGGCACTTCATTCGCGCACCCTTGACGACGTCCCCTTTCCCAACACGGACGCGTACCAGCACAATGGCGGAGACTGCGATTGCGTTCCGCTGCCAGGACTACGTCATGGTCGCTGCGGCCGGCCTCAACGCCTTCTACTACATCAAGATAACCGACGCGGAGGACAAGATTACGCAGCTTGACACACATCAGCTGGTCGCCTGCACTGGCGAAAACGGCCCTCGCGTGAACTTTACCGAATACGTCAAGTGCAACCTCATGCTCAACCGCATGCGTCAGCACGGGCGCCACAGCAGCTGCGATTCAACGGCGAACTTCATGCGCAACTGCCTCGCCAGTGCGATCCGCAGTCGCGAGGGGGCTTACCAGGTGAGCTGCCTCTTTGCCGGCTACGACATGCCGGTTTCCGAGGATGACGATGGTGCGGTGGGACCGCAGCTGTTTTACTTGGACTACCTCGGCACCCTGCAGGCTGTACCGTATGGTTGCCACGGCTACGGCGCCTCCTTTGTGATTGCTCTGTTAGATTGCCTCTGGCGTCCTGATTTGACCCAACAGGAGGGCCTTGAGCTCATGCAGAAGTGCTGCGATGAGGTGAAGCGCCGCGTCGTCATCAGCAACTCATACTTTTTTGTGAAGGCGGTGACGAAGAACGGAGTAGAGGTCATCACGGCGGTGCACTAGAGGACGATATGGGCGGCGAGCGAAGAAAAAAAAGCAAGCGCACGGAGCGCACAACGAAAGATGGGATCCGTGCCGCGCGGGAGAGGGACGGGAAGTGAACGGGGTGAGGTTGGACGTATCGCTGAGGGACGACTGGCTTCATCGCGCGGAGGGAGCGACGAGGAGCGCCGCTATTGCTGTCTGTGTGCGTGTGGTCCATCTCCGGGTGTCTGTGCGCGTACCCGCGTCGTTTCTTACCTCCTCCCTCCTCTCTCTCTCGCTCTCGTTGCGCGTGTGCGGCTGATTCAATGTTGCCAGGGAGCGAGAGGAACACAGCGGCAGAGGAGGAGAGCGAGGGAATGGGATTGGGCGCGGGGTGATCGGTCTCTCTCTCTTTGGTTGTCTGCCTGTCTGCTGCTCCGTCTGTCGCATCGATCCTTCGTGTGTCCTCTGCCGCCTTTTCCTCCTTTTCCCTTGATTTCTGGACGCTATTTGTATTTGAGACTCGCGTTGGCGCTATGGATGGGCCCAAAGAAAATAACAAAAATGAAAGCACGGATGAGCGAGGTGAGCGGACGAAGGTGAGGAACAACGATGCCCTTCACGTTGTTGCACGGATTCCGGTGATGCAGCCTTCCGAGCATCGAGGTCTTGCGTCCTTTGTGCCCCGTGCTCTTTGAGGCAGACACCACCTCCCGACAACGATGAGGCGGGGTGGGGAGGGATGGTCCTGCGTGTCAACCAGTGCCTTCGGTGTCGTGTAACAAGCCCCTCCTCCTCTGTGGCGTAACGAAGCTAGGCTGCACTTGGAGAAATGAGGCGCTGTGTGGATCACATGTGTATGCGCTTATATATATGTATATATGTGTGTGCGCGTGTGCGGGTCTCGCACAGCGCTGCGAAGGGATTTCCACTTCCTGCCGACGTGGCACCCTTTCGACGATGAAGCGGGTTCATTCGCCCCCGAACGAGCACGTACCTCTCACACACCTCCCCTGCCGCCTATAACGCGGTCCTTTCTCGTCTTTTCGCCGCGTCTAGAGCCGCTGGCGTAGGTCCTCTGAAGGCTTGGTGCTCCACGTTGTGCGTGAGTGTGCGCACACACCATCTTGCCCGCCACTACGCGCTGCTGCATGCGAGTTACAGAGCATCACTGCAGTAGCTGTTGTGCACTGGTGCCCAACGCCTTTGGCCGGTCTTTTCTCTTTGTTTCTAAGTAACTCGCCGTGTGCTGCGCAGGGGCTTACTTTTTCAGAGACGTGCTGCATCTATGTCCTCCGAACACTGGTTTTTTTTTGGGCTACCGCCCTTCTTCACCGAGCAGCACTCATCGGCTACGCTGGACAGGCAGTGCACGCTGTGGTCGAACCTCCTTCTCGACCACGCCATCTACCACGCCCAGCGCACCGCCGGCGGCGACACCAACGCCCTTCTGCGCTTCTATACTACCCAGAGTGACATCTTCTACAACCCGGCCATCAACAAGCGTCTGAGCCCAGAGGGAGCTCACACGATGCTGCAGTCGCTCGTTGCACGTCACCCGAACCACGTCGTCATTGTCTCGGACGGTGGCCCCAGGGACTTCTCTGTGCTCGTGTGCACGACGGAGGACGGGTTCAAGGGGATGGAGGAGACGTTGCTGCGCTACATTCTTGACCACGGCGAGGTGCAGACGACGGCAATGCTCTCGAAAAAGGGTACAGTCATGACCTTCGATGAGCTCGCTAGCGGCGCAGCCCTCGGCTACGGCCAGACTCGCTCAGCATATCTCGCTCGATTTTCCTCTGCTGCCGTTCCAGTTGCTGATGTCGGCCGCCTCTCCGAGGAGCAGGCGATTCGCATGTACTTGCACGCTCTGAACCGTCGCCCCGTGTCGGCGATGCGTCCCTTCAAGGTGACTCTCTTTAACCTTGACGGGACCGCAACACAGCCCTACCAAGGCGTCAAGTTCGGTGGCGAATAAGTGGCGAGGGGTGGCGCAGGCGTGAGCTTTAGCATGAGGCGGCTTGCGTGCGTGCGCACCTCAGCATCTCCCACTTGTCTTTGTTGCATGTGTGTGGGTGTCTGCCATGCGGCTGGTGCCGCGTGTGTGACGACGGAGCACAGCGCGTTGCCGTGCCCGCCCGTCTGCTTGTTTGCGCACAGGTCCTTTTTTGTTGGCCCCGTTGCAACGGGGCAACCAATTTTTGTGCCGGAAGAACGTCCACTGTGCCGACCAGACAGCGTCGCAATACAGAAAAGACGAAAGGATGCCCACACTGCTCAGTGCAGATGGAGGAATGCGCAGCATGCAAATTGCAGGGGCGTGCTTGCAGTCGCGCTGCACACGTGCTGTAGGTCGCAGTCTCTTCGCTTTCCGTTTCTTTTACTTCTCCTTCTCTGCACTACCGGTGTCTCCTGTGGAGGGACAGCGTTGCTCGTCATCGCTCTCCGTCACTGTATGCCTTGCATCGGCGCGCACTGCCTCGAAAACTTCCTCTCGTCTTCTCTCACTCTTCTCTGTACCCTCTCAACTCCCCCTCCCCGTCCACTCCCGGCGGCCAGTGCGTTCCGAAGAAGGAGGAGGACTGGCCCAGTCATGGCGCGGAGCTCTTACCACTCCCCACTCTCTTCCTTGTTACGCCCTCTTCCTCCACACATGCATTCCTGTTGGCGCAGCTCACGTGTACGGCTGATTCCTTTCGTCCACCTCTTTCTTTTTCTGCGGCAGAGGACCTTGCGCGTCATCTGGAGCTACTCGACAATACCGTGAGGAGGCGAAGGAGAGAGTCGCGCGCTCGCTCTCGCATCTTCTTGACTTGTTTTTATACGTGTGCTTATCACACGCTCTACTTGCGGAGAAGACTGTTACGCATACGCACATATACATATACATACTTATCTCCGTCTGGCACCTCTGCTCTCCTTCTATTCCCTTGCTAAAACGTCTATGTGCGTGTCTGTGCGTGCATGTGTTGTCACACGTCTCCTCTCTGCTTCTCCTATCCCCACACTGTACTTCACTCTAACCGACGCCGTCGCCACATGATCCGGACCACAGCCGCAGCGGCGCGTCTGCCACAGAGCACGCAGGGGTGGGTGCCACTGATGCGACGAGCGCTTGAGTTTCCTATCGAGTCGGTCACCTTCCCGTCTCATTTCTACCTCCACACCGTCAACAACGGCACTGCCTCAACTGTCGGCTTCTCACCGCAAAAAGCGCCAGTGGGGCTGATGGCGCCGCGCCAGTGTGCCGTGCTCGTGCTGCTATCCCCCGCAGCGACGGGGAACGGCTTTCAGGATATGTGCATCACGCTGACGAAGCGCACTGCGACGATGGGCTCACACAAGAGCGAAATGAGCTTCCCGGGTGGCCACGTCGATGCCGACGAGACGCTACGCAACGCAGCGCAGCGTGAGGCGCTGGAGGAGGTGGGCCTCCCGCCATCCGAGTACGAAATTATCGGGTCTCTAACGCCGATTACCACGAACGCACTAAGCGCGCGTGTGACGCCGTTTGTGGCTGTCGCGACTAGTCCTGCGCAGCCATACCGCGCGAGCCCCGTCGAGGTCGATTCCATTCACTACCTTCACATGTCGATGCTGCTGTTGAGTGCGTCGACGGGGCACGCGCGGGTCATCAAGTACCGCTCCTTCACTAGCGATCGACCGTGCTTTTTTCCCTGCTTCTTTGCCAGCCCTGCTCAGACGGTCGTCTCCTCTGCGGTTTGTCGGTCTCCTAAGGCGACTGGGGTGGCGGATGACTGCGGCTTCGATCCGATGCTGCCCGAGGACTTTCCGGGTGAGCTGGTCTGGGGCCTTACTTCCTTTGTGACTTGTGAACTCGTGGCTCGCGTCGCCAAGGCCATCGTGGACGCCCCGGAAGCGAATTCGGCAGCGGCGGTGAACGCACTCCTGACGCCTTCGAATGTGGTGGCGCGCGACCCTCTTGCGGGCTTGCTGCAATGAGCGGAGTTCTCCACTCAGCCCATACCGGGCTCCGCCAACTGAACGCTGAGGCCTGCGCTGTAATTGTACGCGAATCGTGGACACGGGCCTCTTGTCCGCTATGTGTGTGTGTGTGTGTGTGTGTGGCTCCCGATTTTTTGGTTGTCTTCTTCTTGGGTCTTTTTCCCGGCACCTGTGTCTCTCTTTCTCGTTCTCTGTGCTGGCCTGTCGAGGATGCCCTTACCAGAGCGGGCAGAACCCGGTGGGAAAGCGATGGCGGTGATGGACGCCTCGAGACGGGAGGGGGCGAAAGGGCAGAGGAACCGCGCCTCAGTGTGTTGACACATGCACAATGAAGCAGCAGCAACCGAAGCGGCATGGCGCCTACTGCACGAAGTCCGTACCCTTCGCGCGTCTCTGACGGGCGTGAAAGGATGACTTTGCTGTACGCGATGACGGATCCCACATCCTTGTTTTTTTTTTGAGTGTTGCATGTTCGCGCTGGATGCGAGCTCGAACGCGCCCCTCCACCGTCCACCGCCGCTTCTCCTTTCGTCTTTTCGTTTGGTCTCTGCTTTCACGCAACATGTGCTGGAGCACTACCGGGTGACGCTGACCGCATGGCTACGGAAAGCAGCGCCCGCTCGCAGCTTCACATCATTCCAGCTCCGCGGCACACGTTGTTCGCGCACATAGTCGTGCGAGCATACTCGTTCAGCGTCGCACCAGAGCATTCGAAACACGCAGAAAACAAAGGGCACCCAAGGGCGCTTCGATGAGGCGCCGTGAGGCGGAGTCTGGCGCCCGCTTCTATATGGCGGGTATGCTAGTGGGCTTGCTTGGCCTACTCCTCTCCTGCGGCTACAGCTTCGGTCTTTTTCACTCACCGGATGAGGTGGAGCAGCTAAACGCCGCTATCCGCGCCGTGGAAGGGAGACAGGTAGCGTTGCTGCTGGATTCAGTGTTCTCGAACGGGACCCGCTTCGACAGCAAGGGCCACATGCACCCTCTCTACGCGCTTACGTGCGTCCAGGAAGAGGAGACGGAGGAGGCGCGGCGCATGATCCGCAACGTCGCGCGCCGGTTCCGCACCGAATCGATTGACATCGGCTACGCCCACCACCCCCTGACCGCCGCTTACCGGCACCACCGCTACGCCGTAGCGCAGGCGCTTATTGAAGAGTGGCGGCGTCCCGTGCCTGACGCGAGCGACGAAGAAGCGGTCATGGACGAGGTGTACGCCTCTTCCCTCACAGTGTCGGAGCTGCAGCGTGTGGACCCGAGCGTGCACGTGTACTGCCGCGACGCGGATGCGGTACGATGTCGTGCGCTCGATCCCGAGCGCATCCGCGACGCGTCGAACAGTCACCTTGAGGCCGCCTACAGGCGGCGTTTTGGCCAAGCACAGGAGCTGCCGGCTGTGACGCCGTACCGCGACACAGACATGCCATCGAAGATAGTAGCCCCCGCATCGACGCTTAGGGCTGCGTTCTGGGACGATCCGTTCCGGCCAGTCGTGCCCGACCTGCTGCCCCCGCGCACCGCGATGGTGATGAACCCCGGCTACTTTGACAACGTGCTGGATCAGCTCTCTTACACGCTGCTAGGACACATGGAAGGATCGTCGACGGTGGTGGCGTTTGGATTGTTCGCCATGTGCACAATGTGTTTATTCCTCGGTACGTGGTGTGCAGGCGTGTCCTACTGGTTGCTGCACTACACCTGAGTACACACGCACCAGCGCACACCTCTCCATCTACACCGCCCACACTCAACAGCAAGGAGGCGACGACCAGCAAGGTGGTGACGCAAGGCATGCGGCCAGAACGAGAGAGTTCATTGCAGGAAATAAAAAGCAGCAGCTGCACAGTGCACACTTTCACTGAGGCGGCTGCCATATCGTGAGCCCATCGACGCAACCGCAGCGTCCATCTGCTACTGGCACGGGAGACAAAGTCGCACACTTTCACAGGAAACGCCACTGGAGGGGAGAGGCGTCGTCCCCAGCCTTCGACATGTCCGTCAGAACTCGTCAGCACTGTGCGCTGTTTTGCTTCATGGCGCTTCTCTTCTCTGCGCTCATTGGCACTGCTTCCCTCTCCCTCTCTCTATTCCGTCGCCGCTGTCTCCTGTTGGCTCAGCAGCTCCAGGGGCGTGCACACACACACACAATCGTTGACGTTTTGCCACCGGACGATGGCGTCGTCCGCGACCTCATCCAGCAGTCCGGATGACAAGATTGTGAACCTGCTCGCCATCGCGCTTCAAAAGGTGGACGACTTCAATGGCAAGAGTGCGGAAGCGAGGCACTATGCGTCGCAGGTCGTTGCGGCGGTGCGCGCAAACAACAACACGGAGGAGGAATTCAGAGACCAGATCATTTGCATTGTCGCCAATGTCAAGAACTTGAGCGGGGAGCTTGGCGCGGGGTCCCAGGAGAGGAAAGCTGGCATATCCGCTGCGGAGCTCGCGACAATGGACGCCAACGCGATGCGCTCGCGACTGCAGAAGAGAACTATGGCGGCAACTTTTCGTAAGCGCGCGCGTGAGCAGACCAACGTCGACAAGACTTCCCTGCACTGCACCAAGTGTGGACTGGTGCGTCGCGATCGACTCAACATCAACGAGCTTGCCCTCGACTCGGAGGAGAGCGGGTCCCACTTCGACTACAACTTTGACAATTCCTGTGCCTGCTCTCACTCCAGCGATGACGAGCGGAGCAGCTCAGGTGATGAGGAGGACGATGAAACGGCGATGTCGAAGGGCAGCTGCGCCACGGCATCCGACAAGCACAGCGACTAATTCACTGCTGCTGTCGTCTCTTCTTCATCATTAAAGCGATTGCGGTGTTTGTGGTGGTACAGACGACGTCCAGCACCGCACCCGCTAGGTGCCCCTCCCACCCCCTTCATGTGAAGGCTTTTGAGCGCCAGCGACCGTGCCTGTGCTCGCGGCCAGACTTGCCGTGTGCGCCGTGATGGGTCACGGAGAGCGTGCCCCGCCGCAGCCATTGTTGCGATGACACCAAACGGAGGAGAAACGAGGACACAAGAACGGCATGGCCACTGTAGGTGAGCATCGCGAGGGGAGGCGTGCATTGGCAAATCTCGAGGATCTCTTCTCGAGCGCAATGCGACTTCGCCATACTCAGTGGTTTTCCATTGCGGGAGCCGCAGAGAGAGAGAGGGACTGTGTATGCGTATGAATGTACGTGTGTGCGTGTGTGTGTGTGGTCGTACTAACTGGATGCGAAAAGGCTGTGAGACGGAGAGGCATCACCCGCACCCACGCAGATAGACTACCATGCGCGTTTGGTCTAGCTCGCTCTTCTTTCTCTTCGCTCTGAAACGCCCCGCCTTTCGCCGATGCCCGCAAACTGCCGCTTCTCACTCTTCGCCTTTTCCTTGTTCTGCCCTGGCGTGCACCGCCTGCGTGGGGGCGGTCTTACGGCGTGTCGACTTCTCCTCTCCGGTCCAGAAGACAAAAAACGAAAGGAGAGCAAGTGCTGCTTTCACGGAAGGCGCGCCCGAGAACTCCTTCTACATTCCGAGCCAAGCTTGACCGCGCGAAAAACAAGCGAAGCGGAGCGAGGGGAGGGCTGTCATCTGCCCCACACGTCTCACTCTCTGTAGCAGGAAGCTGTAGACGTTCCCGCCCACCCATATCTGCGTGGGCGCACACAGCAACAACGTCCCCCTCGGTGTACGCTCACGCACACATACACCAGCTCACACGATTCAATATAAACGCATAGACTTGATAGAACAGGCTGACACATAGCTCATGAAGCAGCCACACACGCATACGCGCACACACACAGACACACAGATCCGTTGTATATTTGGGCAATGGTGCATGCGCGCCGGTGTGACACAATGGCTGACATCTACGCGGTTACTCAGAACCTCATCGAGGAATTAAGGACGAATCTTGCAGAGCTGAGACGGTCGCCAGACGTTCAGGCGCGCCTTCAACGCACAGCCGCTCGTAAAATAGGGGCAGAGCGTGCAAGATGTCACGGCCACTGCCCAGGCCTCCAGAGCACTGCCGAGAAGCCAAGGCTCTGCTTCTTGCCACTGACCACGGCACCAACGACACACGTAGCGTTTTCCCATGATTTTCGCCGCAGTGAGGAGGCGGCTACCGAGCCCGACGGCAACGGCGCTTTGACCACTGTGACCGCAACGCCACGCACGCGAAGCTGCTCGCGCTCCACGGTGACAAAGGTGACGCCCTCTAGCGGCACGTCTCTACTATCAAGCAACACCACGGGAGTGGCGCTCACCACTCGCCCCCAAATCCTAGCATCACAGTCCGTGAAGGCGGTCGAAGGGCCGAACTCTCCAGCCCGAGAACCAGCGGGTCACGCCAAACATGTAGCCGCTGATGGGGAGCCGAGGGCGGGGGATGGCATGACCGCTGCCAATGCTGCTTCATCAGAAGCCCACACTGATTCAGCCACAACGGCATGGTGCATACCCTTCTCGGGGGTCTCGCGGGCGCTGGTTGATCTGAGGCGACTCACTCCACTTGCACGGCAGCTGTACACCGACATGCAGCGTCGCGCTGCGGCCATGCCAGCTGCATCTCCATCGGCCGAGTGGCGTCGCCGCACGGTGGGTCCACAGGATGCCGAGGTGCGCCGAGCGGTGCGGGACTATCTCTATCGCATGAACATCATCTCTGTCATGGAGGCCGAGGACACATCCGTGACGGCGCCTCACGTCTTCAGAGACGCCGTCTTGAACGGAACTGCGCTGTGCCAGCTTGTCGCGACCCTGAGAGAGGGCGGCGAACCATCGCTTTCTGATCCAGTCCTGTGTCGCTGCCCCCGCACACTCGACGAAGTGCGCGTGAACTACGCGGTAGCGCTTGCCGCCCTGCGTAGCACCCCGAGTACAGCGCAAGAGCTGATGCCTCGCGCTGCTTGGACGATGACGCCGGAGGGGGTTTACCTGCGCGCCTCTCCGACGGCGTTGCTATCTCTCTTTGTGCACCTCATTTCCACCTACCTGCCCGCTCCAGAGGAGCTACCTGTATGGAAGCAGCACATGTGCTGGCAGCCGCCCGCCGACACTGCCGACTACGCGCCTGTCCCACCCACCGAGCTTGCCGCCATGGAGGCGGGATGTTGCCGTTTTCTTCACACATGGGGAGTGCTGCCTGACGACTCCGTCTACCAGTTGCCTGGGGATGAGTGTCTCCTACCCATCGCGACGGCCGCGCCGTACATGGCGAAGTGGTCCGGATTCGTCGTTCGGTCGGTGGCGCCGTCGTCTATCAGCGTGCCGTCGGTGTGGCCATTCCTATGCAACGGCGTGCTGCTCGTGCTGCTTGCTCGGCGCAGCGGAGTGGAGGCGGCGGCGAAGGAGGCTGCCTCATCCCCCGCTCTGCAGCCCTTCTTCGCGAATCCCCGCACTGCAGCCTGCTGCGTCGCCAACATCACCAGCGCCCTGCACAGCTTTCAGACCGTATTGACAAAAACGTTGCCGCTCTCGTTCATCTCCGAGGAGTCCGTGGCGGCCGTCATCCGAGGTGATCGGGTGCACATCCTCCATCTCCTACTGCACGTACGTGCTGCTGTGGAGGGCACACCGCAGCTACCTGGCGTGCGCTCTGCGCTGCTGAGCAAGGATACGGTAGCGGAAGCAGGCTGCACGCCTGCCAAGGTCTCGAGTCGCGCACCTGACGGTGAAGCTGTCGCGGCATCGTCGTCATCTTCGTGGCCGCCAGCTTCCTTGGCGCAGACGCCGTCCACTGTCGCTAAAGCTGCTCTCCGCCGGAGTGCGCCGCCGTCACTAGCACACCGCTCGTTGAGCCCCCGTCGTGTCCTGGCCATCGCGAGCAGCAGCTCTGGTATGCACCGTCGCGAAGCGGTGCCCGCAGACGAGCCACAAGGCCGTGGGGGGCTGTGTAGGTGGCTTCGCCAGCAGCTGGGGACCAAATATCGCTACACCGCTGCGGATGAGTCCTTTGTCTTTGACGCTGCCACCTTCTCCTGGCGGCACCCCTGCCTGCTCTTCTCCGACGGCGTTGTTCTCGCCTGCCTGATTGGGCGATTGGAGCGCCGCCGCTGCTCGTTTCTCGACTGTGTGCACCCCACTTCTAAGAAGTCCGCCAAGCTCTTCAATGTACGGCGCTGCCTCGAATTTCTCCGCTTCAATGCCGGCGTTGTCTTCGACGTCCCCTTGCTGGATGAGGCGCTGACGGAAGGTAGGGTAGAGGGTGTTGTATCCGTGCTGCAGGGGATGCGCCGCCATTACTGCTTGACGAACGTGCGACGCACACACCATGGCGCATGAATTGATCTGCGAAGCGCACGTTGTCGATCTTCTCTGCCTCTTCTCCGGTTCCACCTGGTGCCTCGCGGCTTTTCGTGCATGCGAGAGAAGGCGGTACTGCTTCATGGATGGGCGTCAAGCTTTCACAGCCCCCCCCCCCCCCCCAACGTTCTTCTGACTAGACGCCAACGAGGCGCTTCGGTGCATCTGGGCTGGGTGCCTCGGTGGTGTTACCCAATCGACTCACCTCACCGCTTTTTTTCTTGGCTGCGCTGATATAGTCGAGCTCGAAGAGGTGGTGCGAAGGACGCTTCTGCTGCTGTCACCGATAGCCACGCTTTACTTTTACACGTGTACTACGCCGCTCCTACTCTGCTCCCTTGTCGCGAGCAACCAACGGCGGAGGTGTTTAGTGTGTGTATGTGTGTGTATGTGTGTGTGTGTGTGTGTGGGGGGTGGCGCACATTCTTGTTGCTACTCCGCCAACCTCTGCGTATGCTCCCTAACTGCGTCGTGCAGCGTACCTTGTCTCTGGCCGCTTCCCCACGACGGCTCGTTCTCGGACTGTCGTACTCTCTCCTTACCCTTTTATTCTGCCTCCACCCCTCACTGCTCTGCAATGCGGGAACGCTTGCGCCCCTCGAGAACGAATAAAACGAAAATGAAACGCCGTCGTTTGCCGTCGGTCTCCTGCGCGTTGCACTCATGTGCGCTGCCGCCTTCACGCAGATGAGCGCTCGCCACCTTGTCCATCTCTCTGCCTCTCCTCTGCCTTGCGCTCTCAGTCTATCGCCATCTGCACGCGGCCCTCTTTTCGTTTCGCGCGCGCGCGTGTGTGTGTGTGTGTGTGTGTTATCCTCTATGCGCACCCCAAACTCAGAACTTGGCAACACGAGCGCACTTCTCTGTTTCCTTTCCCTTCCCAACCACCACTCTGTTCGACGATCATGTACGCCGGTATTGACATTGGTACCTCGGGCATCAAGATTGCCTTGATGAGGAGTGACGGGCAAATCGCCGACAGTGCTTCTGCCCCCCTGACGGTTTCCAGCCCGCACCCGCTGTGGAATGAGCAGGACCCTGACTCGTGGTGGACGGCCATCAATAGTGCCATGAACGTGCTCAAGAAGCGCCAGGACATGAGCAGCGTCCGCGCGATTGGCCTGTCGGGCCAGATGCACGGGGCCACGCTCCTCGACAAGAAACACAAGGTGCTGCGTCCGTGCATCCTCTGGTGCGACGGCCGCTGCTACCGCGAGTGCGAGGAGCTCGAGAAGGCAGTGCCCAAGTCGCGCGACATCACCGGTAACCTGATGATGCCCGGCTTTACAGCTGGTAAGCTCCTGTGGGTCAAGAAGCACGAGCCGGAGATCTTCGCCAGGGTAAACAAAGTGCTGCTCCCGAAAGACTACGTCCGCTTCCTCATGACTGGCGACTTTGCCTCTGAGATGTCGGACTCCTCCGGGTCCATGTGGATGGACACAGGCAAGCGTGACTGGAATGATGACATTCTGCGCGCGACCGGGCTCAGCCGCGCCAATATGCCGAAACTGTATGAGGGGTCGGAGATTACCGGCAAGCTGTCGGCGGACGTGGCGAAGCGCTGGAACATGAGCCGCGTGCCAGTGGTGGGCGGTGGCGGCGACAATGAAGCCGGCGCTGTCGGTGCAGGTCTCTTCAAGCCGGGCCAAGCGATGCTCTCCCTCGGAACGTCGGGTGTGTACTTTGTCGTCTCTGACGGCTTCCACTACAACACGAAGGAGGCGGTCCACAGCTTCTGCCACGCGCTTCCGGAGCGCTGGCACCTGATGTCGGTCATCCTCAGCTGCGCTGTGTGCCTGGAGTGGGCTGCGAAGCTGACAAGGTGCAGGAGCGTCGACGAATTCGTGAGCGAAGCGACGACGGCGAAGAACTTCGATGAGCGTCCCCTGTACTTTCTGCCCCACCTCGCCGGCGAACGCACGCCGCACAACAACCCGAACGCGAAGGGCGTCTTCTTTGGCCTCACCTCCCACCACAGCCGCCCAGAGCTGGCGCGCGCGGTGCTGGAGGGCGTGAGCTTTGCCATGGCTCAGGGCATGGACGCCGTGCACCGCTGCGGTGTGGAGCCGAGCAATATTGCCCTCATCGGCGGCGGCTCGCGCAGCCGCTTCTGGCGCCAGATGCTCGCCGATGTCAGCGGCTACCCGATGGACTACTGCATCGGCTCGGAGGTGGGCCCTGCCCTCGGCGCCTGCCGCCTCGCACAAATCGCCGTAGAGAAGCGCCCCCTGGAGGAGCTACTGCCTTGCCTGCCGCTGAAGGAGACTCACAATCCCGACATGAAGAAGCACGAGCAGTACAAGAAGCGCCGCGTGATCTACGACGAGCTGTACAAGCAGCTGAAACCCCTCATGTACGCCAAGCTGTAAGCTGCACACCGGCGTGTCTGACAACATACGGCGAGCGCACCGCAAATTTCGCGTTTTTTTTGTGTGTCGTGCCGTTGGCCGGCTTCCGTCTCTCTTTTGTTTTCCGCTTCTGTTCCCCTCGCGGCCCCCTGGTGACGTCTGGCCCATGTCAGCGCGTGACATCTCAGGATCCAGTACCGAATCGGTGGTAAGGCCACGGCAGTGCCTATCCCCTCCATGTGCCGAACCACCTCTGGTGGTGACAGGGTCCAGTATCTGCGACGTGGGGAGGTCAGAGCAATGTGTCGCTAGGGATGCTTGTGGTCGGGTCCTGGATGGTGCTGCGCCGGAGAGACCTGCGGCAGCGAGCACGCTTGTACCATCCATGTGATGGGCAGATTGTCAGCGTGGCTCGGACGCGTCTCTCACCCCCCGGTCCTCACACTGCCTACTGGTGGTGGGGAGCGTGAGTGCCACCCCACGAGGAGGGGGAAGGGGGAAGGCGCCAGAGGTGGCGGCCGGCGTGATTGGAGGGTCGGCTGCGAGCCGACCTGCGAGGCGGCCGTGATGGGTAGAGTGTGTGGGCCGGGGCCGTGCACCGGTGGCCGGGTCGTCGCGTTGCTGTAACGCGCGTTTCCAGCGCCGCCTCGCACCAGGCGATGGGGCGTGTGGCAGGGCCGCTGTGGTGTGGAGCTGAGCTCGTGCTGTATGGCAGAGAGTGGACACGCTGAAGAAGCAGCAAACCGCCTCGACTAGGTCGAGAGCCGTCACAAACATGCACACATAGAGCTACCCCGTCCGCCGCACGCATTAATGCGCGATCACAGGCTCCGTGGCACTGCACACCGTAGGTACTGCTGTAGATTCTTCCCGTCTTTGGCAGGGGCGAGAGGCAGTCGGGCAGGGCGCGGAGGAGAAGGAGGTGGGACGGTATTCATCATGCGCTCCCCGCACCGACTCACTCACGGGCTCCCTCTCTTGTCCCGGACACAGGGACACAACGCCCACCACTCTGTGTGGACCGACGTCCGTGTGAATTTGATTCGACCTTCTTCCGTGGTGAAGTCTGGCAGTCACGTGACGTTTGAAGGCGGGGCTCTCGAACGGACGAAGAACGCGCACACAAAAGGATATCAGACAAGCCTTCTTCAGGTGGGATTCGTGGAGTTGTTGCTGTGACTTACGGTCATGAGGCAGGGATCCGAGGCTCCTGTGGCTGCGTATTCTCTCCCCTCACCTTCCTCAGCCGCCGGTGATATCGGACCTTTGCGTGTTTCTTGTTGCTGTTCTGCCCGTAGTTCATGACCTCTCTCTTTTTTTTTGTATTGTTCCAAGCGTGGGCCATATGCGGCGACGGCACTGTGTGGTGTTGCGTGGGTGCCCGCACATGGATGAGCGGCTGTTCAGCAGAGAGGGAGAGCACACCGCCTTATCAAGGCCATCGCCAGAGTTTTTGGACACTCGATACGAGACCAAAAGCTAACACTTAAACTTCACCAAAAGACATGCGGAGGCATTCTCTCGCTGAGCAGCAGGTTCACTTCCATGTTCAGCAGACCGCCTCAACCATTCTGTCTCTCTTTACTTTCTAGCCTTTTGGGTCTTTCCTTCTCCTCCCTGCCCGCTTTCCCGTTGCACTTTCCTCCTAAAACGATTTCTTCCCCGCTCACACTTCTTCGTCCTCTGTTTGGGCTTTCATGTCTTTTTTTTGCTGTTGTTGTCTTCCGTTTGCGAACGTCTTCGCCCTCCCCTCCTCGCCCCTCCTCTTTCCGGACCTCACTTCCTCTTCTCGACTGCTCCGCGCCCCTTTGAAGTTTCACCTGACTACGGTCCGTGCACTCACGCACGCATGCACACATGCGCGCAACTTTCTTCATCTCAGTCCCTGCCTATTGCACGCATCCGTGGTCATAATGCCCGTGGGTCAGTGTTGCGTGTGGGCATGCGAGGATATGCCCGATGGCGGTGTGTGCGTGTGTGCGGACAGAGGGCCTGATAGAAGGCGACAGTGCTCAAAGCTGCGCGAGGCAGGGTCGAGGACCGCGGCGCGCCTTTTGCGGCCCTTTTTTCTTGCTGAGTCCGCCTCGCCGTCTGTCTTTTTTTGTTACTGGAGGACAACGATACACACCCCTGCCTGCAGACGTGGAGAATGGGCGCATGCGCCCTGGGTGTGCGTCTGCTTGCCCTTTCGCTGCTTAGCCGTGTGCTGGTTCTCTCGTTTCACGTGCGACGATTTCGGTGCGCTTTGCCTCGAGGGGGTGGCGGGATGTGCGGCAGCGGAGGCCGCGAGGCCACACGGAAACAGAAACAAGAGCGCAGTGTTGACGTACAGCAGGATGACGTGCAAGCCTTGGAAGGAGTCTTCTTCTCGGCATGGAAACGGGCCGCAAACTCTTCTCTTCGCAACACCTTTCGTTTTTTTTGCTCCTTATCCGTTGTGTGCCCCCTCTCTCGTCTTCTTTCGCGCACACACGCGTGCATCGACGTGCGTGGACGTGCTTGTCTGCCGTCCTATATGCCTGCCTGCACACTGTCTCAGCGCCACTTGCTTTCGCTTCGACTGACGGCGAGGTGCCAGCGGCACACAAGCAATGGCACATCAACGGCACCTTAGCGCACAACACACCAGTGCAGCATCCCGCTATGGAAACCCTTCACCCTGCTTTGTTCTTATTGTTACGGTTTGTTGCGCGCAGCGGTGAAAGTCGAGAGCAGGCGGCACCGTAAGGAGAGAGTCGTTTCCTTCTTCGTGGAGATGCGCGTCACATTCAAGCACATTCTGCGATTGCATGGGCAGGGGGCCCTCAGTGTATTGCCATCGCCAGTATGCCCTGCACCGATACTCGAGCGATCCACGAGGCAGTGTACATACTTCTTGCCCTCACCATCAGCATCGCTCCGTTGGCACTACGACTATCCTCCTCCATTGCACTCACTTCCATTCTCTGTCTGTCTCCATCCTTTCTTTTCTTCGTTTTCCCTGCTGCTGTCCCTGCCGCCCACGGATGGGTCTCTACCAACACCACCGGTGCCCCCCCCCCCCTCTTCCACCACAAAAACACGGCTGCGCAGTGATCCACTCCTACCCACCTTACACCCCCCTCTTTCCCCGTCTACCAGGTGTGTCTGTGTGTGCATCTGCTCTTGGTGATTGTGTCTGATTGTGCCATCTTCATTTTCCTGTTCGATTCCGAATCGTCGCTTAGCCGCCCGCTGAGCTCCCCCCAAAACAAGAACGACACAGAGGACACTCACACACGTTTTTGCAAAGATGGCGACCAACCCCGATATTGAGACCGATATTCCCCGCGATGTGTACCAGTTCTTTCGTGGACTGAACCGCGCGGTGGAGCGCCGCGACGCGGCGGCGATGCACGACCTCTACGAGTCGCAGTTTGATGCGCTGACCAAGAATTATTACATGGCCGGCCACGGTCAGTTCCGCTCCTGGCCAGCACTCCGCCTCGAGCAGGTGTCGTCGTGCTTCCGCGGCAATCGCATGGCGGAACTGGTCTACAGTTTCCTCTTCTACAAGCACCTGTTTATGGACAACCGCTCCGTGAGGGCGCCCGACGCGGAGGGGGCGTGGAAGACGTACAGTGAGCTGCTCCCGATGCTGAAGAGCTACGAGCTGCCGAACTGGATGCTGTGGGACATCTTTGATGAGTTTCTTTATCAGATGACGGTGGTGTATCAGAAGATCTTTGTCACAGAGGGCATCTGGGCTGTGCCGGAGGTGTCACGTCTTCTCAACGAGGTCATCGACAACTCGCGCCTGCTCGAGCTGGTGAAGCAGCCGGACTTCCTGGAAGACATTCACCGCGGCCCGAACACAGGTGCGCTTAGCGGCTTCTACGCAATTGTGACCAAGTCGAAGCTGAACGTGCTCCTCGGCGACTACTACTCCGCCCTCACGGACCTGGAGCCTCTCGATGTGTACAATAAGGGCCGTGCCGTGCTGACGCGCGTGTCGCCGTGCGCCGTCTCCGTGTTCTACCACATCGGCTTCAGCTATTTGATGATCCACCGCTTCGAGGACGCCAGTAACGCCTTCCGCCGCTGCGTCACGGTGAAGCTTAACGGCCGTCGCTTCTCCGAGCGCGTGCAGCAGGATGCGGCATACATGTACGTCTGCGCTCGTGTGCTGGGTGGCATGCCGATCAACAACCTCACCTCATACCTCGACAGCCGCAAGGTGGCCGCCTTCGAGGACGACCGCGAAAGCCTGCGCACCGGTGACGAGGAGCGCTTCCGTGACGTGTTTGACCGCTGTAGCCCCAAATTTCTCACCGTGCCGCCGTCGGATGGGTCGCCGGTGAAGGGGTCGGAGGGTCGCGAGCTGCAGGCACGCATGTTCCGTCGCGCGGTGCAGCAGCAGCAGGATATCATCAAGCTCCGCGGGTACTTCAAGGTGTACCAGAACACCAAGATGAACCTTCTGGAGACGCTGCTGGAGGTCGACGACGGCTACGCGCCGCTGTTCGCGCTCAAGATGCGCTCTCGCCAGCTGGTGCACGACGGCGTGACGGCGGACCTGCTGCAGGGCGTCTTCACGTCTAGCTCCGAGTTCGACTGCATTGTGCAAGACGACAACGTCGAGGTGGTGCCCAGTATGACGTTTGGCGGCATAGAGCAGAAGTTGCTGAACAAGATCAAGAACACGCAGCGCGACATCGAAATGGCGAAGCGCAAGTTCAACCAGACCCGCAACCGCGACGAAGGCGGCAACAAGCGCAAGGATCAGCGTGATCAGAAGCGTCGCCCCAATCAGCAGCAGTTGCACGGCGGCGTCGGCAATAACGCTGGCAGTGCGAACAGGAGCAGCAACAACGCGAACCGCCACCCGCGTCAGAAGATGGCTGCGCAGCCTATGACAAGCAACCTCTTCAACCGTAACGACAACTGAGCACGGTGACACTGGACGCCGCAAGGTCGGCGGCTGTGAAGGGCGGTCGTTTGCGCAGAGGAATGCTGGAGAGTGACCCTCGCGACGCTGGTGTCTGCGGTAGCACCGCCGAGGGAGTGCGTCGCCCGTGCGCTTGTCCGAGTCCCACATGCACCTCTCTGTATTTCTTTTTCTTTCGTTGTCGTGATCTTCCGAGTATCGCCGCGTATGCGCCCGGTCGAGGGAGGCGCTAACTACCCAAGCGCGTGTGCGTTCCGTATGTGTGTGTGTGTGTTTGTGTCTGCGTGCGTGTCGTTGGGTGGAAGTGAGGTTCTTTTTGAGTTTTAAGTAAAGTTGGGTGGTGGGGGGTGGCTGCGCCGTGAATGCAAAACTGCCGCTGCAACCCGTCAGGAAGACGAAAAGGGAGGGAGAGCGCATGAGAGAGAGAGAGACGGGCGCGTCGTGGTGAGTGAACAAGGCCGTTTCTTGATGGCCACGAAGAGATGTGCAGACGCACGCGTGTCTCGCTCTCGCTTTTGTTCCTGTTTCTCACTCGTGCGCCTGAGTATGTGTGTGCGCTCGTCTCTTCTCTGCTTTCTGTTTGCCTTTTTGTGGTGGCCCTGCGTGTGTGCACGTGTGTCCCTAAGAGCTTCTAACTATCCCCATCGCTTCAATGAAAGAAAAGGGCGAACAAATCAACCTGATAGCGCTGCCGCACCCCCCCTACACACACACACACAAACACTGCCGAAAGACATCCCACAGGGGAGGAGGGGAAGCATCTTTGCAGATTTGTGTGTGTGTGTGTGCGTGTGCGCGTGGCATCTACCTCGACGGTGCATCGGTGTAGCGCTTCTAACGACTCAGAGCAAGGCGAAAAGAGCAAGAGATCGAGTGAGACGCGACCGTGTGTCGTCGGGGCGGATCGCACCTTTTCGTGTCCGTGCAAACTCTCTGGTGGGGCGTTGATGCAAAAGGGGTGCTGCGCGCGTCGCAGTGCCATCGCGTGCTGCGTACCCCCCTTTTACGCTGCATGCACTCCTCCAACGTTCTACGGTAGGAGCCAGCAGCAGGGATGACTGGCGTGTGCTGCTCACTATCTTACTATTCGCTTTTACCGTGTCCTTCCCGCCCTCCCCCACACGCGACTCCCCTTTCCCAACACGACATGCCCAAGAGAACAAAGAAAAAGCTGTGCGTGCGTGTGTGTGTGTGTGCAGCTGGTGTGCCTGAGGGTGTAAGCTACTTGCTGCTGAGAGAAGTGTCGCCTGAGCTCACTACATACAACCACGCTCGGCATTTTTTGTGTTGATAGAGAATTGAACCGTGCACCTCGAGCGTCTCGACCGACTCATAAAATGTGGATCCGAGAATAGTCTGCCCTTTAGTTTTACGAATGCTCTTCGACGGCGATGACGATAACCTTCCAGAGGTGCCGACTATCAGGTCAAATACCCTCATACCGCTGACGACGTCGGATGCCCAGGCACAACGATTACAGCAGCTGGAGGCGGAGTATCGCGCCTCGCGGGCCGAGACCGCCGCGGTCCGTCAGAGAGCTGCACGCCGTTGCTCTTCCTCGCGGCCAGTTTCGCCGCCGGAGCCAATGAAGGCAGCCTCATATGTCTGGGAGGAGCGCGACGAGGCGGCCTTTTACGAGCTTCACTCGCTTGTTCCGCACCTGTCACCGCAGTTCGCGTGCTCGTACAGCGACGCGGTATTACTGATTGCCGCCATTCAGAGCGGCGGAGCAGCCTCAGGCAACCGCCACACTCTCGCAGACAAATGCCAGTCACTCGAGGCAGATCGCCGCCAGCTGGAGCAGCGTTTGGAGAAGTCTCGCGTCCAGTGCGAAGAGCTCAAGCGCGAGGTGGCCGAGGTGAAACAGAAACTGAGGGTGGTGCAGGAGGAGTCGAGGAACAGCGTTAACGCGCTGGCGCAGCGTCGCGAGGAGATGCGCAAACAACTGCTATTGGAGGAGACGCGGGCGGAAAAGCTAATGGTGCGCAACAGAAAGCTCGAGCAGGAGAACGACTCTCTCAAGGGGCGTGTGCGAGAGCAGTTCCGCTGACGGCCCGCGCCACCTTGCCGCCTGTGCACCCCTGTGCGTGGCGGCTGTGCGCGTGTGAGCGCAAGGAACCGAAAAAGAGACCTCCCTTCTTTCGCGTTTTGTACTACTGTTTTTTTTTCGCTTAGGTCCCTCCTGCCAGCTGACGCGATGCCGCGCTCCCGCCGCCCCTCTCTCTCATGTGCACATATGCTCTCTCTCTCTCTCTGAGATTGCGGCGTTGTTGTTGGTGGCGAAAGACCGGCGCTAGTTATTGTATACATCGACTTTGATTCTTCAACCGTAACAGCATACAACTGTGGGGAAAAAAAGCGAACTGCACTCCTGACGCTGCAAGCACAGCTCATCGTCATCTCCCCTCCCACCCCAAGCACTCTTCCGCACTCTCTTGCCCTCGGTGCACCGACCCATATCCACATACTGCACTTTGCGCGGCACGCATGCGAACGCCTCTCTTTTAAGGCGCATCCGCCCTTTTCAAGGAAGCGAGGGCACGCAGGCGAATCGGGCCTTCTATTTTCTCTCCCCTGACTTGTGCATCCGTGTGTGTCGCCAAAAAAAGCGCCGCATCACAGGAGGGGGTGGTGCTGAGTCGACCACGTTGAATCACCTCTCCCCTCAGTCACCTTGAATGGCTGAAGGGCGCTTCCAATGACACTATCGCATCCCTTGTGCGTTTTCCCGCGGTGTCCTGACCGATCCTCCATCGGGTGCCAGTGTGCACCGAAATGAGAAATACACGAGGTTGCACTTGCACGGCCTTTCCTCTTGCGACTCCCGCCCCCCTCCCCTCCCCTCCTCTCCCCTTTTCTCCATGCCGTTAGTTCTCTGCATACCTGCCGCTCTCCTCCTCGCTCGCTCTCGCCGCGTGGCCGCCAAGGCTCCCTTTGCGCGTACCGCTGCCGCCGCCTCGTTTTTTTTCTTGTGTTTTGCTTCCCCCTTTCCTGTCTCTACCTCTAAGCGTCCGACTACCCCTGCAAGCCCACCCTCTTGTGAATGGGCGTCATTCGTACGGTCATAAAGGCGGGCAGTGGCGCCACCCCAAAGCTCGGGCAGACGATCACCGTGCACTGCACCGGGTACTTAGCGGATGGGAGAAAGAAGTTCTGGTCAACCCACGATGACAAGAACCCGTTCACCTTCAACGTAGGTGTCGGTCAGGTGATTCGCGGCTGGGATGAGGGCATGATGCAGATGCAGCTTGGGGAGACAGCAGAGTTGCTCATGACGGCCGACTACGCCTACGGTGATCGCGGCTTTCCTGCCTGGAACATCCCGTCAAACGCCGCACTGCTGTTCGAGATCGAGCTGCTGAAAATCCAGTAGACTATCTCCGGCAGTGCGACCTCGCTCTTGCACCTCATTTCTCGTTCTTTTTTTGTTGTGTAGCGTTTCCGTCTGTGTTATCCCTCTCGCCCTTCCGTCCCCCTCTTGACGGCGCAGGACTCGTTGAGCGCCAACTGCGCGGCGTGGCAGTTGACGTGCTCCGTGCGTGCGCCATTCAGCGCGGATGGTCATAGGCAAGCTATGGCGGCAGCGACACGCCGCAGGTCTCTTTTTATACAACGAAGCAAGAGCGGTAGGAAAAGATTAAAAAACAGACAAAATCGAAGCTCACCAGGTCGAAAGGGTACTCGACGAAGAACCCTCGGGAGACGCGCGTGTCGCGATACGGGGAGCTCATCCGACATGATCACGTAGTCATGCAAGCGAGTGGAGCTGTCGATCTTGTGTAGGCGGTTATTCCGGCACTTGTGTAGCTGTGGCAAGGTTAGTGCGACCACCCGCGCCGGTCTCTCCGGTTGTGCGGACGACCTCCTCTAGCAGGTGTGTGTCTGCCACCGTCGCTATCGTCTCGATTGTGTTTTTCTTCCACATGATGCGTGCATTGCGTGATGACGTCGGGCCCATGCCAGCGCGTGACATCTCAGGATCCAGTACCGAATCGGTGGTAAGGCCACGGCAGTGCCTATCCCCTCCATGTGCCGAACCACCTCTGGTGGTGACAGGGTCCAGTATCTGCGACGTGGGGAGGTCAGAGCAATGTGTCGCTAGGGATGCTTGTGGTCGGGTCCTGGATGGTGCTGCGCCGGAGAGACCTGCGGCAGCGAGCACGCTTGTACTATCCATGTGATGGGCAGATTGTCAGCGTGGCTCGAACGCGTCTCTCACCCCCCGGTCCTCACACTGCCTACTGGTGGTGGGGAGCGTGAGTGCCACCCCACGAGGAGGGGGAAGGGGGAAGGCGCCAGAGGTGGCGGCCGGCGTGATTGGAGGGTCGGCTGCGAGCCGACCTGCGAGGCGGCCGTGATGGGTAGAGTGTGTGGGCCGGGGCCGTGCACCGGTGGCCGGGTCGTCGCGTTGCTGTAACGCGCGTTTCCAGCGCCGCCTCGCACCAGGCGATGGGGCGTGTGGCAGGGCCGCTGTGGTGTGGAGCTGAGCTCGTGCTGTATGGCAGAGAGTGGACGCGCTGAATGTAAAAGTGCCGTGCACGCTGCTCCTGCTCCACGGAATCGTCTCCACGCCGATGCGCATGCCCTTCTGAGAGCTTCTGAACCTCTTCATTCACTGGTTTCTCTGTACTCCTGCGCTCCGGCTGATACGCGTTTTACACTTCACCGACAGCACACTTGCCCCTGTAGCTGTGCGTACGCCAACCGCTTGCGTGTCGGTGCGTTTATCTAGTTTTTGTGAGTAGTACGCCCGCGACCGCGCTCTTTTTTGTGTAACTCGGAAGCATGCAGTACTCCATTATCGTTCCCGCATACAAGGAATGCGGGAACTTGGAGCCGCTGATACGCCGCGTTTTCGCTGCTGTGACGGAACAGGGTCTCCCCACGCAGAATGTCGAGATGCTCATCGTGGACGATAACTCGCGTGATGGGTCGAAGGAGGTTGTTGAGAGGCTTCATGAAGAGGGTTTCAACGTGCACATCGATGTTCGTACGACGGAGCGTGGGCTGAGCAGCGCTGTCATTCACGGTCTGCGTCACACCAGTGGTGCCTACAAGCTTGTGATGGATGCCGATCTACAGCACCCGCCCGAGTGCGTGCCAGCGCTGTTCAAAGCCCTCGGCCGCGATGGGGTCGAGTTCGTCTGCGGCACGCGCTACGGCGTCGGGATCGAGATCGACAAGAACTGGCCGGCGCACCGCCGCCTCATTTCTTGGGGGGCGCGCCTGCTGGCCCGGCCTCTCACCACCCTTTCCGATCCCATGTCGGGTTTCTTTGGGATTCGCGATAGCGTCTTCAAGCGGCACGCCGGCGAGGTGAACTCGATCGGGTACAAGATTGCGCTGGAGCTGTTCGTCAAGTGCCGCGTGCAGCGCTTCGAGGAGGTAGGCTTCAACTTTGCGACTCGCACCTATGGCGAATCGAAGCTGACCGGTAAGGTGATCCTCCACTATCTCGAGCACCTCTACGCTCTGTACCTGTTCAAGCTGGGCAGTCTCTTTTACGTGTTCGTCGTGGTGGCGGTGATGTTCGCCATGTATCTCCTGGCGTTTCTTTACTATTCGCTCTTCTAGGCCCCTTGTGCACTGCCGAGCACCGCGAACGACCACCTGGGCGGACGTTGTTTCACGTCTTTGCCGATAGCGTCACTCCACGGTAAAGCAGGCGACACTAGCAAGCACAAGGAAACACGAGAATCGATGAAAAAAGAGTGGGGCATGGCGTATGTGCGTGTACGCGTTCTTTCTTGTGCTTGACCGCCGCCACGCCCGTCAGTGGCACGAAGTGTGCATGGTTTGCGCTTCGCTGTTTTCTTTGAAGACCTGCTCTCCCTGTGTTACAACCCGAGCAAACACGTAGACAGGCACAACCCCCCCCACCCCCCACACACACAAAGCAGAACTTGAGCAAAAGATGCATAGGTCATCGCGAGCACACAGCAGCCGAAGGATTTGTGTTTAAGGCTCGTCTGCGCAATACGAGGGTGCCGTTTCCGTTCTTCTTGCCATCTGCCAGTCTTTAAGCAAGCGGCGATGCGGCGGGCTTGCTTGACCAGGCACGCCAGAAAGCGTGGTGTAGCGCACTCTCCGTGCCGTCCTTTGGCAGATAAGATGCATGACGGATTGCGGTGACGCTGGCAGCGGCGTGCTTGCCGACGTACCAGTGTTGCGCCTTTTCAGAGGACGCCCTCTTTGTGCTTTTTCTTCACCCTTTCCCTCTTGCTGCTTGTCACCGATTGCTTTCCCTGGTCAATCAGCTATCTTGTGCATCTCCTACCTGCGCAGCTGTTGCTCCTCCACCTTCGCCCCTCCTTTTGTCATCGGCACCGCAGCCGAGACAAATTCCCTTCAAGGTTTTCTCTGCCTTCTTTCTGGTGTTCTCACTGACACGCGCTTGCTCCCCACACCCGCATTGACTAGCGCACATGCCGCAACGGTTTTTGTGATTGTTTTGGGACACGCCACCGTTTTTTCCGCCCCTCCTCTTGTGTCGCGTTCTCGCTATCCTCTCTGCCTCGAGAGTCGGTGGTGCGCACGTTGACTCCGCTTTGTTTGCTTTCTTGCCCTCGGCCTCTGCCCCCCACCACCTCCTCCGGTCTCCCCTCCTCGCCTGGCGTCAGCACATCGTCACGGCGAAGGGCCTTCTTCTTCACACACACACACACAGATAGATCCCGTAGAGCCTCCCCATACATCCGGGAAACCCGCCTCTCGTCTTCCCTAGCAAGCGCTTTCTTTGTGTTTCGTTTTGCGTTCTATCTTTCATAATCTCGCACGCCCCCGCCCGGCACCACATTCCGCACCTCCTTACGGTGACTGCACGTGGCGTGCATCTCGGCCAAAGGAGCCGATACAGGGAGCACGCAGACCGTGCTCTGGTGAAGACGAGATCAGGTGCAAGTACACGGCTGTCGTGTGCCCTTTTGTTTTGTGCGGTCTCTCTTTATCTTCTATCGTTTATCGCATAGACTTGACGACGAAGCAGTACCACGCGTCACCACGACGTCACGGTAGGTTTGAGGTATATCGGTCGCAGCCCATGTCCATCAGCCAGCGCGTTGCCGTCGTGCATGATGCCGCCACCACGCCTGAGCAACTGGATGCATTTCAGCGCGCGTGCCCCAACTCGTGTGATTTCTTCCCTGTGAAGGATGCTGCACAGCTGCAGTGCGTTGTGCAGCACATCCACGCTGCGAGTCCGTCCGTGTACGGGACCGTAGCCAACCTCTACACTGACAGGTCGGGCGGCGCCAACGGTGGCGTCACATCCGCACTCGCCACTCTCTTCTTTCACCACGCGTCGCTGTCCTACACGGGGTGCCGTGCTGCGACGCTCAGCTATCCGTTCGACGTGCTTCTCATGATGCTCTTCTACGCAGGTGTGCCGCTGCCGCCGTTTGCACTTGTCGATTCTGTGGAGGCGGCGAGGCGCGCCGCGCACCGGCTGAAGGCCCCGGTACAGATCCGCAATACATGCGGGCTGCTTGGACTGTGCCACAACTGCTGCACGCTTCAGGATGCCATGGAGGCGACCCTGATATGCGCCTTTCATGAGCATGGAAAGATCGTTGCGTGGGAGGTGAACGCGTCAAAGGAGCATGCGGTGCGCGTGCTCGTCGCTGGCGGCTCCGTGAAGGGGGCGGCGGCCGCCATTCCTGTTGAGTTATGCGCGGCGGCACCGTTGTGGGCTGCCGATGCGGAGGAAGCCGCGCAGCGTTTTGGGGCGGCGGTCAGCCGGTACGTCTTGTATGACTGCGGCGTCGCGTCTTTGACGCTCAACACGTTGAAAGAGAATCCCGGCAAGTGGTGCTTCGAAGATCTTGTGCTGAATCCAGCCCTGCCTCACCTCGTGCTGCAGGAGGCCGCGCCAAACTTGCTGTCGGCGGCGCCGACGGGGGCAGAGCTGGTCGCCTCGCTGCTGGCAGAGGCGCGAAAGTTCCACCCTGCTCCCACCTTTGAACTCAAACTGCACGAGGACACCCGCAAAGGGTACCACCTGTGTGCCACCAAAGCCCTTCGCAAGGGTGACGTGGTGTTCGAGGATGAGTGCCGCAGCTTTGCGGTGGTGACTCGCCCGCACGTGGAGCGACATTGGGATGGCCCGCTCAAGAAGACCTTCACCGAGTACGCGTGGCCGCTGGACTCCGAGGGCCACGTGTACGCCATCTGGGAGGAGGACCCGCAGCGTTGGCGGCCCATCAATCATTCGTGCGACCCGAACTGCATCTTTGCCGCACCGCACTCCCTTAACGTCATTGCGGCGCGCGATATTGCGGCCGGCGAGGACTTAAGCATGGACTACGCCACCTTTTGCGACGGAACGATGAAGCCGTTCGAGTGCCTGTGCGGCGCGGCTTGCTGCCGTGGTGTGATCAGCGCCGATGCCTGCTCCCTCGCCAAGTACGGTGGGCACTCGTGGCTGCGCAAGGTGCCATCGGCAGTGAAGCCTCTTCTTCCTTGAATACACCGGTGAGACGCACCGCCGCGCGTGCGAGTGGCCTGTACGTGCGAGCTCTCGAGGAGACTCTGTACTGGTAAGGTGCCGTGTGCCGGCGTGTATGGCGGCCAGCTCAGCGGTCGTGGGCACAGAAACTGTGAGGACGGCGAGGGAAGGGGGCACAAGAGGTAGCGAAGAGGGGGAGGGGGGCTAACAATGGCGTCTAATGTACGGAGCGCTCGCACAAAAGCCACCGGCACATGTGCTATTTGCTTTCACTTTGGCATTTTTCTGCTCTGTTGGCCGGTGCGTTCCGTCTTTTTCTGGGTGCTCGCTTCAGTGCCCTCTGTGCAGTCCCAGCTTCTACTGTGTAACTTCCCCGGCTCCTGTCCTTCGCATATGTCCGCTGGTGTCATCTTGTTGTCCCCGTTGGAGTGCAGCGTATGGACTTAACTTTTCCACAGCCCCAAGTGCTCCCACACACATAAAAAGAGAGTTCAAAGGAAAGCGTGAGTATCTTGAAACGCGCATGCGTCACACACGGTGGGCATAGCGTCGGCCAAGCCGATGCATTTTTTCCTTCTCTGTATTGCGAGTCCCCCCTTTTTCGGCGCCTTGGTTACCGTCCCCCCCCCCCCCCCCCCCCCCCCGTCCTCTACCGTCTCTGCCGACGTGCTCTCTCTTCTCCTGCATATCTTCCCTGACACGTTTCTGTGTGCACACCCTCTGCGTTTTCTGGTGTTCTCTTCGCATCAAACGAAAAAGCGCCGGCTGTCGCGAGGGGTGCCCGCAAAAACAAGGAGCCGATGCGAGGAAGTTAACAAGGGCTTTGAGAAGCAGCGACGTGTGCGCGCACCACAACACGCGCCAACTTCAGCCGACGGATGTGACTCGCCGCTGAGGATTCAAACAGCGCCCGTTCATATATATATATGCGTCGCTTCTCGTTGCTTTCGCTTCCCCAGCCGCTGTGTGGCTTCTCGACTGACCAAAGGATAATTCGCCGTCCACAACGCGCCTCCCTCTGCAGCACTAGGGCGGGATGAGTTGCACAGGCACCCCAAGCGCACCAGACACAGGCAAGTATCTGCGTCTCACAGGCACCTGCGCAGTGCACCGCCCTCAGCACGTGAGTGTGCCATCCAAATCGCAAACGACGAGGGGAACTGCGCAACGGCGGCGGCGGCGGTGCAAGCGGGAACTGCTGTGTTCTCTCCTATCGATCGCCCTTTGAGCCGCAGTGCCGCCTCTTTTTTGTTTTGTTTCCCGTCTCTCTGTCTCTCGTAGGCTCTTTTCGCCCACCGTGTATTGCGTATGTGATGGTGCTGAACAGCACAGCACCTCCGTCGTTCCCTCACCCACTCTTCCCACGCCGCTACGGTGTTGGGAAGCTCGAAGTCACGCCAAAGATACCCATGCGCTTCCCCATCGCCCATTCGCTAGATCTGCATCGGCTGCTTGGCCTTCTCTTTGGCTGCTTCTTTGTCGTCTTCTCTTGTGCACTGGAAAACTTTGGTTCTCTCGCTCGCAGGCTCTTCTTGCTCAGCTCCTTCTATTTCCGCTCTTTTCGTTTGCTTTCGTTTCGTGGCTCCCAACCCTTTCCACGTGTTGTGCCTCTAATCAACTCGATTTTTTTGTTGTTTGTCCTCCGCAGGCCAGCTGGTGGACTCGTTTGTATGCCGGCCGATCGAACACGTGTGCGTCTCTTCTACTTGACTGGGGTGCAGGGATGAGTACACACAGGGAAGGAGGTCAGAGACAACCATAGGAAGGGTTACCGTGACGTTGCCGAAGATGCCGCTCTCTGGAGCTCGTCCTCGCGGCTATTGTATGCGCGCATGCGCTTGCTCTTGTTTGCAGCTTTGATGAATACTAGAAAGGGCGGAAAGGTCAGCGCCGTATTTGCTCTCTCTGCTACCTCGCACTTGACAAGGCACTACTATAACTGCGGATCAGTCTAAGCAAAACGAAAAAGTGAAACCGCAATATCATCGCTCAGCGCCCCTCTGCGGCGGCACATTGCCGTTTGTTTCTGCACCCGGACGCTCCTCCTTCGGTTCCCATGTGCCTCAGACAGATGTGTGGAGTGACACATTAGCGCGATCCCACATGGCACGCTAGAAATCGGGGAGAACCGGTGAAGAGGCTCATTGCAGCTGCGTTGTGACTTGCCCTCTTTGAGTCCTCTGCGACGCTACTGCGTATGCACACCGCACCCGCATCCGCATTTCTGTCTCTTCTTTTACCCCGCCGCTCGCTTCGTCTATGGTGACATGGCGCTCTTGATAATGAGCCCGCGTTTGCCGCAAAGCCGACTTACACTTCTGTGAGACAACTCAAAGGCGTTTCCTTTGTTTTTTTTTCTTGTTGTTTGTAGGGACACAGGAGTGGGAGGAGGGATAGTCGAAGCGCCCATGCCCGCCTTCTCCTTCAACACCCGCGCTGATTCTTTTTCCACGATCGCTTTGGTTGTCGAACTCGCCGCTAGGGCCGAGGTACCGCTGAA
>CM004641.1:1916-49337 GCA_000410695.2 Leishmania arabica | reverse complement strand
GTCGCTGGCCAACACGACGACGCTTGGCATCCGCACGCGCAAGGGCCTGAAGCCGGATATCCCCGGCCTGGACCAGTTCATGGATAAGTTGTAAGCTGCGGAATAGAGGCTGTTCTTGCACTGTAAACTTGTCGTATGGGCTTAGCGTGTTGAAAGTCGTTAAGTGTTTTTTCCTGTCGTATATTTTTTTCATTATGTGTAATGGGTTGTGTGTTGCTGATGCTAGGCGATTGCTCGACTGTGGACCTTGCCACCGGGTTGTGTTTTTTTTATATTGTGTTTGTTTTCTACTTTAGCGTGTTTAAAAACAGTTTTGTGGTTCCTCGCGCATCGATAGTGAGGTGTATCGAGTCCGGTAGTCTGGGTGCTGCTGATTCTACTGGCTTGTGCCGCTCTTCTGCCTTCTTTTCGGTGCAGTGGTGTGCCAGGTACGCGTTCTGGCTTTTCTGGCGTCTCACCGCCTGTGGGAGGCCTAGCGAGTGCTCCTGACATCCGGCACCATGTCCTGCTCTTCTCCCTGCACTTGGTCCTGTGACTTTTTTTTATGTGGCGCTTGTGCATCGCTCCTAGTCCCGTCGCTGGGATAGCTGCGCGTCTCGCGGGTCGCGGGGGTGTAGAAACTCTTTCAGGCGCTGCTTTCTTTGCTTTTGCATATCCAAATCGTGCAGAGGCACACGAGTGAGTCGAGATGGACGGCATCTCGCATTTCACTCGCATCAAGGACACCCCCGAGACACTGAACCCCATTACAGGGCGGAGCATTTATTACGGAATGCGACCGTGGCGCTGCGATGATCGATTTCAGGACTGGCTAAAGTCGTTCACGTGCTTTGACTCAGTTAGTGTGCAATACAACCTGCTAAAGCTGTTTGTTCAATGCGCCCGCTCCGAAGAAGGACAGGAGCCGATCGACAATTACCATCGACTGGGCCGGGCAGAGGTTATGTATTACGTCGAGCGCTATCGCAGCGGTATGATGCGGACGGGGGTACTGGAGACTTACCCTTATGACCAAAATGAACTGCGGCGGATCGCTGAAGAGGATGGGCTGAAAATGCGGGTGTGGCGTCACCAGCGGGAGCTCGAGATGGAGTCGAAGGAGGGCAAGATTGATGAGGTAATGCACATGAACGTCATGCGACGAGGCAAGCCCTGATCGAGTAAGCGGCACGTTTGGTGCCCCTTTCGCTGGCTCATTCTACGCTTACGCAATGCAGCCTAGCTGATGTGCGTGCTTTCTTTTTGTTTTGTTGCGGCATTTGAGCGCACCTTCCGCCGTGGTGGACCTCACGCTGCCGCTCGCACTCTCATACGTGTTGGTCGCTGTTGCTGATGATGGCGCGGTTCTGTCTTGGCAGTTCAAACGAAGAAAAGCGATCCTGCTCGCCTACCTCGCAAGCGACGCCAGTCGCTTCTCCTCGCGCGCGCCCCTTGCGGACTTCTCAAGCTTTATTTCATAATATATGTTCACCGAGAACGCCTCCGTACTCGACCTTCTTTGTGTGAATGAATCGCTACAAAAAAGAAGACGTTGGCTGTCCGCGCCACTAAAGTGCTGCGTTAGACGCTTGTGAGCTCACTGAGTGGACTCATTGAAGCAAATCCTTTCCCATTTTCCTTAGGCGCATTCCGCCGTCTGTTTCGCCTGTCATGTGATTGCTCGTTCCCACGTAATGGCGCTCACTCACAGGTTCTTAGTAGTACGCCTTCAGTACAGCTCACTCTCGACAGCGCGTGCGCACGTTGTGGCGCTGCCGCTTGACGCGATGCTGAAGCGCCGGCGAAACGGGTATGCCGCGAAATGCCTTGGGGGCGCTGCGGTCGTGCCTCTTCGGTGGAAACCTAGAACTTGACTGCCGGCATCCGCTTCTTGAGTCGGCAACAGCGACAGTGGCGGTGCCGCTGAGGAAGTCGCGGTGCGCATCGCTCACGAGAACGTACATTGCCTCAAGTTGTGGATTCTAGCTTCACGTGTGCGTCTCGTCAAGGGCGGTGATCGAGGTGCTCGTCTTCTTGCGAGCAATCAGTCTACGATGCTTCTGTGTCATGCAGGGACTGCAGCAGACCGATGCGGCGCAGCAAGTCATGTGGACGTTGGGGTACAGCTACGCAAAGCAGATGGCTCGCGGCACTCATGACGGACCTTGGTCGGCGCTTGATCTTGAAGAAGCCGTGAAGTCGGCGCGAGATGTGGAAGCGTCTTTCGTACAGCTGTTCATGGTAGCATCGGCGCAGCTCCTGCATGAAGCGCTTTGCATCTCCGCGCGCGTGGGGTCCGCGCTAGCGGATTCCGACTGTTGGTTGAATCTCGGCGCGTTTTGATTTGACAATGCTGCTGCTGTATCGGTCTTTCTGGTCTTCTGCTTGTCTGCGTGCGTTCCTGTGCAGCGGTGTTGCAAAGAAAGGATTCAACCATGATCCCAAGAGGGCGAAGATGATAGGAGAAATGTCAATGGAGGGGGCAGAGACCTAGCCGAGAGGGTGTCTTGGCGGCAGTGTCGCGGCCCTTTGGTTATTGTTGCTCCTCGCTATTCTTTGAAGTTTGTAAACGTTCTAGCGAGCTCCTTCTCGTGACGGCGTTTCTCTGCATTGTACTGATCTGGCAACGGCCTTTAGTCCAGTATTCTTTGTGTGCTCGCAAGGGCCCATTGCGCACGAAGGATCAACAAGAGAAGCGTCCTGAGGCAACGGTGAGAGGTTAAACGGAGCTTCAGCTCTTGGTTGACTTTTTTTTTGGCACTGCGTTTGCTCCTGAAGCCGGCGTCTCGTTGCCCTTACCCGCGTTCGCTGTCGTCAACGCACAGTTTCTACTCCCGTCTGTCTGTCTGTCTGTCTCTGTCCGCCTCTCTTTCTTTCTCTTCGCCTCTACTTCTGCGTCCCATGCGCGTATCTGTCGTCTTTTCTTCACGTGTCACTGTGCTGTGCGCATCACCTGAACACGTCGGCTCTGCCCCCCCCCCCCTCCCCCTACCTCACTTTCGCGGTGCAGCGGTGCGGTTTTGTTTTCTTCGCTCATTCTTCTTAGTCGAACCGCGCTCTGTGCATCTTTCGCCTTCTCTGCATATCACCGAGATCATAGAGATCTACCATGCAGCAGCTTCAGGTGAGCGCCTGCGTGCTGCTCTTAGCGCTGCTCTGCGTCACGACTGTAAGAGGCAGCAGTAATCTTCAGCTCGGGACGTGGGATGTGAGCACTCTTGTACCAGGCCGTGGTGCTGTGCCCCCCAACTACGAGCTCACCGTAGCACCAGGAAAGTGGACGGTGAAGGAGAGGGACACCGGGCGCATTGGTCGCCTTTTCGACTACGCCGCCGCGCGCGTTGGGCTTGTTTACGCCGGCGTCCCCAGCGACGAGCACGCGCTGTGCCGCATGCCCCCGTCATTGACTCTAAAGCTTGCGGCTGTCCGCACGGACGACGGCGTTCGGCTCGAGTGCCAGACGGTGTGGTTCTCGCCGTCCATGTTGCGCTCATTCGAGAATGACGGACTTCTGCATCGCCGCTTTGACCCTGCCGAGCCATTGTATAGCGCCGACAGCGGAAGGTGCCTTGCTACCCCGTGGCGAATGCGGGAGCTCTACGTGGCAAAGATGGGAGGCGGCCCTTTGCTGCTCACCGGTGTCCTCGCCGGTGGCGCGTCAGGCACGCAGGAATCGTGCAGCGTACATTTGGAGGTCAGATATCGTCCTATCGCGTCAGGGAAGGAGTCCTCGTCTTCGGGCTCCCTTGTCTCCATCGCGATGCTGCTCATGGTCGTCGCTGTGCGCCTGCTACCGCGTTATATTTTGACCCGAAAAGGCCAGCTGGACAAGACGAGTTACCGCGGAAGAAACCCCACCAGCCTGACACCGACTCAGCGCCTCCATCTGCTGCGCCAGCAAAAGGAGATCATCGAAAAGATGAAGGCGGAGGATTCAGCCAACGCAGCCAAGCGCACCGCCGTGTAGCGAGGCTGCCTGCGGAATCGTGTGCCTGTGTCTAGGTTGTCATGTTGCGGGCTGACCCTCTGCTCAGGGTGCAAACACCAGTCAAGTGGAGCGCGCTTCGTCGACAACGAGTGGTAAGTGGCGCGGAGGTCGGTAGGTAGTGGAACAAGTACATGGCCCTCGTGCATCGAAAAAGGACGCAGGGACAGCGCTTTACGCCTACCATGGGCGCCACTAGCATTCGTTCTCAACACTGTCCTGTGAAAAGTGGCGCGCGTTTCTTCTGAAACTCACAGTCCACAAGAAAGAGCGTTTATCGCGCACGGGTGCATACTTCAGCATCACCTCAGCCCTCCCTCCCTACCGACGCCTGCTTTTCGTATACCGCGGTAAGACGCCGACTCGGTCATGAGCATCTTCTCTCTCTCTCGCGTTTCTCCTCGCCTTTCTTTTGTTTTGCTTCTCTTCGCCCATGTGTCTCGCGCAACGCTGCGGCATTTCGCTTTCGACAGTGGAAACGTGTGCTGGTGGGATAGCGACACGCGCCGAGCCTCACAAATGGTTCTCGTCCACCTGAGGGCGTCGAACGTGTACGATGTGGGGGGCATGAATGAAGCGAACACTATCGACTTTAAGCACATGGTGGGGGTAGAGTACCACACCCAGCGAGAGGTGGTTCGCTCACCGCCGTCTCTCACAGACACCAAAGTCAATCATGTGGCGATGGTGAGCATGGGACTATACCGTTTCTCGAATGCAACGAGCCCAGTTGTCATCTTTGTCAGCTCCGAGGAGCGGTGCAGCATGCCGGCGCGGTTCTTCTGCACCCGCTTTGTGCATTACTTTCGGTGGATAGGCGAGAGCGTGCAGCTGTTTGTGGCCTCCAAGAGCTTCCAAGATCACTGTCCGACGCCGTACGCGACGCAGCGGGATACATGGTTTCAAGAAAACCGACGGTGTGTGTCGGCTGCCTTGGACTACTTCGACTCGAATCCGAAGCTGGGCTTCGTCGCCACTCCCGTTGCAGTTATGTTTACTGACTGCGACTGCGCGGATGCCCGTGCAGCACTGGTGAGTTTGCTCCCTCCTGAGCGCTCTTTTTTAATTCGGCACGTGCGGTTTGCGGAGGAGTGGGAGAGCCGCAGGCACAACTCCTATCGCTTTATCGACGTTAGCCTCCAGCGGCAGGCACTGCGCGCGTCACGGAGCAGCGGCAGCGTTGTCTGCTCCAGCCTCACCAGTTTTCTCAACAGTATGCTTCCGACGCTGTATCAGCTCTACTCGGCGGAGCCGCTGGAGGGCGCGCCAGGCGAGACACTCAAGTCGATCCCGCCAATCTTCTTCACCCGCCACGGGCAGTCCGAGTATAACGTTGAGGACCGACTCGGCGGAGACCCGGACTTGACGGAGACTGGCCGCATCGACGCCGAAGACATCGCCCACTTTTTTGAGCGTCAAGTCAAGACGAATGTAAACTTGTTCGACCATCGCACCACCGTGTGGGAGGAGGATGGCGAATTTGAGGTGTGGTGCAGCCAGCTGCGACGCACCCAGCGCACAGCGCAACCCACCGCCGACATACTGTCCCGCGGTGTTCTCAAATCGTTCAAGTCACTCAACGAGATTCACGCCGGCATCTGCGAGGACATGACCAATGAGGAAGTGCAGTCCCTCTACCCCTTCATCCAACGCTTTCGGCATACTGACAAGGTCGGGTTCCGCTACCCGGACGGCGAATCGTATGTCGACCTCGTCCGCCGACTCACACCACTGTTGAACGACTTGAACAATTGCATGAAGTGCGTGGTGGTTGTCGCGCACCAAGCCGTGCTCCGTACTATGCTGTCTTTCTTCGGCGGGCGACCAGTAGAAGAGGCCGTGCATGTCCCATGCCCACAGCGCACCATCTGGGCGTGCACAATGAACCGGCTTGGAGAACCGCAGCTGGCTGAAATAGCCTTGTCGCCTCGCCAGAGTCAAGACGAGAGACCCGGGGTCCACTGGCAGGGCTGGTAGGCAGTCCGGCTGCGTATCTGTTTTTGTGTGCGCCTGCGTGTGTGTGTGTGTGTTCTTATCAGCGCGCTTGCCTGCTCCACGTGCGCGTCCTGTGCTGCGTTGCTTTAGGCTCGCTTTGTTTTTGCTGATTTCGGTCTCAAGACCGCCGCTCTCATCTTCGCACATTTGCCACTGCTTCACGCTCATTTTTGTGCGGCTACTCTGCTGGCAGTGCTGTACACTGCTGCCTCTTCGCTCATTTCTTGCTCTACCACCCCTTCTCTCCAGCGCGCGCATATATGCACGCACCCCCCAAACCGAACTTGTTTCCGTTCTTGCTCTTACTATTGCTGAGAGATCACTGCGTTAGACCACGCCGCGCGCCGATGTAGGGTTTCGACAAGCATATCAGGGTCGTTGTTTACCTCTTCTAGCAGTCCTTTACTAACATACACGCACGTGCGCAAGCGCATGCTGACTTCGCCGCGGAGAATACGGCTACTGCGCCGCTCGAACTGCAAACTTGTGTCCGAGGGCAGATCAATAGGTGTGCCCTCAGGTGATGGGGAGGTGAAGGACCGTACGAGAGAGAGAGGCATCCGATGGAGGATGCTTCGGGTAATGGCTTCCTGTACATTTTTGTTGTTGCTCTCCATTTTCTTACCTGATGACGCGGGGGGTGGATAGCTCAACGCGTGGTATCCCAGATCTCAGTACCCTTACTCTGTGTGGAAAGAGGCCATGCCAACCCCCTCTCCAACCTCTCCCACTCCCAGAACCACCTGTGGTAGTGGCAAGGTCAAGTGCCCTCGAGCTAGCGAGGTCAGTGCGGTGCATCGCTACGGATGCCGGCGTTGAGGTCATGGATGATGTGGCGTTGGAGCGAGCTTCGTCAGTGAGCACACGCTTGTACCATCCATGTGATGGGCAGATTGTCAGCGTGGCTCGGACGCGTCTCTCACCCCCCGGTCCTCACACTGCCTACTGGTGGTGGGGAGCGTGAGTGCCACCCCACGAGGAGGGGGAAGGGGGAAGGCGCCAGAGGTGGCGGCCGGCGTGATTGGAGGGGCGGCTGTGAGCCGACCTGCGAGGCGGCCGTGATGGGTAGAGTGTGTGGGCCGGGGCCGTGCACCGGTGGCCGGGTCGTCGCGTTGCTGTAACGCGCGTTTCCAGCGCCGCCTCGCACCAGGCGATGGGGCGTGTGGCAGGGCCGCTGTGGTGTGGAGCTGAGCTCGTGCTGTATGGCAGAGAGTGGACACGCTGAATATATTTAAAAAACAACGAAACAACGCTGCACGGTCTTTCTGTATGCGTGTGTTGCTGTGCCTGCCTCCTCTTTATCTCTCCCTTTTTTTTCATTTTGTTTTGTGCTCCCTTTTGCTCTGTGGTGCCGTCGGTGGTTCCCCTATTCTCGGTGCGGGTCGTGACGGAGCCGTTCCTCTGCCGACGAACAAGGACGGCACGAACTTGCGCACGGCGGCATACCACACGAACAAAAAAGAAGAGGATGCTAACCACCTCCTCCTTCCCTGCACATCCTGCGTGTGTGCTGTATGACGAATGCAGCGAGGGGGAGGGGGCTGAAAAGCTGTGTGCATGCGAGCGTGTGCAGAGGGGATGCCGAGAAGGATGCAGAGTAACCCACACGCCCTTCTCTCCCCCTGCATTGTCTGTGATGGTAGTGGAGATAGGTGCGATGATGGGGCACAGCGTTGCGGTGTCTGTGCGTACTTCACCCCTCCATTTTGTTCTTGCCCTGTACAAGTGCGCGCTCACTCCTTCTTTGTATTCGGTATGTTGTCTGCTACTCTTGTGCAACTCTCCACGTCTGGCCCCTTACGCACTTTTTGACTGCCACAAACACTCACGCGCTCCTGCGCAGCACACGTCGTCGCACCTCGTCCGTCACACAGTTGACGCACGGAAGGTGGAGCGCACGCAAGCCGAAGAGACGCCGGGCGATGGGGCACTGCACGTACCATTCCCCCGTGAAGACAAGCAAAGGAGAGAGACGTGAGTGAATCAGCCGTCAAGGACGCGCGCTGCATCGTTGGTGAGGAAAGGTGGACAAGCCGGCGCACAGCAACCGCCGCAAGGCGCATCGTTTCTTCCCTGTGCGTCACCCGCCTTCTTTCCCCATCCCACTTTACGCGCGGAGGGAGAGGGAAAGGGCTTTGTCTCACGGGGGCGAGACGCAGGTGCAACAGCAGGCCCCCACTGTGCGGAGAAAGTCTATCATTTAATCGCGCGACAACGAAGGAGGGCGGCGACAAGCAATGCTCAAGCAGCTCAAGGAGACGGTGGCGTCTGCCATCTCGTCAAACCCGCTTAACGCGTACGAGATGGATACCTCCGGCACCACACTTTGTGGTCGTAGCGACTTGTTCGAGAAGTGTGACGCTGTCGTGCGCGCCAATGGAAAGAAGGTGTCTATATTCACCCTGCGTATAAAGAGGGTGCTGCAGTGTTGCACTGCTAGCGAAGCTCTCGCGCTGATCAAGGTGGTGAAGGAGAGTGTCGCACTGCTGACCCACATGCGCCACCCCGGCATCCTTAGCATTGAGGGTCAACTCGTAGAGGACAAGAAAAAGATATGGTTTGTGGCGGAGCGGGTGTCGATGGTGCTCGCGCCGGAGACCGTCCAGGGTCTCCCTCTTCAGGTGAAGCTGCTGGGACTTTGCCACTGCGCCGAGGCCATCCGGTTCCTGCACGAGAAAGCAGAGCTTCTTCTCTTCAACTTTGCGCTCTCCTCCATTTACGTCACAGAGAACAATCAATGGAAGGTTGGCGACCTCTGCTTCGCTGTGCCGCGAGCACAGCTCAGCGCACCGCCACCGCCGCCCTTCCCCTTCCACAGCGTGGCGGCGCCGCTACTGGACTACCTGCCGACGGAATACGTGGAGTTTTGCACTGAGAAGGCGGCCGATGCCGCTAACAGAGACCTTTTTTCCGTTGGTGCTGCGCCGCTCGTGTACCCAGACAGCGACACGTACGGCTTTCTGGTGGTTACGGTGGAGGTGTTGCAGGGGAAGCGGCTCTTCAACTGCGGCGGCAACCCACAGGAACAGCAGCGGCAGCTGAGCGCTGTCGAAGGGCACATATCGCGCTACTTCCCTGCCGGGGCGTTGCGATTGCCGCGACCACCGATCTCGACCCTCGTCATCACCGGCCCTTTCGCGACGCCGGACATAAAGACGCTCACTGGTTTGTTCTTCTTCGGCATCCTCGACAGCGACACACGCTTTAGGCTGCTAAAGGCGCTTTATGACGGCCTTACGAGGGGCGATTTCTGCGAGGCTGTCATCCTGTCAGATATTGTGCCTCTCATGGTGCAGGAGAGCAAGGCCGACGCCATGCTTCGCTTTGTGCTTCCGATTCTTCTGCTGTGCGCCAACACCCTCTCTGCCGGCAGCTTTGATCGTGCCTTGCGCGAATACTTCGTGTCGCTGCTGACCGCCATTATTCGTGCTCCGTCGCTGCAGCATGCCGCTGTATACGCCGAGCAAGTTCTACAGAAGCGCGAGGGCATCCACAAGCACTTTGCGAGTGTGGAGGACATGGCGACACTCATTGTTCCTCTCATCCTGAAGCTGATGCCGAGTGAAGGAAATGAGCGCCTCCAGAAAGGCAGCCTGGAGTGGTTCCGTGACGTGCTGACGCAGACCCCGACCATCAAGCTTGGTTTGCCGAAGGACATAGCGGCCCGCCTGCTCAACGTGGCCTCGTCCAACGCAGACTTCTTTGCACTCGCCTTTCAGTGCCTCGAGAAGATCCTCACCTTCTCCGCAACGGAGACTAACATGGAGGTGGAGGTGAACCTGACGCGAAACATTGCGAACACCTCCATCTCGTTCACCTCCGTGCAACTTGATTACATGCTCGGCCTATTGAGGGGCTTACAGGAGAAGATGACCCCAGAGCATCGAGCCGTCAAGTCAATCCCGCTTCTCTGTCCCCTCCTGCTTCACACGAATGGAACAGTGCGGCAATTTGCCGTTGCGTCGATTGTCAGGTACGCGCAGCTGCTCGGCAGCGACTCAGCGCCAGCGACAGTGCCGCCACCACCACCACCATCGAGCGACGGCTCCTTTTCCACCTCAGTAGCGAACTCTGGAGCACCTGCAGCACCCGCTGGTTCCTGGACGCAACCCGCATTGTCTCCTTCAGCCACGCCGCCGCCAGCGCGTGCAAACGACGCCGTTTTTGCGTTGCTTTTTTCCTAGCAGTGTGCCAGATCTACGTGATTGCGCGTGTGCTGCTGCGCCCATGGAAGCAATGAAAAAAATACAAGAAAAAGAGCGTGCTCCAGTGTGCACCGCTAAAGCACGCAACGCTGTTGTGATGCGTGGATTTACACTCACCCTAGACCTTTCTCCCCACCGTAGCCGCCTCCCCTGCTCTTGTTTGTTTTTTCCCTTTCGCCCCTTTGGCTGCCTCTGCTGTCTTTGTGTCGGCTCTGAACTTCGTCGTGCTTTGTGGTGTGTGCGCGACACGTGGGCAGAGCACTGTGCTGGTGCTGCAAGAGAGCAAGCGATTCTTTCCTCTCTGCCGCCCTCGCCACTGCGGTGAACCATGGGACTGTGTTTGTGCGGCAGGCGGCGACCGCCGGTGTCGCACCCTTTCCCCTGTGCGCTAGCGCACACGAAACGGCGCATTCCTTGTGTACCTCCTCCTCACTCGCATACAGTAGTGGGGTGCCGTTTTGCGCTGTCGCCGGCATCCAGTCGCCTGCGCTGGCCTCTCGCTTCCGTGCCACTCACTGGCCTGGCCGACTTCCCTCTTCTTGTCTCTGCCCCACATCTGTCACCACCCTTCTCCCTCTCTCTGCCGGTCTGTCACTGCATACTTCACCACCCCGCCGTTCTGCGCGCCCTGCGCTTGCGATACTGGTGAGGGCACTTGAGCAGAGAAAAAGGAAACACCGACAAGCAAACACGACAGCGGGCGACTGCCATGTGGGTTACGTAGCGGCAGCAGCGCTACACTACCCCACGCACAAACACCAAAAGGCCTGTCGGCGTACGCCTGTAGGTGCGCCACCATGAGCAGTGAGGGCAAGGAGACAGAGTCGCCGCAAGCTGGCGAGCCTTCAGCGGCGGTGAAGCTGCCATCTGGGAATTCCTCGTCATCTGAAGACACTGACAGAGATACGTATACTATCAGTCAGATTCTCTTCGATTCCCTGACGGGGAGGGGATTCAGCGAAAACGCCATCAAGAAGTCCATTGTTGCCGGCTGCATCGACGAGGGTACGTGCACGCAATGGATTCAGATGCACGCAGGGCACCCAGAGCTCGACACCGCGCTCGAGGATGGCGTCGAGGTGATCATCAAAGCCAAACGCGTCTTGACGGAAGCAGAGCGCGAGGCCAAGGTGAGGGAGCTGCAGGAACGTGTGAGGCGCAACAAAGAGGAGGAGAAGCTCGAGCTGCAGCGTAAGGAGCGGGAGCGTCTGGAGGTGGGCCGCAAAATGCTGCGAATGAAAAGCGAGATGGAGGAAGTGCGGCGAAAGATGAACGCGGAGGAGGCGCGACGCGAGAATGCAGCCGAATTGGCGGCAAGGCGGCGCATCAAAATTCAAATTGCTGCTGACCGACTAGAGCGTAGAGGGCACACTAGGGATGAAGCGCTCGCGCTGGCAGAGAAAGGGTACGAGGAGGCTGCGGCGGAGGCTCGCGCAGAAGCGGCGGCGAAGCCGGAAACTCTGCAGGGGACGCAGGCTCCAGTGCAGACGGCGACATCGTCGGGTGATGGTGCATGGAACCTGTCCGCCATCACTGCACCTTCGTCTGCTCAGAATACACTGGTCAGCTTGTTTGCCGGAGAGGTTCCCACATGTGCGCAGTTGCTTGTCGACAATATATGCAAGCGTGCACCTGCTGATCAGACGGGCGAATGTGTGCGCACTCTCCGGCTCATCCTCGGCAACATTGTGAGCGACCCGTTTGACACGAAGAAGCGCACGTTGCGCATCTCCACAAAGGCGTTCCGTGACTCCATTCTCCCTGTAGACGAAGCGGTGCGGCTGTTGCGTTGGTGCGGGTTCGACTTATCAACTGATGCGGCCAACAATCAGATCCTTTCCCTCTCCACCGTTGTCGTGCGTCGCCTGCACCAGGCGCTCGCGCTCCTGGGCAGCGAGGGATGATTACCGCTTTCGAGCAATTCTCATGGAAGTCGATGCGCGCGTGTGTTTGAATGCTTGTTCGTGAAGGAGCCGATGCCGCCGCAGCGTGACGCGGGAGCGTGTTCTCTCCGCATCGCAGGAGAGGTGTGTGTGCGTGTGTGTGTGTGGAGAATGTGGAGTGCAGTGCGTCCACTGTGTGTGGGGTGCAGCTGATTATTGTCTGTCGCTTCAGTCGATCTGTTTTACCTCATCACCACTGACAATGAAGATGAGGGGAAGAGAGAAAAAAAGCGCACCAAAAGCAACAGACAAGCCGTGAGGGCACAGCGCTGGTGGCGTCTCGTGCAGAGACGAGGACAGCGTATGCAGAGTATGTGAGCGCGCTTGATACGCAGCGTTAGGATGGGTTCCAACGGCTGAGAGCTCTCCTTGATAAGCAGGCAAACGCGCACCCTACTCACACGTACTCAGGATGGGGGGTACTCGATGTGGTAGTGCTACACATGTGCATCGGCGCGGATCGCGGCCGTGATACACACATATCGAACCCGCTGATGCGACCTTCCTTTGATACGTGTATGGAATGCCTTTCCCTGCTTACTCTGTGGCTGTCTTTGTCCACTGTTTTTCGCCGTGTTGGTGCTTACTTGAATGTACACGTGATTTTGTGCGTGTGTGCGTGCTGCTTCTCATGAGCGAGCGTGCGAAAACGCAATCTGCATCTCCAAGTACAGACTACGCCATTCTCCAGCGTTGCGTTCTCGTCAAGATTCAGCTTGTTGAAACTGCACTTTCTGTTTTGTGCGCGAGGAAGGCTCACGTACACGTCGCCACGCAACGCCACCGTTGCCGGCAAGTCATCCAAGCGCACACAGACTCTCATGTGAGACTCGAGAATGTCACAGAACCAGGCGGCGGCGGCGTACGATGACGTGACACGAAAGCGGAAAAACGACTGGAGTAGTCAGCAGGTGGCGTTTCGACACTTCAACAACTTTGTAAAGAAGGCCTTGATCCAGTTTTCTCTCGACTGCGTGTTGGCCAATGGGGCTGCCTCGCCGTCAGAGGGTGCGGCGGTTCTCGATCTTGCCAGTGGACGAGGCGGGGACATCGGTAAGTGGTTTTTCATGCAAAGTCCTCCGCAGAGCAACCCCCGAGCGCCGTCGGCTGCCCTGCACACCTCCGTCTACGACTGCTACGATGTCTCTCTCGAGTGCATCAACGAGGCGGAGAGACGGTGTAAGGAGATGATAGCCGCGATGGAGAGACCGCCGCAGTGCGGTGCTTCGTTCACGGTGGCTGACTGTTTCACCGAGTCGTTTCTACGAGGCACCTTGCCCTGCTCTCCGCATTTTGGTCGCTACAGCGTTGTGTCGATTCAGTTTGCGTTCCACTATGCCTGCAAGAGTCTCGATCTCATCCGCGACGTCTTTTCCGCTGTCTCCGATGCTCTCGCTCCCGGTGGTGTGGTGCTCATCACGACAGTCGACATAGCGACGCTCTCCAAACGGGCGGCGGAGGGCACGTTAGGCAACGAGCTGTACAGCATTTTTTTTCCTCATCCACCCGAGTACGCCGCAGCCTCCAACGGCAACGCCTTGCTTGTGACAGGCACTGAATACCACTTCCGTCTGGATGGCTTCGTCGACTGTCCCGAGTACGTGGTGCCGCACGATGCGGTGGTGCAAATCGCAAGTGAGGCCCGACTTCGGCTCTGCGAGCGCGTGTCGAAGCCTTTCTCCGAGTTTGTCCCGGACTACTCTGCAAACTGGAAGGCAAACAAGGGCAACAAGCTCAGTCAGGCAGAGCTGGAGCTTGTGACCTTGTACCGCGCTCTGTGCTTTGTGAAAGAGAAGGTGGCCCTGTAGCTCTTGATGCTTGTGCCAAAGCTTATTGATTGTTGTCGCCGACCCCACAACCCGATGAAAGCATCCCTCACACGGCCGCCCCTGCGTCGGTCTGACGAGGACAGTAATTTCGCTTTGCCCGCGCTCGATGGGACTGGATTGTATTATTGGTTGCTCGCACATGACGCTTATCTCGTTGCCCTGTCACGATTCACGAGGACACGTTCGTGCTTGGGCAGTGCCACGCCTTGTCTCGCATGCTGGCAAAACCAAGTGATCACTCACTCACACATCTGCACACATGCCATGACACGCCGACACAGTCGGCTGCGGCACTGCGGGGGGCGGAGAGGAAAATGTCGGCAGCGGCGCGAGGGCCTGCGCTTGCGCCGACTTCAGTTCTCGGTAGATGGCCTGCGCCTGGATGGGGCGGCCTCGTTTGCTTCTGTCTGCACTTCGAACATGAGCTGTTACCCTCCTCCCCCTTCCCTTGCTCTCGGTGGCGACACGAACACCTGTGATGTAAGCGCACCATTCTGCTGGCCGCTCGCCCCTGTTTGTTCTCGTTCCTGGTTGCTCTCTACTGCCTTCTTCAATGCCTTCCAGGCCTATGCTACCGCTCCCCTCTCTTCCTCTTTCTTCTTCATCTATGTATGCGCGCCACATGTGTATTTGTGTGCGTGTCCGTGTACGTGGTAGTGGTGGGGAGGAGGAGCTGCTGTCTGCGACAACGGAAACGCACACGCCCAGCCTTTACTACACACGTCTTGCCGTTTCTTGTGGTGCACTGCCGCTTCTCACTCTTTTCCGTTTCTCTCTCTTTCACATCTGCAGGACAGAGCTGTAAGGGAGAGGATTGCCCCATGTCCGCGTACCAGGTTGTGCGGCCAACCGACGGTGCTCTGCGCACTGCTTTGAAGGCTGTGCTGACCACATCGCAGCCACCGACGCTGGTGCCTCACCCGCCTGCGAGGAATGTCGCCTGGCGCCCCCGACGCATCGTTGAGGAGCTCAAAGCGCTGAGATGTGTTGAGGCGCTCTCATCCTTTGAAGCGGAGCTCCGAGGCCTAGTGGGCCTGCAAGAGACACGGTGTCGCACGAAGCTTGTCAACCATGCATACAGGGACGAATGCGCCTTGCGCGAAGTGGAGCACCTTCTGGCAGCCGAAGCTGCTCAGCGCCGCGATGTGACGGAGAAGTTTTTCGACATCGTTCGGGCTCCGTTCGAGGTACTTCATCTGCACTTGCAGGAGGAGCTCACGCGGCGATCTCTGCGCTGCGAGGAGCGTTCCATCTGGCGTGCGCTGCAGCTACGTGCTTCCGGCTCACGCCTCGGCGTGGCCGAGGCAGACAACCGCGCCACACTTGGCGCTTTGGAAGAGTGCTCGCGTGAGGAGCTCAAGAACCGTCGACTTATCGAGCTGGGCGATAACCTGCAGCGTGAAATTGTTGTTCAGAGACGCCTTGCCGGCCACTTGCGGTGCGTCGATCACTCGAAAGGGGCGCAACGTGCGCGTCGCCGGTTGGAGTGGCAGGAGGAGATGGACCGGGTTACCTTGGAGCGACTGTATTCGCTACACCTCATCCTGTTGCTGCAAGACGTGAAGGTGGATTTCTCCGCGGCGGTCAAAAGAGATGTCGCCCTACTTTCCGAGGCAAGCCGCGCGACGACGCAGCAGGTGCGCGTCGCAGACTGCGAAGAGCGTGTGCTCGCCTGCCTTGAGCAGGAACAACGGCTTCGGCTTACATTAGAGGAGCAGGAGCACACCAGCTTCAAGGCCGTGACGCAGGCGTTTCTCCTCGGCTGGCGGGGAGTCTACAAACAGATTGCAAAGGACTCTAACGTTACAAGCGTCTTTGGAAAGATCGAGCTGCTCGTCCGGCGCGACATTGTGGACCAGCGGAGGTTGGAGCTGAGCTCCCTGCTACTCGCGTGTCAGGCGCAGACGTGCGTGCTAAAACGGCACCAGGCCGAGCGTCGGGCTTTGTGCCAACAGTACATCGACGGCGCTCGCTTCATCAGCGGTGAGGAGAACAGGGAGGCAAATCAGCTTTTCTGTGATCACCACGTGTGGCATTGCCAGCAAGCAGCCCTGCATCGCGCCACCGTGTTGGCAGTTGAAGAGGTGGCCTCCAGCCGCGCCATCCGCGGCGCAGAGGCGCAGGCGCGCCTGGCATGCAAGCTACAGTACCTTGCGGAGAAGCTTCGGCTCCAATGCGAAGAAGGACGGCAGCGTGTTGCTGAGGAGGAGGAGCGCTGCCTCGGTGCGCTCCGTGAGCGTTACGTGTATATCTTCGTTATCCAAGGCGCGGTGAGGCTCTTCGACAGCGAGCGAGCTGAGCGCATGCTCATCGAAGTTGAGGAGTCAGCCGCAGCTGTCGACACGCTTCTGCCGCTGCGGCAAGCGCTGACACACTCTCTAGTCTCCGACGCGTGCCGCCCTCTGTGGGGGTTGGAGGATGAATTCCGTGCACGCGTGACTGTCGAGGAGGCGCGCGAGCATTGTAGCCTCGCTCGCCAGCATATTTTACTCTCGGAAGCGGCGCATCGGATTGGGCTCTTCGAGCGCGAACACAACTTCTGGATTCGCTCCATCACTGCGCAGGTGTCCGCCATGGAGGCCGATGCACGTAGACATCTTTGCAGCTCCGCGGAGGCAGAGATGCTACTGGTGCGGCAACGCGTTCTGGAGGACTGGGAGTGGGAGAAAAGAAAAAGTATCCGTAAATGCGAGGTGCTTGTGCGGGAAAGCCTCGCGTTCACCATCAGGTCGCCTGCGCTTCCGTCGTTGTCACGCCTGACAGATGCGACGGATATGTGGGGGGCGTTGGAAGCAGACTGGGGAGATGCTGCCTCCGACGTGGCGACGTGGACAGCAAACTGGCCGCTACACGACCCACCCTCGCTCACGTGCTACTCGACGCTCCGCTTTGAGGATGTGTTGGTAGAAGCGTACTTGGAGCGCGATTTGATCCACTTCACGGAGCACCGTGAGTGGTTGCAGGTTTTGCAGCACGCAACGACGACGAACTCCGCAGCGGAGAGCTGTGCCGTCGATCGAACTTGCTGGAAGCTGCACAGCTTGTCGATGCGACTGGAGCCGCAGCAGCGCGCCGCTTGCATCAACGTGTGGCACTCGAACCAGTCTTTCGACGTCAGCTTTCCGCTCACGCAGCAGCCCGATGAGGCGATCGTTGGCGAGCGCACAATATCTTTCTACGTACCGGACGCAGGAACGACGGCGGCGCTGATGCAGCGCGACACAGACGCTGGCATGGTCTTCTTTCTGATTCTCGATGACGAGGGAACGGTGTTGGCGTGTGCCACGATGGTGGTCGAGGTTGCGCCCAAGTGCTCCGCGCACCTGTGCATTCCCCTTGACAGCAATCGGGGATTCGTCCGCCTTGTTTGAGGGGATGTGTGTGTGTGTGTGTGTGTGTGTCTGTAGAAAGGGCTACGCTGCGCTCGGCGGTGCACAGGGCCTACGACTTGCTCATGTAAAGTACCGTATTCTCTTTTTCTGTACTCGTTACCCTCTCCCTCTGCGTTGTTGACGTGCCCCATGGTGTTAGGCGGATGTATGGGGATGGGCACGCAGACGTGATTGGAACGGCTGGACAATTCCCCTTGATTGTTGCTCGGTGGGCAGTCTTCTTCGTCGTCCCGCGTTTCCCCCCTCCTCATTTTATCGCTGAATTCGGTCACGGCAGTTTTTCTTTTTTTTTCGTTTTGCATTGCTGTGGATGTGCCTCCCTTCCCATGTTTCACCTGAGAGGCACCATGCCGAAAGCGAAAAGAGGGGGGGGGGGATGCCGACATGAGCGGTGCCGAGCCCAACGGTCAACGCTTGAGACTATTTCCCTATGTGCGCGACAGCACGGTTGCCCTGCCGTTACACGGTGGTGAGAGAAGCAGATGACGACATGCTATCATTGTGAAAGGTTCATCTTCGCCGAGTGCTCACGCGCTCGATGATCGGAGTCGATATGCATGCTGCTCAAGCACAGCCGTGCCCTGGAGCTGACTTCCAAGCGTGCTTCATCTCGCGTAGGCAACGCCATACAGCTTTATCGGTCTGAATGGACACATCGGCCTCCTGCTGCCTCTTGTTCACAATTTTTTTCTCTGCATTGTGTGTTTTGCATTCCCTTCTCTCGTACCTGGGAACGGAGGCTGGCTTTGCAAGTCCGAAACCGCTGGCAAGGGTGGATCGCGTGAATTGTGCGTACGTGAGGCACACAAACGTTCGCATGAGTGCCACGGCGGCATCGCTGATCCCTCTGTGCCTTTTTGCTCATCTCGATTCACAGCGCCCTGCCCTTTCCCTCAGCGGCGAAAAGGGGGCACGCCAAGACGCCGTAGTGGTCTGTGAGACCTTTGTCGCTTTCTTTCTCCGGTAGTGAGGCCAAATTTCGCGTAGATGGCCGACAGCGGCGCGCGTGCCTTGCCTTCACAGCTCCCGCGCGCTGTAGTCGCAGACATCGACCCACGGCTTGTCCTCGAGGAGCCGGCAGGCCTTCTGCTCGAGCGAGTCTTGACGGAGCTCATCACCGCAACTGCGACCTCTGGTCCAGCCTCTTGTCATACGCCCACGGATGACGGCGATGAGCCGGAGCGTGCGTGATCAGGTGAACAGCCTGCAGCACTTTCAGCAGCACTCACGACTTTATTTCATTGGGCAGTGGAAGACAAAGATGGAGGATGTGTTTCGTGAGTGGTTCGTCGCGCACCCAGAGTGGAACCATGGTACACTGGAGCAGCAGCGCACCTTTGTCCATATCGACATGGACGCCTTCTTTTGCTCCGTACAGCTAGCAAAGCCCGAGTACGCCCATCTGAAGACGAAGCCAGTGGGCATTGCTGCGGGCAAATACAACAGCGACATCTCCTCCTGCAACTACGTGGCGCGCTCGTACGGCATTCACGCCGGGATGTACGTGAACTCCGCGAAAGAGCGCTGCCCAGAGCTGGTAACCCTCGGCTACGACCTCGAGGCATGCGAGCGCGTCGCCAAGACTCTCTACCAAATCATCTTTGATTTGTTTCCGACAGGTGTAAAAATGTCAATGGAGGTGTACAGTATCGATGAAGTGATGCTGGCAACTGACACCACCGACTACGCTTTGCTGCAGCCCTTCTGCGAGACCGTTCGCAGGGAGCTGTTCAGCTCAACAGGGTGCACGGTTTCCTTCGGAATCGGGCCCAACATTATGCTGGCGCGCGTCGCCACAGACCGCGGCAAGCCGAACGGGATCTGCGTCGTCCACGCCAAGGACGTGGCACAGACCATGACCTCGCTTCCGCTGGAGTACATCCACGGTGCGGGCGAGAGCACGATGGAGAAAATCTGCCGCGCGCTGCGTGAGCAGGGCATCCTAGACGAGAGGACCGACGCGGGCGGCGTCACGTGCGGGTCTGTGCAAAAACTGAAGCGAGAGGCTTTGCAGCGGATCCTTGGCAAGAGGCAGGGCGAGACATTCTACCATCTAGTCCGTGGCGAGGACGGCCGTGTCGTCACGCGCACGGGCGATCCGGAGGACCGGCGGCACCTAGGTAAGCGGATCCCCAACGCTGTTGGTTGTTCCATGAACTACGCGGTGCGTCCTGAGGGGGTGGACGACGTATGGAAGATCGTGCGTCAACTGCTGGACGATGTGTGTACCAAGGTGCGGCGCATCGATGCGGTTGCCCAGGGGCTTCGCGTCACCCTGCTGGAACGGCATCCGCTGCATCCGAAGGAGACGCAAAAGTACATGGGCCGCGGCAAGTGCGTGGAGGTGCATCTGCCAATCAAGCTTCCGCACGCGATGGCGGCTGACGAGGTGGAGGCGATGGAGCTGGAGATCCGGAAGGCGGTCGCCCCGTTGCTGGTATTATCGCGGTCTATATCCGATGCGGAGCGGGCGGCGCAGCTGGGCCTCTCGTCAAGCGAGATGGACCCCGTGATTTGGACCGTCGCTATCGCGTCTTTGCGTGATATCGTCGTCGAGGATTTGCGCGGTATGACGGTGCAGGCGACGGGTCTTCGGCAGAAGCAGCAGGCGCCTTTCACACGTCAGCGCCTCAGTGGGCAGCAGATGACCCTCGCAACGGGCTTCTTCAACGTGAAGCGACCGCGCACACAGGATGTAGTGACAGTGTTAGAGCCCACACCCGCGCAGCCTCCATCTGACACTGTGCGTGGGCCACCTGCTGACAGCCGTCTAGACGCCGCGACACTCTATCTGTTGTACGCTCAGCCGTGGCCACATCGTGATGACGCTACTGCGGCGCAGTGGCGTTGTGGCTGCGAGAGTGCCTGCCGTCAGCTCGACTACCCTGCTGTGAAGGCGTACCTTCGCTGTGCCCTGGCGAAGCTATCCGAGTGGCCCGAGCCGCAGGACGCCGCAGGGACTTTCCAGCAGCTGCTCTCCTTTGCAAGCACCCGTCTTCCAGCGCCGCTCGACTTCTTGTGAAGTGGTGCTGTTCTTCGCGGAAGCCTTTCCTATTCACGGCGCCACAAATGCGGCTCACACAAGCGTCCACGTACACTCCAACTTGTCTGCCGCGCGCCGAAAGGAACAGCGTCCTGTCTTTCCTCCTACCTCCCACTCTTACCACTGAGTGTGGAACTTGCGAGACGTCGAAAGGGCACAGGACGCGCCTGACCGGCATTTTTATGTCTTGTTTCCTCACCTCTGCGCACGTGTGTGATACCCCTGCCATGATCTGCGGTGTCCCGGCTGTGGCGGTGGACACGGAAAGAAAGATGCACGCACTTTTGCCGAAGGACACCGCGGGTTTCAAGGATGTAAACGTCTTCTCCTTGCCTCTGCGGTCGCACGTGCTTTGTTATGTTATTGCTCTTCTTCTCTCACTGTCTCTCGCACGCATCGTGTGTTCATACCCCGGTTATACGTCCTCACGCCTGACCCTACCCGGTCCGCTCCACTCACACACACACACACACACACACACACACACACACACACACACGCTCGCGCGCACAGTGGCGATTGCCCCCGTGCACTGACCGGGAGCAAAACGGGTGTGCCAACACCGGAATCATAAGAGCTGGGCACGCAGTGAATCGTAAGGAGCGAGACAGCACCCATACAGACGCCCGCACATTGACCCCATCAAAAAAACGTTCTCCGGGAGCTCAAGGGGGGGGTGGGAGCGGTGCAGAAGCCGTGTGGAAAGGATCCTAGACTGCCGCGAGGGATGGTGCACGCTGCCATGTCCAGTCACATTGAGCAGGCTGCCACTTGCTTGCGTTGCGGCAACCACAACGGAGCCGCTGCCGCGCTGCGGGAGCTGGAGGTGGGTGAGGGTGTGCGGACGCTACAAACTGCAATGCAGTGCCTCATGGACGAGAATGGCGCGAGCGATGACGTGTATGTCCGCTTTGTCGCCTTCAAGGTGCTGGCGTATGCGCTGACGCGCTGCCGAGATGGCCGTCGGCAGCAAAGCGACACGGTGATCGCTTTTCTACTCGGCTACGCCTATCAAATGGCGGCGGAGGTGGAGACACCTGCGTGGACGCCGGTAGTGTCGGAACTCGCCACAGCCACAGCTGTGGCGCTCAAACTCGGCTGCGTCGGCGATAATCTCGACGTTTACATGGAGGAGGTAACAGCAATATGCTCGGGCCTCGTTGATTTGGCGCAGACCTGCACTCCATCTCCGAAGGCATATCTTCATCGCATCATCTGCCAGTCCGCTGTGGAGGAGTTTGGTCTTTTCAGCGGGCCCTCCCGCTATCGAGGATTGCCAATGCGTGTGCACCGGCGCTGCCGGAAACTGTTCGCCGAGGAGGGCCGTCTACCCACCCTAATTCAGGCCCTCCTTCGTGGCCTCCTCGTGTCAGCAGGTGAGTCATCTATGTCTGTGGACAAGGGGTTAACGGTGCTAGTGTCGTGCCTAGCCTGGCCGTCGCATCAGTTTTTCGAGGAGGACTCGTCGACTGAGGAGTCGTGTGGCGTGTTTTACGTCGCCCATGAGGAGTGGGATCGGTTGCTTGTCGGCGACGTGGGCCTCCAGAGCGGCGCGCGCGTCACTGTGCACGGTGTGTTGCGCGAGTGGTACGGAAGCGGCGCCGTGAACGGCGTGCCGGCCAATCGGCAGAAGGTCATCGAGATTATTCAGCTCTTGTGCTCATTCAAGGGCAGCGAATGGACGGAGGGGCAGACACTGCGCTTCCTTGTGTCTTCCCTGTCGCTCTGCCTGGATGTGTTCGAACACCTGTCCCAGTGGGCCATGGAAGACGATTTTCACCTTTTCCCACTTTTGGCCAATGCGATCCTGCGACTGGTGTCGAACTACGTGGAGTTCTTCTTTCACCCCCAGGCACACGCCCTCGTCTCGCGACTGACAGCCTTGACAGATTTTCTCATTCGACGCGACACTTCGAGCAACACAGACACTGATGTGATGTCGTGTGTGGATGAGATGCTGAGCGTCTGGTTTCACTTAACGTCCTACATTGAACGTAGCAGCTTTTCCGGAAACGGCTCCGAGACGATCGCGCAACGTCACCTTATCAGCCAAGGCTGCCAATCCATCTTCTCCACGTACCTCGACACCAAAGTTAATACCGACGCCGCCGAGCTGGAGCTGGACTTCTTTGCCGACACCTTCACGAATTCGCACCTGCACCTCGTTGCGCAGGTCGGCCGCCTCTGCGCTAGAAACACGTGCGAGCTGCTCATCCGATACTTGCAGTCGCTGCGATCCACCTTGGCGAGCACCCTCGGAGCTGGCGGCACTGCTCCTACGCCGCTCCTCGAGGCCCTTTGGACGCTGCTGAAGATTGTCGGCTTCTTCATTGCCGACCCGCTCGAGGGTGAGCAGCCCTACATCCCCCGCTGCTTCCTTGAGATGGGTTCACAAGGCAGTGCGTTGCTGCTTTACGTTGTCAAGGAGCTGGACGCACTTCTGCCGCTACTGCAGAACCCTGCAGCGGCGAGCCCGGCAGTGCTCGCGGCCTTCCTCGACGTCCTCACACAGTACATTAAGACGTATGTGGAGGCCGAGGAAAGCTGCACCCTCTACGCCGACGCCTTCAGCGGTGGCGCGGACATGATTGCTCAGTCGCTGCTTGCCGTAGTGGGTGCACTACGCCTCACTCCCTTCGAGGAGGAGTCGACCTCTGCAGCTTGTCGGCTACTCGACTGCGTGGCAGACAAGAGCAGCCGCGTGCGCAGCTTCTGCCACCGTCAAGAGGCGTTTCAGGCGTTGACGCGGGCTGTACAGGAAGTTCATCGATTTCGCTTTTACGGACACACACGGGGGCGCCTCATCGCATTTGTCATCTCGTGCTGCTCAGACGCGGACAGCGTGCAGGCACAGCTTCGCGAATTCGCCCTCTCACCGTCCTCTGAGGATGACGTCAACCTGGTGCTAGAGCTGCTGAGCTCACTGGCGGGGCTTTTCGAGTCGCTGCACAGCCAGCAAGTTATTCGGTGCGTCTTTCCGGCCTTGCTCATGACAGGACAGCGACTGATTGGCGTCTCCGCCTCGAAGTTCTATGAGCGCGAGATCGTGATCGAGTCTGTGCAGTGTGTGCGCAGCATGTTCGTCACCTGCTCGCCTCTTCTGGAGGACAGCGACATTCGCATGCTGCTGGGCCTCGTCGTCGCGGAGCTGCGCTACGCTGTGACGGCCCTGCAGAGCAGCAACGCGTGGACGTCTGCTGACGGCGAGGGCGACAAAGCCGAGTTCATTATCGCAACCGCGAGGCTTCTCAGCTCGCTGGCGCAGTGGAAGGCGCTAGACTGCTTTCTCTCCGACGACGACACACGCGCAGTCTCGATTGCCACAGTGCAGGCCGTCGGCGCGTTGCTGCGCCACATGGACGAGCGCTCACTGAGCTTGCCGAGTCTCGAGGATGGTATTTTCACCTGTATGGAGCTCTGCGCCGAGTCTTTCACCGCAGACTTTGTGTTTGCCAGCTGCTCCGATGCGTTTCTCTCCGCTATGCTATACGCACTCAACAGTGAACGGGCCAACATCCAACGCGCCGGCATCTCCGTCACTGCCAGCGTCGCAGCCTTCTTGGAGGCTGCCACTCCGCCGGCGAGTCACGCCAGCGCGTGTTGCGACCTGCTGAGGGTCGTGCTGCGCTCCCTGACATCCGGAAAGGTGTTTAACAATCTAAGGCAGATATCTCGTGTCCTTCTCCTTTTGGTTCGAGGCGTGCCGTACGATAGCCTGGTTGCAACGGTGGAGGCTGCGGTGAGGGAGGTCGCCAACTGCGATGCGTTTGTCGCCGCCATCTTCCCAGCACTCCAGTCGGCTGCCGGACGCGCCAACGCGACCGAGTCTGGCTTTGAGGAGCTATTACAAGATGCTCTATCCTCTCTTCACGGCACTACCATCATGGGCGCCTAGTGCGGTGTGCAGGGTCACGCTCACAGGTTCGAGTAAGATTCATGGATGGAGAAGATGCTGAAGTGACGCATTGCCTCTTCCTTTCCTCATTTTGGCCAACAAGGAGGTATGAAGGCAGTGGTGCGTTTTGATCACTGATTGCCTCGCCGAGGCCTGCTTTGTGCGAAAGCGAAAGAGGAAAGACACATGCAGCGCTCTAATCGAACTACGTACGCTGAGGACGATATCGGTGGTGTCAATTCCCCCCGCTAGCGTTGCGTCTCTTCGTGCTCTTGGCCCACAGTGTAGTGCATCCTTCTCGTTTCTGCAGCATAGCGAGGAAGCTCTTTGGTGTAGGCGGGAGCGCGGCTTCGTGCGGCCGACAAGTCTGCGTCGTTTCGGACACCCATCCCTGGGCGCCGCCGGTTGCGTTCCTGGCGTGCTATCGATTCGTTTTTTTTGCTCTTTGTACTCTCCTCATCGCCGTCCCCTCTTTCTGTTCACTTTCTCTGCGCGCGCCGCGGCTGCCGTCTTGCGCTGTTTTGGTGTCTAGAGCCGTGCCGCGTCTTCGCTTTCGCATTCTGTTGTGTGCGAAGCTTCTCTTTTCCCAATCGAGTCACCAAGGCAGCAGCCGTGTACCTGGCGACATCCGGTGCACTGGTGCGTCGGTGTTGAAGTGTATGCGTAGCTCTCCCTCGAAACAACCTTGCTGACTGCGATTCTCGCCACTGACAGCCCCCTCTCTCCCCCTTTCACATACACAAACTAACACAGCCACTCACACCTGCTACGCCTCAACATGGCGTTGATTCAGACTGCCCATGACGCATGCTCCCGCAAGGTGCACTGCGTCCGAAAAGGCTATCTCATTGACCCGTTTGTGTCCTTCTTCGAAAAGGATCACACCATCGTGAATAGTCCGTTGATGAACCGTGGAACCTGGCTGCGGACAACGGCGTTTGAAAACTGCGTGCGGGGCTTCGCAACCGCCGCCGGACAACCGATTCAGGTAATCAACTTTGGCGCAGGAATGGACACGCTCTACTTCCGCCTAAAGCACAGCGACCCGCAGCTTCCGGTGCAGAAGTTTATTGAGCTCGACTTGGCTGATCTGGTCGCCGAAAAGGAGCGCATCATCAAGCGCCACGGAGAGATGCACTCGCTGGTGGGCTCACAGTACGTGCTGGTCTCCTGCGATCTGTATGACGCCAAGGGTGTTGCGAAGGCGCTGAAGGAGCACCTGCACGGCGGCACCCCTACTATCATGATCGCAGAGATGGTGTTCGTGTACATTGAGGGCTCCGTCACCACTAATCTATTGCAAACTGTCATGAGCGACGTCATCGAGCCCGGCACAAAGACTATGCTTGTCACGTACGACGCGATTCAGCCGTTTGATCGCTTCGGCAAGGTCATGGTGGAGAATCTACAGCACTTCGGTGCCGATTTCAAAGGAATCGGCGACTTTCCCACGCCCGAGGCACACGCAGGGCGGTGCAGAGAGCTTGGCTTCAAAGCGGTCAAGTCCGTCACCATGAAGAACCTTTATCTTGGCGTGCCTCGCCAGATTCAAATTCGCCTCAACAAGCTGGAAATGATCGACGACTGGGAGGAGTGGAACTTGATGCACGAGCACTACTGCTTCGTCGTGGCGTCCACCGAAGACGCCCCGCTACCAAAGCTGTTTTGAATCGGCTTCTTTTCGTTATTGAGCGACGCGCCGCTGCGAACACTGTGGTTAGCCTTTCTTATTTTCTTTTCTACGTCGCGCATTCGCGAAGGCGGGTGGCGGTGGTGGCAGCTAGAGGGATGGGAAGAGAGCTGCGTCACTCTGCCGGTGCTCCGCAGCCTCTCTGAAGGATGCTCATTACCTTCAGCGTGCACGTAACTTACGCGACTGCTCCTTCCACTTGCGTGGGCTGCGGAACCTTCACTCTTTTTCGTTTGCCGTGGCACTTGCTTGCTTCTCTCGACAACTGTCTGTGGAGGCGGGTGTCGCATGTGAGAGCGTCTGACTCAGTCTGTCCACGTTCGGGTGTTCCCGATGACCACTCAGGTACCTTCATGCACGTATAGGGAGCCCCATTCACCGTTTTCCCCCTTTCTCTCAACTAGAAGGCTACCCGTCGTTTTGTGACGTTCCCTTACGCACGTCCGACATACATTGCGGTACCGACTGCCATCATGTCAGGGGCGATCGCGACGCTTCGCAACCATCATCCTCTCACAGGTGCAGCGACAAGGGGCTGCGGCCGCCTTGCCTGCAGCTCCCGTGCGGCATGTGAAGCAATGGCGCTGGAACATAGCACGCGCTGCAAGGACAACCGTGCCAAGACACAAAAGAACCCGCGCCGCTGTGACGGCGGACGCACTCTCCCTCCGCATCGCGGCCGACACGGGCCCTACAGCGGTGGAGGATGGCATGCTGCGACAGGAGGTGCTTGGCGGCGGCTGTCCCGCACCAGAGGAGCACGAATTCTGCGCCCACGAGACGGCAGAGGCTCTTCCTCGCCCAGGTCCGCACGGGCACCTTCTAGTGCACTGGGAATCGCTTCAGTGGCGGGTGAGTGACAGCGACAAGCTACAGATGGTGTGCTGCCTACTACTCTTCTAGCGCTGTGGTACCTTTGCCATCACCACAGAGCTTCCGGTCTGCCTGTTCTTTCGGGAAGCGCATCCGACCCAGCGTTGTGTCGAATCTGCAGCAGGGGATTTCCGAATGGCTCGATGCTCAAACCGCACCTCTTCTCGCGCTGTGGTCTTGCCCGCAATGATGCGATTACGTGCACATGGCACGCGCCCTGCACGGGCTCCTCACCTGAGGGAGTGTCTACCGCTGCCCCTCTGTGCCCTGTTCAGAAGGACGAGCTATGTGCTCTTCGTGCGTAGGCACTGGTTTGTTCGTGGACCCTCTCCCCATGGCACACACCTAAGCCTGTCAACGGCGTGCAGACTCAAAATATCGAAGTTCCATATTTTGCCACAGACACATAGCGACAGCCCACCTGTCGCGGCGCATGCAAGCAAGCCATCTAGACACGTCCGGCCATGCCACAGACGGAAAGGGAACATGAAGACGGCGAGCAAGCCTACCGGAACAACAATGCCGTGCTAAAGCGGGCCCCAGGATCCGAAAAGGCGAGCACTGGACGCAAGCGGCCTGATGCACAGTTGGCATCCTGCATCACATTGCAAACAAGGGATCACGACATCAGCAGACCGAGAGCGATTCACGGAAAAGGCCCTAAAAGATTCACGCCGATCAATCCCAAACTGCGTGTGTGCAAAGCCTGCGGCATCCCCCCTACGTCCCGACCGGTTGGACGGGTGTGAGGCACAGGTGGCGGAGGCATGACGAGAGCACCCCGTGCTTACACCATCGCGCCCTCCAGGCTCGACTGTGGAGGGCGACCGCGCCACATTGTGGTATGCGGTGGCTGGAAGCGACTCGCCAACAGCAAAAAAAGCACGGGGTACAGGCAGGGTGTGTGAAGAGCCGCTGGGGGTCTTAGCCTGAAGCTGGCCAACGTGTCCTCTCTGAGCACATGCGGCATGCGCCCAGATCCCTCTTCTTCCTTTCACTACCCGCACGGTGGATGCGACTGCCTCGGCCCCTGGGGCAGAGCCCTGGACGGGGGAGACCGCCTTGGCTCGAGGCGTTACCGTGCCTCCCCGAGTCTCTCCGTCTGGCGCCGATCGCGCAGCACCTATCCGACGAGGGGACGGGGAAGGGCACGACGAGTCCACCGGACGCGTTGAGCCGATTCGACGGCGGACGGCATTTGCCCGAGAAGATCCAGATCTCGCGGTACTCCTACAGAGGTCGGTGCGCTGTGATGGTATGACACAACTTCTTGACTGGCTCATGGCAGAACAGCGCCTTGACACGAAAAGAAACGTTGCGTACAAAAGGAATCCCCTATGTGTCGAAGCATTCTGCCGGACTCAGCGTGTGCATCGTTCCTTCACAAGCGGAGATACGGTCGTATGAGACTTGTCGCGTGAAGTGCTGCTGCGTTGCAGGATGCTTTCGTGCACGTCAAGTGCGCTGGGCTGCGCTTTTCGTCTCTTTCAAGAACGGTGCACTCTCCCGACGTTTCTTCTCTGTCCGTCTTGCCCATATGCTGTTCATATGCGAAGCGGGCTCCCTCGGCGTCGCCGCATGTACGGTGTGATGTGTGTGCGTACTCCTGGCCATCTCACCACTGCTATCTCCACCTTGTCACCTTTCTTCGCTTTTTCGTCGCTACGCACAAACCTGCTCGTTGGTGCTACCTCGCTCTTTGTGTGTTCTGCGTCCTGGACGGCCTCCCAAACCGGCGTGTGCTTTTACCTGTTTCACACTTGTCGCTGCGGTTGTGGGGCAGAACTACGTCGCTTCCGAGCTTCACACTCTGTGCTCCCCTCTCTTTCGTCTCCCTGCTCGTCGTCGATAACTGTCGCAGGCTCTTGCAAAATGGAGGACTATAAGGCCAAGGGCAATGACGCCTTCAAGGCGAAACGGTATCAGGAAGCGATTGACTGGTACACCAAGGCCATCGAGCTGGACCCTAACGGCGAGGCCTCTGGTGCTCTGTACTCGAATCGTGCAGGCAGCTGGCAAAATCTGAATAACTTCGAGAAGGCCGCTGCGGACTCGGAGCAGTGCATTCGCTTACGCCCTGATTGGCTTAAGGGCTACTTCCGCTTGGGTGTAGCCATGGAGAGTATGGTCAAATACGATGAGGCGCAGAAGGCGTTCCAGAAGGCGCTGCAACTGAGCCCGGGCAACGAGGAGGTGATGGACAAGCTGCACGCCATTAATACTAAGGTACGCGAGCGCAACGAAAAGACAAAGTCGAAGCAGTGCAAGACCCCTGAAGAGGCCAAGCAGCTTGGCAACTCCTTCTTCAAGGACGGCAAGTATGACCAGGCTGCGGAGTTCTACACCCGCGCGATTGAACTGCAGACGGAGCCCGTCAAGGAGAAGGCGGTGTACTACACTAACCGTGCTGCTTGCCACCAGCAGACGCACATGTACTCTCTGATGGTGGACGACTGCAATGCCGCGATCGAGATCGACCCGGCGAATGTGAAGGCATACCTGCGCCGCGGCATTGCCTACGAAGGCATGGAGAAGTGGAAGCTGGCGCTGGAAGACTACACGAAGGCGCAGTCCATTTCTCCCGGTGTAGCAGGCGTGTCTCAGGGTATTCTGCGATGCCAACGTGTTCTGCGCAAGTAAATAGAACAGACACATTACAATGGAAATGCGCTGTCTGCCGTAAGTGACCTCCCTCCTCCTTTGTTGGTTTCATTTTTTCTTCTCACTCCGTCTCTCGTCGTTTTTGTCTGTGCTATACATTTACCGTTCCATATCTTGTGTGCGCAATGTTAGCGTTGGGCTTGGCAGCTTTTTTTTATATGTCGTTTTCGCTGAGAGCATGCAAGCAGCGAAACGTCAGAGCTGCTGCAGAAGGCAGCAATGAGGATGAATAGACGTGATGTAGACGGTGCGCAGTCACGATCATGTGATCTTCCGGACGGACAGAAGATCGGTAGCATTGAAGGAGCTGCCTCTTCCCCTCTAAAACACACACACACACACACACACACAAACACAAGTGCGCGGTCGACGCAGCTCAAGCTAAGCGTACTCTTGTGTAACGCCTTCACTGAAGGCAGGCTGTGCGCGCACATTCAGGCAGTCAGAGCGACCTTTGTACCGAGTGCATTGGGAGGCCCTTGCACTTCTTCCTCATGGCTTACGTGTGCTTGAGCTTCTCTCTGCCGATCACCGGGTCCCGTGTGCCCGCGCCTCTTCTGTTCTCTCCGTGAGCCTCTTCGTCTTCCCTTTGCGCCATTACTGTTTTTTTTCTTTGGAAATGTCGCTGCTTTCCATCTCTCTCTACTGCTCACTCACCACGACGGTATGCATGTACGAAGGCAAGCAGTGTGCTTGGCGCGCCTTCACGCATTTGCTGAAGCCTTCCGCGCATCAATCGAGGAAACACCCTACTCTGCGTTTTCATCCACCCACGCGGTGCCCATTCCAGGCAACTAGAGAACTCCTGCCTCTTACCAGGGCTCAACACCGCGCTCGCACACAGACGAACACCCACATAAGCAATCCGAGATAGATTCGTTCACAGTTACGGACAGCTGCGCTGCGGTCTTGGCGCCATGGACCCGGTAAAGCGGCGACTTGTGTACGTAGCTGATGAAAATGAGGCACTCCTGAGCGAGCTCTCTGGCACTCCACCGACACGGCAGTCGCGTCATACTCGGCTTCTCGTGCCGCTCTCTCCACCAACGTCTTCGCAGCAATCTCCCCACTTGGTGTCCCCGCCTCCGCGCCCAGTTGATGCGACCGCCGAAGCAGCGCCTATCGCGACGGCTGACAAAGCGCTGCTCGTCTCCTATGATGGATTTCTGCTCACCGACGGCAGCGGGCGTTTCTCGACGCCCCGGGACGCTGCGCAGGCCGCCAACATTCGAGATGCTCTAAAGACATGTCGTTCCTTTCTGAACGGATTCTTGAATGTGGCGCGACCTGAAAGTGGGTCCGCAGAGTCGTGCAGCTCTGGCACCTCTAGCTCCACGTACATGGAAGATGAAGACTCCGACTTGGAAGACACCAGCAGCGATGATTCGCCCGCGCCACGCTCGCGCGCCGCCAAAGCCGCGAGAGCGCGTCGTCCACATTCCCATACGCGCAGCCCGTCACAGATGACAGTGGCTGAGCTGAAAGAACTCCTGCGTAATCGCGGACTTTCAATTGCCGGTAACAAGGCCTGTCTCGTGAAGCGCGCACAGAAGCTGCGTGCGCACGAGTCGGAGCGCGCGTCGGAAACTGCGCCTCTACGTCTCGGTGCAAGTCAACGAGCGTTGCAGGGCTCTCTCCGCCATGAGACTAAGCTGAATTCTGGCGTATCGGTGTCGTCCCCACCATTGAGTCCGCGGCCATCGCAACGGAGGTCGCCAAATTGCCACACGAGTGACGACAAGAACAATAGCATTTGGGGTGCGCTGGTGCACGCGGGTTCGCGCCTTTTTCGGGGAGGGGGACGCGCGTCATGGGGGTTTCATACGCGTCCAGCGGAGGACGCCGACGACGCACCGCTTTCGACGCGTCGCCGAATCAGCGCGTAGTAGCTGAGGCTCAGGACTCCCTGAGCCTCCGCGACCAGATTTTGGGAGTGATCGGTGTTACGGTTCTCTTCTGCTTGTTTGTGCTCTTTTTTCTTCCCGAAAGCATCTGTCGTGTTCCACTACGCATATATATGTATATGTGTGTGTATATGTATTGCCTTCTCTTTCTCACCTTCACGGACTCTACTGTTGTGCCGTGGTGTCGTGTTTGCCCCGCGTGGGCACACTATTTGTAACTCTTTCGTTCAACGTTGTCATGGTGAGCGTTTGGAACTCCAAAACAGCTTTTGAGGGGCGCGCTTTCGCTTCTCCTGAGCAATCAAAGCTGCGCGGCTGCTGCTCACACGCCGAAGCGCTTGCGTCGCCTTCGGTCGCTTCCTGACCACCATGTCATCCTACCCTTTGTTTTTGCCGTTTTTTTTTTGTGAGGGGGGGGGGAGGGAAATGGGTGTAATGCACGTTGGTATGTGTTGTGCTCCTTCCCTTTGTTTTTCGATTGTACCATCACACTCACGAGGGTTTTGTCTCCCTCATGTCGCACTGACTTTTCGCCGACAACGCCTGCCCCTCCCCCCTCACACACACACGTTCTCTCTTGTGGTGCTTCTACTGTTGGCATCGACCTTGCTCTTTTATTCCTCTCCCTGCACTACTGCGAACGGCGTGCCTTCAGTGAGACTTGTCTCTCTGGTACATTGTCGCACTTTTCTGTGCTCACAAAACGCGATGCTCTCTCCAAAGAAGCCGTTGCTCTCGAACAAGTGACAGAAGTGCTTGACAAGCACCCCCCCCCACCCACCCACAACATTTTGTCTACACCGGTTTTCTCCCAGGTCGCTTACGTATTGATATAAAAAGCGATGATCCCCAAACAGATGGCAGAGCCACTCGTTATTGGTCTGGATTACGGGTCCGATTCCGCGCGAGCGGTGCTGGTGCGCGTTCGGGATGGGGCGGAGCTGCAGAGCGCCGTCTTCAGCTACCCGCGCTGGGCCAAGGGGAAGTACTGCAACCCCAAGCTGATGCAGTACCGCCAGCATCCGTGTGACTACATGGAAGCGGCAGAGGATGTCATCACAACGGTGTTGAAGGCAGCTGGCCCAGCGGCGCGGGACAACGTGGTTGGGCTCGCCTTCGATACGACCGGTAGCACACCGTGCATGGTCGACGAGAGCTGCACGCCCCTCGCTCTTCAGCCTTCGTTTGCCAATAACCCGAACGCCATGTTTATTCTATGGAAGGACCACACCTCTGTAAAGGAGGCTGCTGCAATCAATGCGTTGGCGCACAGAAGCACCCCCGACTACACCTCCTTCTGCGGGGGCACCTACTCCTCCGAGTGGTTCTGGTCGAAGGCGCTGCACGTGATCCGCAGCGACGAGAAGGTCTCTCAGGCCGCGTACGGCATTGTAGAGTGCAGCGAGTGGCTTCCAGCCCTCTTCACCGGTGTCACATCGTATCAGAAGCTCATCCGTTCCCGGTGCGCGTGTGGGCACAAGGCAATGTGGCACGAGAGCTGGGGCGGCTTCCCGCCATGCAGCTTCTTTGAGCAGTTGCACCCGTGCATGGGGCTCTTGCGGTCTCGCATGAGCGACGTCACAGAGACCATCGACAAGCCGGTGGGTACACTGAGCAAGGAATGGGCGCGGCGTCTGGGATTGAGTACGAGGGTGGTCGTGGCGGGCGGCGCCATTGATGCTCACCTCGGTGCCCTGGGTGCCGGCATCAAGCCTTACTCGTTTGGGCGTGTCATGGGAACGTCGACCTGTGACATGATGGTGATCGACTCCAGCATTCTCGGCCACCGCCGCGTAAAAGGCATTTGTGGGCAGGTCGACGGCTCTATCGTGCCACACATGATTGGCCTCGAGGCTGGCCAGTCCGCGTACGGCGACGTCTTCGCGTGGTTCTCTGAATTGCTCCAGTATCCCTCTGCACGCTTCATTGCCAGCACGTCGTTGCTCGACGAGAACGCCAAGGAAGAGCTGACGCGTGAGATAAAGAGGAAGATGCTCATTACCCTCACCGAAGATGCCAGCCGGATTCGTCCCGGCGAGAGCAGCGTGCACGCCCTGGACTGGTTCAACGGACGGCGCACCCCTGATGCCAACCAGAACCTCCAATCGGTCATAGGAGGCCTTACCCTCGGTAGCGACGCGGCAAGTGTGTATCGTGCGCTTGTGGAGGCGACAGCGTACGGGTCGCGCGCCATCGTGGAGCGTTTTCGACGAGAGGGTGTGCGCATTGACAACGTAATTGCAGTTGGTGGCATCGCTAAGAAGTCGTCGCTGGTCATTCAGATCCTTTCAGACGTGCTGAACATGCCTATCACCGTGTGTAAAAGCGAGCAAGTCTGTGCGTTGGGGTCTGCTATTGCCGCCGCCACCGCTGCGGCGTGTTACAAGAGCATCCCTGAGGCGCAGAAAAAGATGGCGAGCAGCTCTTTAGCCGCGTACAAGCCGTGCCCAGAGGCTGCCCGGGTGTATGATGAGCTGTACAAGCGTTACATCAAGCTTGCTGCGAACACTGAACAGATGTATTCGCACATGTAGGCATAACAGTGTTCGCAGTGAACGCATGTGTGCATGTCTTGGACGATGCCACTGCCTGTATCTCTAGCTTTTTTGTCCTTTTTGGTTTCCAAGTCCTCGGGACCCTGTGCGATGCCGTCGCATATCTTGTGCACCTGACAAGCTAGCGTCACGCGTATCTCCTTATCAAAACAGCTCATCATCTCTTTCATGTTTGTTATCCCGTTACTTGTACAGTGTGCCTCCATTTTGGCGTTGGGTATGAAGTGAGCAGAACGGGACGGCGGTAGGAATGTCGTCCTGTTTTTTTGCTTGATTCCGTCTCTCGCATTTCTCCACACGCGTAGATGGGTGCGACGGAGGATGGTATCGCAAAGAGGACTTGGAAGTGTGAAGCTGAGGCTACTTCGACCCTCGAGCGAGTTGACAAGAGAGAGAGAGAGTACATCAAGAGATGAAAAGATACACACACACACTCACCGCAATACTGTTGCAGACATTCGAGACAGAACAATCTGTGAGCACCAAAACGAAAAACGATCATCCTTTCTTTTTTTTAATGCGTTCCTAAAGACGATCCCACTCACACACAAACGAAAACGACGAACGGGGGGGGGCAGGCTCAGGAGCTGCTCCCTTCGGCGATCAAGGGAAGGATAGCTGTCAGTGCATGTGAAGGCAACACGCACCTACTCTCTGACACTTCTTGCTTCCGAACTGTATGCAACAAGTGCTCTTTTCTCTTGTTCGTGTTAACAAATGTCAGTGGTGCCATCACTACTCCACCAAAAGGAAGGCAGCTGCTTCTAGTATTCTTCCTGATGCAGTTATACACCGTTTCTGTTTTACGGTCTCTTTTCCCGAAGGTGACCGTGACTTCCCTGAAAAACACATCAACTGCTGGCGCACCCTATGACGCAATGAGTTTAGGCAAACGCTGCACCCTCCCTTTGGCCGCTCTCGTCATCGCCAACAACGATTTTCATCGCAGATGGTGCACCCTAACAATTCTCTTTTCCCAATGTTTCCTGTCGCCGGCACCATGACCTCCTTACTCCGACCGCCCTCGTCGTCCCTGTTGAGCAATTTCCCGCTATTTATGAGGTCATCTGCTCTCACGCCTCTCTCCTCACCCCCCTTCAGCTTTCTCTCCGCCGGCGTACACAACTTAGCCCTCATCGTTCCCGAAGAAGTCGCGGTGCTGGAGAACGTATTCCCTGTCGCTCGTGCACACAATACTATTGAATTCTTGAAAGGCTTGAGAAGCCGTGTAGGTGCACCGGCGCACCCCCCACACACCCAAAACTCGAACAAAAAAACACAGGCAGACACACACACACACACACACACAGTGTACCTAGTACAGTTTTTTCTTTCCTTTTGCTTCCGGCGTCTGCCGACGTTTCAATTCGAAACGCGTTGCTCTCAAACTCTTTTGCCCTTCTTCTGTCTCTCTGGCGTGTGTGGATATCTGTGTTCTAATTACCTCTTAGTTAGTCCTTACGCTGTGATTATTGTGCCTTTTTCCTTTGTTGTGCGTCTCGGCCAATAAGGGAGTGTCTGTGCAACACACGTTTCACGTCGCCTCACTTAAAGCTGCGGCACACGCACATTTCAAACAGAAAATCTCGCTGCCCGCGCAGACCCTCTCTCTCCTCTCCTCTCTCTTTCCCCTCTGCTTTCAGCCTCGATTCCTTTCCCCTCGACACACACACGCACACGCACACACAAACACCAAAAGAAGGGAATTCGACAATTGCCATTCCGCCAACATGTCGTCAGAGGAGAAGTTGACAGCCCTCTACGCGCGCCGCCAGGAGATTCTCAAGGACCTTTCTGAGGTGGATACGAGCATCAAGTTCCTCGAGAGTGAGATCCAAACGAAGGCAACAGAGGCGGCGAAGCGCACCATCGACGAAAACAAGTCAGGCAACGCGGACCTGGATCGAGTGAACGAGGTGATCGCCAGCTGCGTGCGGGATGCCACGGGGCTTCGAGACGCACTCAAGCTGGTTGAGGCGTGCCGCTACGTACAGGAGTTTGGCAAGGAGGATGACGCGGCGCGGCAAAAGATCCCCTTCCGCAACGTGTTCGCGCAGGAGTGCATTCGCCATGCGCTGGACCTGTCCAATGACGCCAACGGAAGCGAACTGATGCAGCACCTGGTGCCGCTGCTGCGCTCGGGAACCAGGCCGGTTACCATGGGCGACATTTTCTACGACCCCACAACGAACGAGCATGACTTGTCGGAAGTGCTGCTGCTGATTAGAGAGCTTTCCAGCGATATTGTCACGGTGGCGTGCAACACGAATGGCGCGCGTGTCTCCCAGCGCATCATCGATGTGCTGTGCACACATGAGGAGTTCGATGTGTACACGAGTGTGCTGGAGCCGTCGATTGTCGACGTTGCGAAGGACATTAATGGCAACCACTCCCTGTCAAAGTTGATCACGTCTGCCCGCTTTTGCCAGCTGGGCGACTCTGACAAGAGTGCCTCCGGCGCTGCTGCGATCTACGAGCGCATTTTCCAGAAGATAGCGGACAACTGCATCGACATTTGCAAAAACCGTCAAGGGTGCTGTATTATTCAAAAGTGCCTGCAACACGCCCCCCAGCCGTATCACACTACCATCATCAACACGGTACTCAACAACTCGCTGAAACTCGTGCAGGATCCCTTTGGCAACTATGTTGTTCAGTTTATTCTCGACAAACAGCAAGACATCAACGGCGCAAAAAAGGAGGACGCTGACGACGACGCCATGTCCACGGCACCGAACTACACCAATCAAATTATTAGGCAGATGCTCCATCACGTGGCCGAGCTCTCGTGTAACAAGTTTAGCAGCAACGTGATTGAGAAATGCCTGAAGACGTCGTCGCCGGATGTGCGACAGCTGTTGGTCGACGAGCTCACGGCGCCGCATGTCTTGCCTAAGCTGCTGACAGATAGCTTCGCGAATTACGTTATTCAGACCGCTATCTCAACCGCCTCCGACGATGGCCAACTGACGCAGCTGCGCGACGCTATCATACCTCTGCAGAGTCTCCTGAAAAACTCCCCGTATGGCGTGAAGATCGAGTCGAAGCTGTCCCGGCGCCACCGTGAAGCGGCGCGGCGTCTGCTGAAGAAAAAGGAGGCTGCCACGACCGTCACACAGGCCCCACCCGCACAGCAAGAGCCGCTTCTTCCGCCATACATGCCCCCACAAGGAATGTCGGCCATACCAATGATGGCGCCAGACGCTTCCATGGGTCAGCAAGTGCCCTTCACCAACCTGAACGCGGACATGGCCTCCTTCTTGCAGCCGCAGCGGATGATAGGCATGCCTTTTGTGTTGCAAGGACAGCAGATGATCAGCATCCCCAATGCGCCACCGCCGTCTTTCACCATGGGCATGATCAATGGTAGCGGCCTGCCTGAGTATCGCTAAGCGGTACGCGGTGCCCGCCCCTGCCTTCTGTCGCTTCTTCTCGCACGCAATAACACCGCTCCCCTCCGTGTGGCTCCTCTCCGTCTCCCATGTGAAGACGAGGGCTTGCTTGCTCTTTTCCCATTTTGCTTTTGTCGCTTTTTCCTTCACTCACGTCCAAGCTTGTTCCTTCTCTAGCCTGCTCCGTCCTCTCTCACTCTGTCTCTGTGGCTACCCCCTTCAAAATGAAGAAAGACATGACTATTATACGCGCTCGGTTTGATTCGTTGTATCTTCTTTCCTCGTTTCTTTTCCTTTTCACTTTTTTTTTGTATTGCGTGTGCGTGTGAAACAGTCGCGTCCGTTTCAACCACCGACACACTGGCGGGCGTCTGAACGTGTGAAAGCCGTTGGCGATCTTTTAGCGAGCGTTTCAACGTCTAGGAGGGCTCCTCGAGGTGTTGAAGCGCTACTACGGCGGGAACAGGAGACTCGAGGCATCAACGCTGTACACTACTCTTGTGGGAGTGATATAAACTCAGCCGAGTCCCTCTTGCAGCGCCATTGCTCGGTAGGGAGTGCTTGAGTGCGTGCGCGTGTTTGTGGGCCGCTCACGCGACACAGGGTGTCGCTCGACGCTGTGCTGGGCGCGGAAAGCGCCCCGCCCCCTACCATGCCAACGTCCTCGCTTGAGAGGTCAAGTCTCGGACGAAAACGAGATGTCGACCCGGGCAACACATCTGCAAGACGCTGTTGTCCTCTCGCAGCCAACGCTTGAGGTAGGTATTGCTGTGTCTTTGCTACAGTGGATCCCAGCAAGCGTTCCACCCACTGAAAAGACCAAGAAGACACCAGGGCACGATCACCGCGGTTACCTCAAAAAAGTGCCACACGTTCCATGAAGCATAACAACTAGAGAAAACATGAATGACAACACCACAGACAAAAAAATGGTAGGGTTGCAGAGGGAGCACACGGATGAAGTGGATGCCCTGGCTCGTCTCGTCTTTTCCTTTTCCTTCGTTTCGTCACCCCATGCCTGGGAGACACAAAGGAGAGCGGTGGGCTGAAGGGCGATAGCTACAGATCTTGTACGTGCTCGATACGCACTCTTGATCTCAGTGGTGTTCCTTTCTTCTTTGTTTCCATGTTTCCTCTGAGGATGGTGACGCGTTCCTCTGTGCTGCATTCTTACAGTTGAAGAAAACGTTCGTTTTGTTTCTGTTGTTGGACTCTCTTTTTGCTTGTTTGTGCTCTCTCTTGTTTCTGTGCGTGACGGTGCGCATGGGTGTTCCTGCGCATGGATATGCGGGTGTATGTCCTCGTCATTCTTAATTAACACTCTAAGAAAAAAAGAACACCCCAAAGTTACCTATGCAAGCAATGGAGAGCACAGAGAACCCGAGCAGAATACCAACCGAAAAAGCAACAACAAACGCCCGAAATGAATTGAACAGAATTGCAGAGCCAAGGGGCCTCGAAGAACACCTCCAGCTCACGACGAGGCAATGCGCGATCGCAGAGCCTGCGGCGCTTTCACCTCTCTCTGTCCATTTACAGACGATCGCTCTGCAGCAGCGGAGGTCACGCTGTCGCTGCACCGGATACCTACTCTCTCTCTCAAGGACGTGCTCACATCCCTGTCAGCGATGTCTCGGCGAACACGTGCCTACACTATCATGCATGCCGGGCGCGTTGTCTCACTCGATGACTCCAATCCTATTCTACCTCTTCTTGTCGGAGCACACGGCTCTCTTTGTCTCTTTCGCTCTCTCTCTGGGGTGCTATACGTCGCTGACATGCGTGTCTGCTGGCGCATCACACAGTTTGAGCATACAAAGGCTCCTCAAAACGGACGCTTTTGCGCCCTCCTTTCATTGCCTTCTGTGTTCTTCTGTGGCTACTTTCGTTGCTTGTCTCATCTCAAGACCGGTATGTACAATCACCTTCTTCTCACCCACACGAGAAACAAAACACTCCCAGCACACTCTCTTCACTGTACTCCCTCGCCCACTCCGCACTCCTCCTACACCTCTTTCGCACGCACGCAGAAACACTCTCACACTCCAGCATCGATTTTATGCACGTGTTTTTCGCGTAGTAGATCATCCTTCCCCTCCCAAAGAAAAAATAAAAGAAATAGAACGTACCGGGAAAAGGGCGAAGACAATGGGCAACGTTACGGTTATCAAGGGTAACATCGTGACGACCTCAAAGGTGCTATACGGCGGCTGTGTCATCGTCGTGGATGATCTAATTGTCTCGGTGTGTAGCAATGAGACTGTTGCCCGAAAACACCTCGGTGAGCTCGAGAACACGCATCCAGGCGTAGGCGCGGCCACCTGGTACGAGGCCGCATTTGTGCTCCCTGGGTTCGTAGATATTCACAACCACGGATTGGGCGGTGCGAGCGATGTGATTGGGCACTGGTCAAACCCAGAGTACTCCCTGAAGGAGCTGGCTCGGTGCGGCACGCTGACGACCTTGGCGTCCATCATCTTCTCCGACAGCCACAAGAAACTGGTGACGGATTGTATTGATGCCATCGAGAAGCGCGTGGGGACCTATACGGTGGACAACTGTATCCTGGGCGGCATCCATGCCGAGGGCCCTGTCATTCACGACCGCGGAGGCCTGCCGGAGTGCAAGAGTGAAATGAGCCTCGGCGACTTCAAGCGGCTCGTCGACTCTATGCCGTCGTTGCGCGTCATGACCATCTCGCCACACATAGAGGCACGGTGCAACTACGAGAAGGTACGGCACCTGCTGGAGAAGAAGGTGCGCGTTGCGCTCGGGCACGACCGCGCCGCCTCCAAGTCGGAGATCATGGGCGCCCTCAAGCTGGCAGCGTCAGAGGAGGAGAAGATGCATGTTACCCACTTGTGCAACGTCTCCACCTTCAATCACCGTGCCAGCTCACTGGTGAACGCGGCCATGTGCCCGCGGTTTCCGAACGCGCCGCTCTACAAAGGGGCGCGTCCGCCAACGCTGGAGATCATTGCTGATCTTATTCATGTTGATAGCGTCACACTTCAGTCCGTCCTGGCGTCACGCAGCGTTGACGACATTGCCATCATCACCGACTGTATCTCCGCACACATCCCTGGCAAGCGCGTGGTGTATAACGGGCGTGACAGCGTTGTCCAGGCGGGTGGGGCGTGCTATCTCTGCGACTCGTTTGGTCGCGCGTCCAGCACCCTGGCGGGCGGCACAAGCATGCTAGCCGACCTGTTCCATATCCTGATCACACTCTTCTGTAAGGATGTCGTCGAGGCCTGCTTGCACACCGCCACCGTGCCCGCCCGAATCGCGAACCTTCCCGACGTGGGCGCAATCGCTGAGGGAAAGAAGGCCAATCTGCTTCTTTTTGACGCGGAGCTCCACACGATCGAGAAGCGCATGATTCACGGACACTGGACCTCGCACAAGCCGTACGCGATCCTTCACCCCTCTGTAGTCCATCTGTGAGCAAGGTCACATTGTCCATCTAGCTACTGGCTCCCTTGTCTCCCGAACCCTGTGCCTCCTGTGTGTGGTCCCTCGCCAGACTCCTCCTCGTACCCTCCGCCCTTGCGCGCCGCTGTGCTCCCGCCCGCTCTCTCGCGTGCCAACCCCTGCTTCCTGAGTAAACATACAGCTGAGGAATAGCCCAAAAGACGACTGGTGGAGAGGTGGTGTGTAGGATGTTTCGACCGCTGCACTGCTGGCGTAGGGTGTGATGTCGTTGATGTGGGCACAAACCTAAAAGCGGCAGAGAACACCCTTCACGGCAGCCAGTGGTGCCGACGTCATGGAAATATCCCCTTCTTTTTTCTAGGCTTTCGTTTTCTGCTGTGTTCACACCCACTTGTCATCCTCTCCACGGGCGTGCGGTGCGGAGAAGAAGGGGGCAAAAAAGTCATCCACTCCTTCACAGCAAGGCGCCAGAAGAAAAGTTGCAGCACGGTAAAAAGAAAATGGCAGAGTGGCTTTCCCCGAATCCAAGCACGCGGAACGCAACGAGCATCCATCACTAGTGCATGGGCGTCAGAACAAGATGGCAGCCCAACGACATGTACCTTGAAGAAGAAGTGAGAGACTAAAAGTGTAGACTCTCTAACTCTTCTTCACCATTCGCGTAGTCGCACACCCAGGCATACGCAGACGCGTATGCACAAGCAGAGAGGATAGGGAAGCGTAACCTTCTTTGTGTGTCCTTGGCTATCATTTATCTACTGATGATGCCGGGCACATCCCCGTGGTATCACAGGGCCCCGTTTCCCGCACTCTGTGATCGGCTCAAGAGCCTGCAGCCTGCCCTCGTGGTACCCTGAGGGACTTTTGGTGCTGGCGCACAGGTCTGCGCTGCGACCCTGTGCGAAAGAGACCTACGACCGTGATCAAGACGGGACCGGTTCACTAGCGATTGTGTCGACGATTTCACAACTAGTCGAAAAAGAAATCCATACCAATGAGCTCCAAAATCGCATGTGTGCAAAGCCTGCGGCATCCCCCCTACGTCCCGACCGGTTGGACGGGTGTGAGGCACAGGTGGCGGAGGCATGACGAGAGCACCCCGTGCTTACACCATCGCGCCCTCCAGGCTCGACTGTGGAGGGCGACCGCGCCACATTGTGGTATGCGGTGGCTGGAAGCGACTCGCCAACAGCAAAAAAAGCACGGGGTACAGGCAGGGTGTGTGAAGAGCCGCTGGGGGTCTTAGCCTGAAGCTGGCCAACGTGTCCTCTCTGAGCACATGCGGCATGCGCCCAGATCCCTCTTCTTCCTTTCACTACCCGCACGGTGGATGCGACTGCCTCGGCCCCTGGGGCAGAGCCCTGGACGGGGGAGACCGCCTTGGCTCGAGGCGTTACCGTGCCTCCCCGAGTCTCTCCGTCTGGCGCCGATCGCGCAGCACCTATCCGACGAGGGGACGGGGAAGGGCACGACGAGTCCACCGGACGCGTTGAGCCGATTCGACGGCGGACGGCATTTGCCCGAGAAGATCCAGATCTCGCGGTACTCCTACAGAGGTCGGTGCGCTGTGATGGTATGACACAACTTCTTGACTGGCTCATGGCAGAACAGCGCCTTGACACGAAAGAACATGTATAACGCTGATTCCCACTGATTACGCCGGGCAGAGGCGTACGGGCACGGGATGGTGGTTCACAATGACATGAAGGCTTCCTCAACTCGTGCAGCTAATGAATGTCGAACTACTGGGGGTCGTTCTTTAACAGTTAGCGCACTGAACGCCTGCTAGTTCTGACTGCATCCACTGGCATGCGAGGATATGCTTGGGAGCTGAGCGCACAGGCACTGTGTATACTAGCTCTTCCACTGGCGCCTTGCTTTTCTTCCTCGCCTCTTTCTACAGACAATAAAGCAGCTGCGAGTGGAGGGTATTGTTTGGGAGCGCAGCTCCAGTTCCTGCCTCGCTGCTGTTGCACGCCCATTCAACAGTGTCCCTCGCTCGTCTGCATTGAACTCTTCTCCTCCTTCTTTCCTCAGAAGCCGACGACAGAGAATACCTTCAGCACTGAAACCACAAGCAGCGAGTGCACAAAAATCAGAAGGCGCCATCTGCGCAAGTAAGCTGACCACAGTGTTGTGCAGCTGTTTACAATGGGCTGCACTGCTAGCAAAACCAAAACTCCCGTTGCCAACGTTGCGAGTAAAGGGGCGGACGAGTTCTACGCACTCGCGACCACTGAGCGGCACCCCGTAGCCGAGAAGCTGTTGGAGGAATGGGTTCTATTTGTCGATGCGCAGGCACGCCGCAACGCGGGTGACTCTAGTGCAGCACGCGCTTACGAGACCCGCCTCAAAGAAGTGTGGGCTAATACGACCAATCGCCCACTCACACACCGCTCCGTCGATTATGTTGGCAAGATGTTTCTCGAGTATATCAAGGAAGACCTGTCTCACCGCGGCTGGGGCGGCAACTTCGACTACAAGGTAGCTGGTGTCGTGACGCAGGGCTTCCTGAAGGCGAACGCCAACATTGATACGGCACTCAGCGACACTCCTGAAGAGGTGTCCTGGGAAATCAAGATCCACTACGATAGTCTAGGGGTGTCGTAGTTGGGCATTGGGGTGGGTAGAGCAGCGACGGCAGCAACAATAGACAAAGGAGAGACCACTGGCGATGGCATTCACAAAGGAGGCCTGTGAAGGTGCAGCTTCGCAATGCACTGCGCGGTAGCAGATGCCGTTCTTCGTGCACAACGTCCTGACTGGGCAGCGTCTCTGTGCCCGCAGTTTCGCTTGGCCTTTCGTGCTCTCTGTTTCGTTGGGTTCTGTTTTCTATGTTTTACGGGCGTGCAACCGTTCCTCTGGGGCAGCATTGATTCCTGTGCCGTGGCGGTGGCCTATACGTACTCTCACGTTGGGGTGGACCAAGAGCGTACTCTGTCTCTAGGATGTTCCCCTCAGCCAGTGCGCTACAGCCACCCGTGTACCAAAAGAAAAGCAAGATAAATCAATGACTCATTCTTTTGTTCGTCTGCTACCATGGACAGACATCGACCCACCGAAATTCGAATCAGTCTACAAAGTCCTGTCTGACCTGCCACGTAAGGACAACAATCGGATTCGGGGTGCTGGGACGGCAACCTTTCGCTCTCTCGAGCCGGTTTACGCAGCGACATCTACAAGCAAAGCAGCGGTACGACCACCCATCCTGTGCGCTGAGACGACTCCGAAGGCCTTATCGACTCGGTTGTTCGTAAGAGGCCTTCTTGCTCAACCATGAGAATCTATTCCAACAACAGCAACGACACCACTGCCTCTGCGTCACCTCCTGTTCTCCTGGAGCTCTTCTTCTTTTCTCTGTTTCTCGCGCTGTGTAAGTCCTTGTACCCCCCCCCTGCGAGCCGTCTACCGCTTCTATGATCAAGAGTCGCAAGCGCCGTCGTGCCCGATGACAGACACACCCCTGTAGCACGTGACTCGCGACGTGCGTGACGGTGAGCATTACCGAAGCTCTTACGTGGAAAGCACCTTGTCATTTGCGTCGTTCAGCAAGGAGCGTCATGCTGATTCGTTGCGGCGAGCATGCCCCCACATGCTGGGGGAGCGAGGCCTCATAACGGATATTCTACCTCGTGAACGCAGCTAGCTGTAGCGGCGTTTTATGAAAATCCGCTCAAGCAGCCTCATCCTTAACTCCGCCGCAACTCTAAGCACATCCCGCCGCCGCGGTCCGATCGCATTCAGCTGTCGGACAAGTCCGTCTGGCGCTCACCGCACAACGTCCCTGAAACCGGGCGTTGTCGTGAACGTCTGTTCATGCACTGGCGGAGACTTCCCTTGCCTCGCTGTTCTGTGATGGGACGTTGCCGGCTTCCACCCCCACGCTCACTTTGTGGGTCACAGTCGAAGCCTGTGCACTCACAAGGACGTAACCGCCAACGTGAGTGGTTTCGTCGCTGACGCGCGCTCACCATTACAGTGGCTTGCTGCCTCCTCTCACCCAGCCCGTTCTCACTTCCTTTACCGACCCCTTCCCTCGAAGCTCGAGACTCTCCAACGCAGAGGTGCTTCGGCCTAGAATCATCTCCTCACAGACTTCCAGCATACCGAACGCAGATACACGAGACAGGACAAACGGTTCTTTTGTGCCGGCGGATTTGATACCGCACTGCTTTCCCACTCGTTTTCTTGCTTAACCGTCCTGTCCGACTCCTTGGGGCGTGGCTGCTCGATGATCCACGCCATGGAGCGCGGGAAGTACCTTCTCCTCGAAAGACTAATCTGTGCCAAGTGCGACGCAATCGCATGTACGCGCCCAGTTTGACACTTTCCGCACTCATGGTTGTCGGAGACGGTTTGGCGTCGCTGCCATAAACGAATCCTCTCTCTGCCACAGACGCCCGTACACTGGGGTATTCTTCTCCTAAGCACGCTCAATTGCACATGCCTTTTCTTCATGTACTACTTCCCTTTCCGTATGCCGTCCACTTCTTCCTCCTTACCGTAAACATCTAAAAGACGTCGCTTCAGTGCTCGACTCTACATTTTTTCTCTCCCCTTCCACCCTCTCCCCTTCTCAACATATCAACCATGGCCAAGGGCAAGCGCTCCGCTGATGCCAAGGGCAGCCAGAGGCGCCAGAAGAAGGTGCTGCGCGACAACATCCGCGGCATCACTCGCGGCTGCGTCCGCCGCATGGCGCGCCGCGGCGGCGTGAAGCGTATCTCGAGCGAGGTGTACGAAGAGGTGCGCCGCGTGCTGAAGGCCTACGTGGAGGACATTGTGCGCTGCAGCACGGCCTACACCGAGTACGCGCGCAAGAAGACCGTGACGGCGTGCGATGTTGTGACCGCGCTGCGCAAGCAAGGCCACATCCTGTACGGCTATGCGTAAATACTCGCAGAGCCGCTGCACACTCATAGATACACCTTCTTTGTTCATGCCGGCGTTTGTTTGGTTCTCTTGGTTTTCGACTTCCCCTCCCCCCACAATGGCTTTTCTCTCGTCTCGCGCTGGCACCCTTCCCTACTCATAGCTGTTTGCTGGCGGCAGTACCGAAAGAAAACAGCACACCGACTCCACTGCATACCCGAAGAGAGGCCGTGCGCTGCCGTATGCGAAGCACGCTCTCGGTGTCCGTGTCTATGGAGGCTGAGTGCAACCCCGCCCCCTCCCTGCCCCCCCCCCCCTCTCAGCGCCCGCCGGCACCAGAGAGGTCACCACGCGGGATGCCGGGTCGCCTCTTCGACGTTGCCGCTCCTCCGCCGCTTGCTCGCTCATTCTCTACGCCGCAGCGCCATGCGCTTCCTTTCACTCTGTGCGCTTCTCTTCGTCTCCTCCTGTTCTCTGTTCACACACACATGACACGCACAACCTCACAGACGGAGGCACCCCAATGCAGAGGACACGCGGGGTCGTGCATCCGCTGCTCAGCTTCGTGAGGCAGATGCCGGGCGGCGATGGGTGCTTTTCACTGACATTCGAGCCAGTGGGCAAGAGAGCGCAGCCGCACAGCCAGCGGCGTGAATCAAGGGAAAACGCACGAGCTCAGAGAAAGGCGCACCTGCGACCGCCTTTTCCCGCTTCTTCGGTCTCATATGCCTATGGCGGTCTCCTCCTCTCGACTTCTCAAGGTAGACGTCCTCCTGTTGCACCCTCACCCGCATCCGCGCGCGTGAGTGGCGGATTGTGACGCGGGTGAAATCCAGCTCGCCATTCGCCGCTCCCTTTTCCTTTCCCGGTCCCTGTGCCCGCCGGTGGGGGGGGGGAGGATCAGCAGCCTATTTTCGATGGCGTTGTTGATGTGGCCTTTGCGCTTCTTTTTCTGCTGGTCGACGCTGCTGGCTGTTTTGCGCTTCGCTGTAGTGCACAGCGTGTCGTGGCGCGGCGCTCTTCTCTTTCGCGTTTTCGGCACGGCCTGCCCGCCGCACGCCACGTATTCTGTCTATCAAGCGGTAGACCATCCGGGTACAGGCTCGATTTCCCTCACCGACGAAAGTGCACCCGTCCAACGCGCGCCGCCCTCTTCCCTTGCACCTCTGCCACTTTTGCTTTCCCCTCCTGCGCGTGCGTCGACTCCTCTGCTTCTTCTCGCGTAGAGGGGGAGGGGGCATCGACACTGCTGGCGCGTCTCCCAGTGGAGTACGTGCAGGCCCTCCCGCTTTTCTGTTAGGCGCTGGGGACTTTCGATCGATCCGCGACGGATACCAGCGAAGGGTGCAGCGGGGTAACTGCCGCGCGCATCCGTGCAAAGGAAAGACTTGCCCGCTTTCGTCTCGGGGAAGAGAAACTCAGAGACCCGTTTTGTCCAGCAACAGCCTGCACCACCAACGAGGCAAACACCCTCCCCATTCCCACATCGCCGCTCTGGTGTTGCTCGACGGAGTGACATCTTTCACTGCCGCTTCGACTCGTCCGATTCGCGAGTCCTTTGACTATCTCACGGCGCCCACCTTCCCATAACTCACTCCACCCATCTCTCCATCTCTCCATCTCTCCATACACCCACCCACCCACACCCACACACAGGCACATGCAAGTGGAGGGCGACACACGTCCGCTGACTCGCGCGTCCTTTGCAGTCGCACCGATACGCTCACAGCTCTTCTTCACCGCTGACCTGTGTTGCCGTGAGATCCTCTTGGG
>CM004640.1:1847195-1976196 GCA_000410695.2 Leishmania arabica | reverse complement strand
GTACAAAAGTACACTAGTACACCAGTACACCGTCACGCACCCGTCCAGTTGGAGAGGGTGTCGCGGTGCAAGCAATCAGCGGAGGTAAAAACCCTAACCCTTACCTGTGCACGTATACGCACCCTGAAAAAGTTCTTCCGTACACATCCGCTACCTTCAATGGTTGGAGGTGAGCAGACTCATGTGCGCTCTTCTTCACGAGAATTGGACTCAGGCACAAGGTGCTGCTGTGCGTGGATTTGGCGAGCAGGAGCCTTTTAGCAATCAGCTCCGCTTTGGGTGGAACCAGAACAGCCTCCTCAATGCAGACACGGTGCCGCATGCCTCGACATGCGCACCGGTGTCGAAGGATGAAGAGCTTCCCAAGAGTTGCGTGCATGCCAAAATAGATGTGAAAGGGTGGAAAAATGGTTATATATACTCATCAAGGGCTTGTAGACAAGCCTCGTCAGCGAGTTGTTGGGGGTGGAACGGATCCTCGCTGTAAGCACCCCAGGAAGGTGTCAGGAAAAGGGATTCACAACATCCTGCAATGGAGCAAAGGTCTCCTCTACAAATGGAGAAGGGGTTTATTCTCACCATGAGCTCCAAGATGGATTTGGTTGCGTTTGGGTCTGGTGTAGACTAAAAAGTGTGGGAGAAAAGTACAAGGAGAGAGAATACGGGACAAGGCGTAAAGAGACGGGACGCATTCTCGGCGTCAGGATACCAAGGTGGGAGAAAGAAGCAAAAATAGCATACGAGATAAAAGTGAGAGAGTGCGCATCGGGAGCAATAGCACGTCATGGCAGACAAGTACACAGCCTTCTCCGCTCCCAATGTGCTGTGCGGTGACAAAGATGTCGACAGAAGCGAAGAGTGGCTAGGCCACCAGCACAAAAAGAGTCGCTTCCTTGCTGTAGGATGGGCTGCTGAACTCTTGCGAGGGCAAGCTCTCATCTCCGCAAGAAGCGGGGATGCAGCTTGCAGGCACGACGTGATACAATGGTCGCAATTCAACCATGTTTCGTCGCTGGCGACGAATACGCTACGCTTCCATGCGCTTTGCTTCAGTTCTTTGTGGTGATGCAGGCACACCAACAAAAGACGCAGAGGCCGTTGTCGGCAGTATTCAGCAATGAAGGCACCTGTCAAGGGCATCACAGTACAGCAAAGAGGCCAAGTAAGAGACAGGCGCACACAAAAAGAAGAAACAGGGAAACCGACGCGAGCAAGGCAGCTTTCATCAAACCGAAAATAAAGAATGCTGGACAAGCACAGGAATGGATAAGAAAGGAAAAAGAGGACAGGGAAGCTATGAAACACCGCGAAGTATTGTACTCACACGCCCAATGCAACGATTAAAAAAAGAACGGAAAAAGCTCACCGCCAAAAGAATCAACATGAAGTTCGAAAGAAGTTCTGATGTGCTACACGCACAACGTCAGCAACGCAACGTCGCAGCAGCGCGCATTGAAGAAGAATATGCGGCTGTCCACATGAACAACAGCGCCAACAGAAAAGATGTCAACGAAAGCAATCACGCAGATACAAAAAAAATAGCCACAGCATTTCAATCGATGATGAGATGTTCGCGTGCCTGAGCGTCTGCGTCGATTGCCTTGCACTGTCGTACAGCGTACAAGAGACGCTCCTTCATCTTCTCCGCAGATGAGTAGGAGGGCAAGCGGAGAGCAAAAAAACAGGTGCTGCTCGTCGGAAGTGTATCCTTGTTTCCGCTATGGGTCACCTTGATCTTCGTTTTGAGTGGAAGGCGCGACTGGCCCGTGGTAAAGCGAAGAAGCAAGGTTCGATCCTCGTCCGTCATGTCTTCGAGGACGGATAAAAACATGTTGGCATCGGTGGTAGAAAGCTGGATATCGCACTTGTTGTAGAAATCCGCAAAGGTGAGCTTTGGAGTGCCGCAGATGAGTAGCTCCACCTTCTGCCACCGATAGGCGTGCAAGGTGTACAGTGGGAGGACTTGGTCAAAGCCTTGCTGGATGTAGCCGATCGCCTCCTCAAAGCGGTGGATTTCGCTCACCATGATGCGGCGAGAAAGCAGGCGAGCACCGTCCAGAGTCTCTGGTGGTAGATTCTCGTCAAGGAGGAACTGCTGGTTGTCATCCACGATGGCTTTCCACACTGCTGTGATACCAGGGAAGCGCTCCTCCAGTTCCTCGTGCGTGCGCATCATCAGCTCCTCTGGCTGGAGGAGCTTCGCGATGTCCGCGTCGAACGCGGCCAGGTCCTTGATGGTGGCCTCCTCGCCCAGCAATAGCTTCCAGAAGAGAGGAGGCAGCTCCACCGCCAGCACATCTTGCGTGAGGAAAAGCGACGCAAGCAGCCTCCCGAAAAACTCCAACATGAGCGGTATCTGCGCGCTCTTTATCAGGGCAACATTCGGCATAATCGAAGTCACGTCGCCACGCCCGCAGTTCACGAAGAGCGGGTTCAGCTGGGACTGGTTGTTGGGGTGCGTCGTCATGATCTCCGTGGCGAGCTGGGATAGGACATCACGGTAAGGGCCACCGGCGTCGGTGGAGCCGAAACCGGCGAGCTTCACAGTGAAGATGGGCGACATATAAAAGATGTCGATTGTGGCCTGCTGCAGCTGCAGATAGAGCTGCCCAAACACCGAGCGCATCAGTGTCTGGAATGGGCCGGTGGAGCTCGTGGGCTGTGCCTGCATCGCGTGGATTGTCACGGAGACCTTCTTGCCCTGCATGTTCTGGAACGGTGCCATGATGCGCGTCTGAATCTGCTCCTCCGTCTCCCGGGAGCAGAGGTTCTTGAGGACGCCAAATATATCGAACAGCTCCGTGCGTCGGCGCAGGTTGATGAGCGGAGCGAACTCGGCCGTCAGCTCGTCTAGCTTCGTTAGGCGCACAAGATACGGCGTGAGTGGGGCAAGCGACACCCTGTCGGCAAAGGCGCCGGCATTCAGCACCGATGTCACCTGCGTGAAGCTGGCCAGCTCGTGACTCGCCACAGTCGTCTCACTCACGACGCGCGAGACGATGTCGGAGTTGCTGTGCGCGTTCAGGACGGTCTGCGCAAACAGGTTCAGCTCCGCGTAAAACTCATACGACTGCGCCGGCGTCTGGTCTTGCTCGTACGGGGCCCGGAGAATCTGCTCGTAGAGGCGGGATACAGAGAGCGTCTGCGGCCCTGGATGAAATGACTTGAGGTCCACTGTGGCGTCATCACAGTACTCGGCGCAGAAGACAGGTAACCCAATGACTTCCCGCTCCGTGTCAAACTTGGTCTCCCCTACTGTAATGCCGGCACGCTTGAGCTCAAAAGTGATCTTGTGGTCTCTGTAGTTGGCACTCGTTATCAGCTCGTCACCAGCGTTGACGCGGAGGGCTAGGCCTTTCATAGACTTGGTGTGGTTATAGCACAGAAACACCGCCCCGGTGCGCCCATCTACGAAGTAGCCAAAGCACGGCAGGGATTCATCCTGCTGCTGCCGCGGCGTCGCCGAGTTCCAGCCAACCACGACGGAGCCACGCCGGTTGCCGTTCAACCTTACCGTAAAGGACATACTGCTATCCGGGTGCCGGCCCTCCTCCCTGAAGACGCCGATCGCGCGGGTCCTCTTCTCGGTGTCGATGACACGCTTGATGACCTCGCACCGCATCGTGTGCTGCGAGCTCACCTCTGCCACCATTGCAGAAGGAAAGGGCAAGGGCGGGTCATGAGTGATCGCGCGCACGACCTCGCGGGCGCAGCAGACCAGCTTGTACGGTATCTCTGCAGGAACATCTCGGTACGAGTGCTCCGGCCGCTCACGCTGGTAGCGCTCGATCAGGTCGGCGATGAGGGTCACACCGGTTTGTACGACTGCCGAGCCCATCCGCTCTCTCCGGCACAGAGATGCCATCATGTCCGTCAGCGGCCGGAGGTGCGCGGAGAGGACGTGGTGAGATGGAAGCGGCACGCGCCTGTCCGCCAACAGCTCCTGCACGCAGTGGAGCGCCGCGTGCCGTGTCGAGCGCGTGTACACCGTTGCAGCCCTCAACAGAATGAGAACAAGCGAGCTTCCAAATGCGTTCAGAATTGTGCGTCGGAAAACGTCATTGCGCATCAGAGACGCGATGACATTAATGCTAGTATCCGTCTCTGCCGACAGCTGCATCAGTAACGGCGCTGACAATTGCGCCACACACTGAGAGACAAGCCGGAAAGAGCCTTGCTTGATCTCGCCATCCAGGATGCTGGCAATGTCCGGGTGCTTGCGCAACGCCGTGAGCGAGAGAAGTTGGAGTAACTGCGGCTGTGCAGCTGCCCGTGCCTTTTCCTGAGACAGAAGCGTTTTCTCGAGCAGCATTCTCGCGTACTTCACCATGAGAACTCCCATCTGCTTCTCTGGGGAGAGGTTCACCTCGTGGTTGGACGGAAACGCACCGCGGGGCGAGTGGCGGCACACGGTGCCGACCGTCAGGGATGTGTTCGCTGAAAGCTCTGCCAGGGGTGTGTCCTCTAGCACTCTTTTGAACACGGACGCTGTCATCTCACCACGGATTCGAGAGGAGCAGACCCACCACTCTAGCACATCCAGCTCGGATCCTGGCGAGTGCGACACAAAACCCAGCTGCACGTCAGACGAAAGGACGCTTTCCTCGATGAAAGGGTGGTAGACGGTTCCGTCACTGCTCAGCACGACGACTTCGTGCGTCTGCAGGTTGATGTCGATCCAAACAAACACCTCTCGCACCGCGGGGTCGAATAGGCGGCAGCGCAAGGATTTGTAGGAGCCATGCAGTAGCCGAATCGGGCTCGCCGAGCCACTCTTGCAGTCGAGCTGCAGATCCATCGGCATGCGGCGAGGAAACTGCAGCCGCAAGTGCACACGATGCCGCTCTGCAGTGGTGAAGCGCGGCGACGACACCACCGCGCTGCAGTTGATGCCCCCCGCCACCTGCCATGCTCCGCACGCGCCGCACAGTGCAAGGGACGAGGATAGGCACGTAAACTCAACTAGGTGCCGTACCGACTTCCACTTTACCAGCTCGCGCACCTCGATCAGGAGCGATGCTGGCGGAATGGCGTGCTGCACAGCCACGTTCCGCGGAGCCTCGCCGGTCTTTATCTCCTGCACAACTCTTTCGCTCTCTCCTGCGCACCGAGGCAGGTAGACAAAGCGCACCTCACCCCTGCTGGAGACAAGCGACTGGAGCCGAACTAGGGACTCTGCACAAGCACCACCGTCGTCGCGCCCCTCCAGCGCGATGAACCCGCCGCAGGCGTGCCAAGTGGTCGCGACAGCAACCTTGTCGTTGGGTGATGTGGCTTTGTGGTCGGTCATGAAGAAGCATCCCTCCGCTGCGGGGGTGAAGAGATCGTGGTCCATGGCACTGCTGTAGGCGAAGAGCTGCGAGTCGCGGTGTCCGGCGGTTCGAAGCCGCGCCACAACAAAGACGGGGCAGCACGACAAGGATGCTTTGAGCCGCAGATGTACGCGATCTCGAGACGATGTCACGTATCGAAGCGCATCATCGACGTGCACAAATCCGCCACAGCTGAGAGCGCCAACCAGCGAGTCAGACGATGATGCCGTCGCCCGCCGAGTCACCTCATCCGTCGTCGGGATATGATCCATAACAAGCAGCATCACCGCCCCAACCGTCCTCTGCCATAACGACAGGGTGCAAGAGGACGATATGGGCTCCGAGATGAGCACGCTACCACCACTGAGAACCGGGTGCGTCACACTGCACATCGAAGATGGCGCTCCGGCCTCCGTGTTATGGGTACGAAGGGGGAGAAAATGCAATGGGCGGCACGGGAACACGCGGCTGTTGAGATTGTGCTGGCGCAATAGTGTGCGACGTCTGCGCAGGCCCTCGGCGGCAAGGAAGCGAACAAGAGGAGCAGCCACCTCTCGCAGCAGTCCCGGCCGGACGGAGACCACGTCGGGCGTGCGGCACCACACAAACTGGTTCGGCGCCACAAGTGTCAGTACATTATCCCTGTCGCACCCACCGCGCCGAGTGTTTGGTGCACTAAGGACCTGAAGGCAGTACCTTGGCGACGTCGGCGGCTCAGTGGCGGTGAGCCCGGTTTGAGCACCGCTGGGAGCGCCCACGCCGCCCGGAGCCTGTGAATCCCATTCGCCTTTTCTCGCCGCGCTGCTGACTTGTACCAAACGAAGCTCGACCTGCTCCTCTCCCCTGTCGTCGCCGAGGACGGGCTCACAGCAGGAGATGAGGCGGCTGCGCGGTCCGTTTGATCGCATGAGGACTGTGTAGGTGATGCTGCCCTTCAGCAATCGCTTCTGACTTTGCACCGCGACAAAAGGATTGGCGCTCTCGCTCTTCTTGCCGATCGTAATGCCAATGTCGTCATTCTCCTCCTCAACGTCTCCGGTTTTGCCTTGCAGTCCTTCGTTCTCGGAGAAGAAGAGCACACCGCTGCCGCTCGTCGTGTGGAGGAAAATGCCTACCCGCGCGCCACCTGGCACTGTGATAGGCTCGAACTTCTCCAGCGTCACCTCCCACGTGTCCTTCAAGGCCATCTCCTCCTCGAAAAGCTTTGTCCACGCTTCGGCATCGCGTTCGAAGCCCATAAAGCTCCCAATGCGTGCGTAGAGCCGCACCGTCGCGACCGTGTTGGCGTCTGGTATGAATGACAGCTTCGTAATGCAAATGGTGTTGTTCTTCGCGACGACGTCGAACATGATGCCGTTGTACGACCCAGAGCCACCGCGCAGCCGCGAACCCGTGCGCAGAGAAAATGTCAGGCCATCACTGCTGTCGCGGACGCTGCCCTGAAATGCCACACTCAGCTGCAGCGCGCGCGATATGCTAGTGGCCTCGTCCACCATCAATTTGACGCACTCCGCGACACGGTGGTCGTGCGCGAGAAGGTTCTGGAAAGAGTGCAAGATTTGCCAGCAGGCCCACCGATCACCAAACAAGGATCGGACACCAGAGTCGCGCAGATCGTGCGAGGCATACTTGCTCTTCGGCGACAGCTGATGCACGTTCCACAGGCAGCACTGTACCACCTGCCCATGGGCGACACGCAAGTAGACGTTTCTCGGGTGGACGTGGCCATGAGGCAGCTGGTGGAGGTGCCAGTGCTCCAACGCGTAGACCAGCGAGGAGGCGATCTCCTCCTCCTCCTTTACGTCAAGCACTGCGTCATAGTCTGCCAATGAGCAATCAAACCATCCGTCGGCCATAATAGCCACAGCTTCAGCCCTGTTCAGCGCTGGTAGGATTTCGTGCTGGCGCATCACCGACAGGTGCGGCAAGACGTCGTTTGTGCTGTGAAGGTTTAGCGTCGCGTCGTCAAGAAAGAAGAGATGCAGCGTGCGTTCAACCGCACCGGACTCACGATCGAAGTGAAGCACGCGCACCATATTTGTCGCCTCCACACGTCCCACAAGCTCGTACGTTGGCGGCAACCGCACGTGCACACCAGTGCTGTCGTCGAGTGGCGACGTCTGTGCAGCTGTGTCGCTCGTGCGAGCTGGAAACACCACCACCTCCCTCCGAGACGACCTGGAAAGATAGTCGACAATGTCATCTACTTTGGTGTCGTTCACTTCAGGCGACGAGCGGGCAAAAGCGCCCAGCCCCGCAAGCTCCTCCAACGCCTGCGCTACACGGTACTCGAAACGCGACCGTGCAATCTGCTCGCCCCAACATTGCTCCAATACCCCGGCGAGACGAGTGGGGAGCTTGCGCACCAGCTCTGAGAGGAACGGGAACGTCTGCGTCGCCATGAAAAGTGGGTAGCGGCGTAGAAGAGACGGCGTGATGGGCTGCAGCCCGAGGACCTTCTCCAGCGACGGCTGGTGCAGTCGTGTGTACTCCACCGCGCTAGAGAAGCGCGCAAGCGTCGCGGATGAGTTGGGATGGTCGAGACGGACAAACGGCGACACGGACGCGTCGTTCGGTATGCCTTGAAACACCACATGTGGCGACTCGTTGTCGCGCGAGACTGAAAGCGTGCCGTTGCTTCGGTCGACTATGAACAACAGCTTGGTGCTGTCAACAAACAGCACTCCTTGGCCGTAGGAGCCGCGCATCAGTGGAGGCAGCGGCTCCTGATTCGGCATCGAGTCCTCGTCCTGGACGTCCTGCACAACCCACAGCGACCCCACGCACGTCTTGATTGCAGAGTACTCTGGAGCAAGCTGAGCAAAGTCGGAAAGGGCGACCCCGGCAAAAAAACCGGAGCCGAGCGGCGTCCCTGGCTGGGAGTCCTTGCGGTGAATGTGCACGACGAAGGACCACACACCCGTCGCCGGAAGCGGCGTACCCATCACGGCGTCGCCGCCGCCGAGCTCGTTCACGGAGCTCGCGGTCAGGCTGTTGTGGCTCAGGGTGATGCGGCTGGCATACAGCTTCACCCAGGTAGGCGAGTATGTCCTGGGAGGCAGCGACGACGAGGAGAGAGCTGTCTTTGCATCGGACGCAATGGCGGCACGGGGGTTGCGCCGCGTTTTTTCCGGAACGTAAAGAAGCGCCGTCACCCTCTCCGGGTCGACGCTCACAAAGCCGATCCTGTGCAGCTGCCGCTGATGCTTGCCACCGTAGAGTTCTTCCTTCGAAATGCTGCACCGCACAATGTCGTTCGTGTCGTAAATAAAAAAGTCACCCTCCGTCGTCACACGCAGCGTGAGCACCTCGTCGCTCTGCACGCTAAAGGGCTTGCGGATCCGAACAAGCAGCGGAGACGACGCCGAGCACACCATCATCCCAGACGAGGAGACGGTGCGTCTCTGGACCTCGGCGACGTGAAGCTCAAGAAAAATTATGGTCTCTTTGCCTTTCGCTGTCACCATAAAGGCGGAATAGTGCGGCCAGTCCGACACCCCCTGCACAGAGGAGAACAGCCGCGCCAAATACGTGGCGTTGGTGGAACAGAGCTGCGCCTCAACGGCGTTCTGCTCCCACATCCAGCAGTCCGCTTTCACCAGCACTGGCGCCGTCAGTGGGAGCGGCGAGCACGCCTCGATCTCGAGAAAGAGCGTCACGAACCCGTGGCGCTGCAAGCTAGCAGCGTAGCCGGCGTGAACGTTTTCCACCAGTGGAACGCTCGACTCTCCACCGCGGCAGACGACAAACTGAACAGGATCTTCGGTGAGCTTGTGTCGATCCTCGCCATCGCCCCCCCAAAGCTGCAGGCGAAAAAAGTGGGCTGCGGCCTCCTCGGTCGGTTCCGCAATTGCCGAAGCAGCGCCGCTGGTGACAAACTGCACGGAAAACACCTCGTTCGTCGTCGAAAGGCGCAGCGCGACTGCCGCGCCGACAGCGGGGTGAAACACAAACGGGCACAGGAAGCCCCCGGCCTCGCTGCACTCCTCCTCACTGAGCAGAAGTGCAACAGGAATCGAGAACCCGACGCCGCTCGATGCCACGGACGCCTGGACCTCCGGCCTGTCCTTTGATGCCGCATCAGCCGGCATCACCATCCCGTTCCTGCCCCAGGCGCTATGCACTGCAGCCACCGCTGCGTCTATCGTCTCCTGAATACTTAGCCCCGACCGTGCCTGCTGCAGCCCATTCGCAACAATCTCAACCGTCCTCGCCTCCTCGGAGAGGACGGGCATGTGCTCGGCGTTGCATGCGGTGCACACCCCCTGGGCGTATATCCAACCGCACATGACACACTTCGTGATGGGCATGAGTCGCTTCGCAGGAACTCGGAATGGTACGGATGCATCCCGGTGTCGCACGAGAGCCATCCCGTCGGACCGCACGCCAGACTGCAGCTGAACAAGCGCGTTCGACTCGGCGCTATGCAGGTCGGTCAGCAGCGCGATGTCGCCCTTCGCTAGTGGCGTCAGGAGGTTGCAGTGGCTTCCCGAGATCGGGATCGTGACATTGATGTTGCGCACCTCGCCCGAGTCCCGGATGAGGGATGCAAGCATGTTCTCGGCACCCATCAAATCTGCGAGCGAATCCATCGGTGAAGTGGCGAGCAGCGATGTTGTCTTGAGCAGCTGCTCATAGGAGAAGTTGCCAGAGTGGCCAACGTCAGACAGCTCGACGTACGACATCAGAGCCACCAGCATTCGAGTAACAAGAAAGCCGCGGACGTACGGGAATGTGGCATACTCCATTGCGTCTGCATTATCTAGTGCGTACGTGCGGTACGTGATCCGTCCACGAAAAGCGCGTGGTTCGAGCGGCAGCTCAACGAAAGGGGATGACGACTCGCTTTTCCGGCCAACGTACACGGATAAAATGCCGTCACTGTCGAACTCGTCGCGTATGTCTCCGACGTGGCCGTCGCTGCTGTTATAGAAGCGAACGCCACAGCTCGACGACGTGTTGATGAAAATAGAGTAGACCTGGTTGGCGCGCATGCGCAACATCAGCGGGCCGACTGAGAAGGGATGTTTATCCACCACTGACACCTCCTTGGTTATCACCTCGCGCCACTGGTGCGGCGCCCTCTCCGCCCCCTCCATGCTGCCCTCCCTCCAAAAGATCCGCACGGTAACGCAGTCTGACGTGGTCTGCGAGATGCAGAAGACTTGCTCCAGCGTTATCTCCTTCTTACTGCGCAGGTCGAACATGATACCATTGTAGGACGCCGAGTTGTTTTGATTGAGATGGGCGCCTGGAATCATTGTGTGTAGCTCACCCTCCAGTACAGGCCTCTTCGCCTCGCACGTCACGTCGCCAAAGAACCCGCTCACGGCAATAAGGCCGTTCTTGCGCTCGTACAAGGGATCGCTGCTGCTTAGTAGGCACAGGTGCGGTGGCGCGCCCATGCCCTCGCTCTCGATGTTCTTCAGCAGCACCTGGAACATGTATGTGCCTTGCTCCAAAGACAGGCTCGCCGGGCTCAGCACAGCCTCAGACGTGTCGCCCTGCACCAAGAATCGTGAGTTCCAAATCCACTGTCTCTCGAGGCGGTCCTCCGGCGTGTAGAACATGGAGATGGAGCAGTGCGAGATGCCCTGAGGAGCGAGCGCCGATGGGTTGAGCAGCAGTACTGGCATCGTGAACGAGACGATGCGCACTGCCAGCGAGAAAACCCGCACTTGGAACGTGACGACAGTGTCCTTCGACGTTGTCGGCGGGCGGCAGATGAGGCGAAGCGATTCGCTGCAGTGGCAGAGGTTCGCGTCCATAAACGGTCTGGAGAAGAGCTTACCCTCAATCGACGGCAAGGTGAAGCCGTGATTCAGCTTGTACTGAATAGTGCCGCAGAACCCTCGCGGTGACATACTGAACTCCGTGAACGGATTGCTGCTTCCACTCTTCCGCCCCAGGTATACAGAGAGAGTGCCGTCTGCGTCCAGCTCCTGGCTGATCTCACCGCTGCAGCCGTCCTCCTCGCAGTAAAAGCCGATGCCGCAGTTGTGCGACGTGTTGATGTAGAAGGAAAAGGTCGTGCCGCCCTCCACGGAGATCGGGGAAAATGGGATGCTGAACTGGTGGTCAGCTGTCATGTCAATCATGTCGTCGAAGATAATCGTCCACGATCGTCCGTCGCGCTCGTGGTTGACACTGGAACCCTTTCGGAAGTAGGCCTGCACCTGATGGCAGCCGGTGACTCGCGTCAGCACGGACATCCCAATCAGTTCAATTGTCTCGGATGTCTTGCAGTCGAACATGATTCCGTTGTACGATCCACGACTCTGCAGACGAAACTTCTTCTTACCCACCTCGAAGACACGCGTGATGGAGCTGGTCGGAGGCGAGATGAGGGGGTAGTGCTCGTATTTGTACTGCTGCTTGCCTTCGTTTCGCAGAAGAAAGCACTCGTTCATGTTGACAGAGATGAGGTTGCGCTTGTCGCTGCTTTCGCACACATTCACGACTGCGCCTTGCACGCTAGCGATGGTGCCACGTTTGGATATCTGCAGCCCGCCGATCTTAAATGCGACAGGGTCGCCATCGCACAGGCCTGGCTTTTCCCTACAGGCCGCGGCCAGCAGCGCGCAGAAGCGCACCGCAGACTTGTGGATTGCGAATGTGCTTCTTTTCCCGTGTTCGGATACGGATTCGACAACGGCCACGTCTGGGCTGCACACGCGCGTGATCTTGCCCAGGTGAGAAGTACCGTAAAGAGGAGGCACAATCGTAGCTGTGGTGCCGCGCGTGGACAGGTAGGCGACGATACGCAAGCGCTCGCTTCGCTGTGCATCACTAAGCTCAAGGCTCGCCAGCTCGATTCCTTGTATGTACACGTGAATCGTCGTCCCATCGTGAAAAAATGTCACCGTGTCGCCAATGTAGAAGAGTGTGCCGTTGTCCAGCGTGTCCACCTGTGGGGAATACCGCCACTCTGTTTTCGTGTATGCCTGGGTGCGGCCAACAGTGTCCATCAGCACAATCGCCTTGTTGAACGTGTCCACAGACAAGGTGTCACCTGTTTCGGGAAAGAGGCCGATCGCGAGCGGCGCAAAGCTCGGCTCCACGCACTCGTTGTAGGACACAAGCCCCTCCGAGAAGCGCACGATGCACGGTTCGTGTGAAAACACGAGGAGGCGAAGATTGTCCTCTTCGGCCTCGGCGGACATGCTGCCGGAGATGACGAACGGCTTGCCATGCAGACCACTGAGGCTCGAACTGAAGAATATCGAGCTGCTCAAACAATCCACGAGCATGTTGACGTAACCGCTGCTGCTCACCTTCTCGCTTGTGTCGCACCATGTACCGCGCACAATCTTCGCCGCGCACAGATGCTCCAGGTCCGCGCGGCTCATCGACCTCGGCGCATCAGCCAGGTGCGTCACCCCTACAAAGACCTCTGTCATGGAAAAGAAGGTGTTTCGTGAGTTGCTTTCAATGTGGAAGCACAGGAACAACTTTGTATGCATGGGCAGCATCGTCGCACTTACCGCCACGCAGTCGCCGCGGATGCTGCACGTGGGGCCAATTTGTTGCCCGTCTCGCCACATTGGTGTGAAGGTGTGCAAGCCGCTGAATGGGTGGCCTGGGACACCAGTTATGTGGCTGAGCCGGACGTCGACGCGGCGCCGCCCAAACTGCGGCAGTTCCTCGCTGAAGGCAAAACTCTCATCACTCAGCGCGATGCACGTGCCCCCTAGTATCTCCGAGTTCACACTTCGAGTGTTCGACCACTGAAGGCCGGTGTTCTCCTCAAACTCCACATAATCGCCGGCCACGAGCGTTTCGGGGCAGTGATCCGAGACCAAGTATTCCGGAATCGTGTGCGACGTCGTGCTCACGACAAAGAACATGTCCTTTGGCCGCTTCCATAAGCTGAAGCACCACTCGCAAAGAGCCACGTTGTCCTCGCTACAGTACCACGGCGGCATCAGCTGCCGCGAGCAGGAACAGCAGATCACCCGCTCACACGATGAATTGAAGTTGCTCACCGGGTACGTTAGCCGCGAGGGGAAGAGACATGAGTTGAGTGTGGAGAAAACTACGACCGATTCCTCACCACACACCACCATCGGCCGCAGGGCACAGGCGGCGGGGATGCCCTCGAACAAGACGCCCAGGTCGGTCTGCTCACTGTTTCTTATGCGCGTGAAGGCGACTGTCTTCTCATGTCGATCGACGCGCATGAGAAGTACGTCGCCACTACGGAATACCTTGTTCGCCGCGCCAAAGATGATCCCCGGCTCCATGCAGCAGTTCACGCTGTTCGTGGCGACGGAGTCTCGGTTGCAGAGCACCCACGCATCTTCCCAGCTGGCGACCTCGTCCTGCGATTCTGGCCAGCGCATGCGCGTGGTGGTAAATCCGACGTACATGAGGTCATTTGTCGACGTCTGCGTAACAGAGACGGCGAGGGTGAAGCGTTGATCGAGCTGCACATTTCCGCGCACGACAGAGCAGCCCTCAGCGGTCGTGACAGCAATGGAAGGGTTCGGCACGTACAGCGTTTTGGTGGAGCAGTGCAAGTCGACCGCCACGGACTGGCCCGAAAAAATGACGCTCGAGTTGAAGCGGCGGTACGGAAACTCAGAGCCGCTGGTCTCTGGCGAGGTTGAAGCGGCTCTCGCCAGCTGCGAAGACGACCACAGCTGCTGCTCAGTGAGAATTCCGATAAGATTCGTCGCGATGGCGCTGCTGAGGGACTCCTCGTACTGGCGCTCCACCTTGTGTCGCGCTCCTTCTTCGCTTTGCAGCAGCGGGGCCACAGCGGATGCCTCGTAGAGGATGCGATGCAGCTCGCTCGACAGCAATGTGGCACATGAGTGCGCGTCTGGCGCGTTGCTCTGGTACAGTGGCGTTTGAATGAAGGATGGCTTCAGTCCCTGCGGCTGCACAGAAAACAGCCGCTTGTCTTCGTCGCTGGCGAGAAACACCACCACCTTCCCGGTAACCTCGGCGATCGCGTGCACGACAACCATACCATATGTATCGTGTTGGCAATAGAGGTAACTTCGCTCCCCGCCCAGCACCCCCAGCGCCACGAGACATGCATCCAGACCACAATCGAGCTGCGAGACAGAGCGTTGCACCATGAGCGAGATTATCGTGGATATCCCGGGGACCACATGAAGCTCCTGCAGCGTGTCGATCGCGGCGCTGCGGCGCAGGCTCTCCGTCCAGTGCTCGACAGACTCGTCCGTCAGGGACGGTGGCGCCATGATTTCGCAGGAGGCATCGTCATTGAAGAGAAAGGCAATCGGATACAAGTCGTCAACCTTGGTAATGTTCGCGAACGCGAGGCCGATCATGACCATGTTCTCGCGATAGAAGGCGATCTCACCGTAGTCCGCGTTGAACTCCACCCAGACCACCTCATCGTTGCCGTAGACGCGGCGGTGGATGTTGCGCGGGATGCAGTGCCTGCGCAGAAGAAGATGCGCCACCTGGTCCTGGTCATCTGTGTCCTGCAACACGTAAACGTCACTCCGGCTGATTAGGTTGCCCATGTTCGGAATCGACGGCTGTCCGTGAGCGAGTCCGAGGTAGTAGCACCCGCCCAGCGGGGCGCCCGGCCCCTGTACCTGCTGCTGTCGCCGTTTGATGCGAAATCCAACAAGATGCGTGCCCTTCTTTGGCAGCGGAACAGACCCGAAGAAGGTGCCTTTGCCCTTCACAACCGTGGAGCCGCCGACCCAGCGAGGCGGCTGCATAGGTGCCTCCGCCTCCTTGATGAATTTGATGCGGGCGAGGTCGACGAGCTGTTGCACAATGTCCTCAAAAGACACGAGCCCCCGCAGCGCCTCCAAGGCCTCCACCAGGTACTGGGGACGCAGTATTTTGCACAGCATCGCCAGACACTGTGAGGCGCGTACCTTGACCCATTTGTCTCGGCACCGCGTGAGGATGGCAGCGCACAGCTGGAGAACCGTCGCGTGCGTGCGCCGGGTGACAGCGTCGTAGCGAAAACACTCGACTACGATGGAAACGCAGTGGAGGAGGCGTGAGAGCAAGACGACAATCTGCTCGATGCGGCTGCTCTGCCCCGGCGAGCACGCGTTCAGCTTCACCATAAGTGACATCGTTGACGAGCTGAGGAACACTGTCGCCTTCTCGAGAAGGCCGCTGATGGCTTCGTCGCTCGTCGCCGAGGTGTCTTCCCCCTGCGACAGTCCCTTGTAGCACATGGTGACGAGGTAATCTGTCGTAATGATGACCGTGTCGCACACCACACTCGGGGTGAGGTAGCGATGCCGGCAGCTGCAGTGCAACGATGCCAGGTCGAAGCGGAACGATTGTTCTTCGCCGAAGTTGACAATCACCTTCATGAGTGTGTCGTCACCGCGCACGCTGACAAACGGGATAACCGTGGACAGCGTGGGCACCTCCGCCACGACGCCGAGAAACTCGCCGTTCAGCGTGAAGAAGACGCTGTTTGATGGCGCCATGAGCCCGCACCCGACAACGTCGCCGACCTTCCATGGATTGCACAGCTGACAATCCTGCTTCTCCGGGCAGTGGACACGACCGGTGGAGGCGAGTGAGAGCACGTAGTCTGCCCGCACAGGGTCGAGCGGCGAGAAGGGTACAAGGCTCAGCCCCATCGATAGCTCCGGGTTGGTCGGATGCAGCGCAAAGTCCAGCGTCACCTCGTAGTACTGCACGTCCGGAAACTCGCTGATTACTTTTGGAATGCCGTAGTTCGCGTAGTAGTCAGCCTCGCGTGTCTTTGCCGGTATTCTGACGTTCGCGCCGTGTGCCTTCCAGTGCGTTCGCGCGCTGAAGACAACATTGACGTTTTCCACATGCAGCCCCTGCACCTCGCTTTGAACGATGTGAACGCCCTCAACAGACGTCTGTAGCATTGCGTTGGGAATGACCAAACAGCGGTGCGCAAGGTCAAACAGTCCACGACTCTCGTAGTACTTGTCGGTGTCGCTGCTCGAAGATTCGAGGCGCAGCTCGCACGCGGTTGTGAGGAGCTTCTTGAGAAAGGCAAAGATCTCTCGCGGCTGCAAGATTGACATGTCGACACCATCCCAGGGGTGACACAGGGTAGCGCACATGTACACCGCCTCCACGTACGGGAAGTCCTGAGTATCGTCGAGTTTGTGCAAGAGGGAGCGCAGCGAGCTCTGCACAAACGAGCACACCGCCTTCTGCAACTCCAGCTCCCGCAGCATACCGCAGCCGATCATCTGCTCTGTGTAGTGATGGTCAAAGACAACGTTCGCCTCTCTTGCCGCCTCCCCTTGCTCACTCGCTGAGACGATTGTGGACTGAGAGAACTCCATCCGGTACTTTAAGTGCGTCATCAAAATGGCCGACAGCATCTCCCGGTCCTTCGGAAACGACTTGCACAGGTCCTCCTGCAGCTTGTACGCTTCCGTCTGGAACACCGCCTGCTGCGTCTTGAGCACCATATCTTTACAGATGTCCTCGGTCGACCTGTCAAGTCCGTTAATGAGGTAGTAGATGATCTTGTTCGGCAAGCTCTCCTCTTCGCTCCTCACACTTTTGGTGAAAATATTCACCGGCGACTCATCCAACGCCCGCGAGGCTGTCTTGCGCGCGCTCAGCAGTGACCCGTGATAGTTACTGGAGAGGTCAAGCGTGTGCGTCGTAGGCATTTGGAAGCTTGTCACGGTGGCCCGGCTCCGGTTCCCAACCGAGTAGGCCAGTCGCGACAGCTGGCGAGAGCCACGATCCGCTTCCGCCGTCACCGGCTCCTCTGTGTGCTGATGCTCGATTAGCTGCCACTCGCCAAAGGGACGGGGGGTTATGTTGAAGAGCAAAAAGCGTGCCCGACCTACGATCGCCTCCTCGCGCCCTTGCTGGAGCGCCTCCAGCAGCAAAAACGTCTTGCGCTTGATCGCGTTCACACTGCTGCAAAGCAGCTGCTCCACTGTCGTCTCGTCCTCTGCGGGGAGCGAGAGTGTCTGCCACGCAAGCGCGCAACTCGCCCATCGCATGATTTTCTCCAGCCGTTTGGAATACTGGATGCGGTTTTTCTCATACAAGGCGCTCCATGCAGCCGTGAGCGACGGGTCCGTCTCTTCCGCCACCGCGCACAGCTGAGCATGCAGGTCGGCGCACTCCTCTTTGTCCCCTGGGGAGAGCGGTATCTTGTGGCATTTCTGCACGCTGACCGACAGGCCACCGCGAAGAAAGGAGTTTCTGCGGATGGCGCTTCCGGGCGGCGCGGTGTTGTGCAGGTTATGCTGCGTCACCCGGATAATAATGTAGCTGAGTGCCAGACAGATATCGCGCACCCAGTCCGTCTTCTCCGTTGCCAGCTCGACTACCGTGTGCACGTTCAGTGCCACGCCAGGGGCCGGGGAGTCCAACGTGGCCTCTGCGGCGTACACAATCGAAACCTGCGCACCCTCCAGGAAGACGGCGTTTTGACCCGGGTGCAGCACCTCGAGAGAGGTTAGGCAGCTGTTCGTGACGAGCGAGACGGTCACCGTGCTAGAAGCGCGGTCCAATTCCGGGGATTCCAGGAAATCCACCTTGATGCTCTTGGCATACTGTAACGAGAGGCTAGCATAAAACGGCGCTTTCAGCTGAGGCGGCGACGCCACGTAATGCGTCTCCGAGAACGAGACAAACTTCTTCCCTGCCTTACTCGGCGCCAGGCTGTAGCGGGACAGGCACTTTTGCGCGTCGTTGAGTGCCTTCAGCGCGTCCGGGGCGATGGACGAGTCAAGCTGCATATCGCACATGTAGTGTACGACGGGGAAGAGGACAATGCCGATGGAGGTTTCTTTGAGGGTATCGATGTTGGCGTAGCGCTCGGCGTCCGACGGGTAGCGCTCCTCAAAGCAGCGAATGATACACTTGCAGAGAGAGCTGATCAACGCAGCAGCGACCAGGTGCCACTGCGAGTGCCCTTGCTGCGAAAGCATTCCCAGCAGGGTGCTGAGCATCGCCTCCGATGCATTGATTGGGCGAGGCTTGCTGTCAAAGATGAGCGTGGCCTCCTCCTGGCACTCCTCCTTCAAGCGGTGCAAAAAGGTCATGAACATCTTCTTCATGTCCTTCTTGATCACGGAGGCGACAAACTGCGAGAGGCTCTCTAGCTGCAGCAGCTGGCGTACATCCTTCAAGCTGGCGCTGTCCGTGATCAGCTTTAGTTGAAAATCGTGGCTGACGCAGCGGGCCAGAATGACCTGGTTAAGGTCGCCAAACACACTAGCAGCCTCCTGCAGAAACTCGTTCTGCTTCACCTTCGCGTTCAAGCTCTGCAGACGCTTGTGCACGTCCACCACGGACCGCACCACCTGCCCAGGACATTGTCGCTCAAACAGCTTTACGTAAATATTCAACACACGCCCAACAAGGCAAAGCAGCAGCTCAGGGCGCAGGCATTCCTTCGCATTGCTTTCGATGCCGGGGACCAAGTACTCGGTCAAGTCGAGGAGACGACCAACAACACAGAGATTCTCTCGCAGGCTTGACGAAAGGTGAACGGGGCCGCTGCCTTGATTGTCGCTGTAGGTGAGCAGGTGCAGATTAGTTCGGTGGACCAGGTACTCTAGGTACTGCTTGGCCGTAATTGGGGTACCCCTCATGACGCTCTCCACGACCTGCGCGCAGAACTGCTTGCCAACCACCATCGATGGCAGATGCTGCAAGTACGCCGCCGGCGGTGAGCTTGACTTCACAGAACGAATGCCCACGGTGTCTTGAGTGGACAGGAAAAAGTAACCATCCGTGATGCTGTAAAAAGGCCGCTCGCTCACGGACAGAAGTCCCTCTGCCTGCTCCACGACACGACCGTCGCGGTCGATCCACGTCGTCGCCTGCGGCTCTATGATGGCGTACTCAAAGTGGTTGGTGACAACGTAGTAGTTGCCGGAAGGCCTCCAGTGAACCTTGTGCGGAGAATGCCGGTTTACCGGAAACGGCCTCGGTGGGGTGTCCCAGATGACCCCCGTGCCTTGCCAAACGTAGCCTGTCTGCGGGCTGTGGAAAGAGCGCCCGAGTCCTTCATCCATCAAGAACGAAAACACAAGGAATTGCGATTTGCTCTCCGGCGTGTGCTCCAGCGCGCAGTTGCGCATGCAGTCAACGCTCTGCGCACGACTCCACAGCTGCAGAGTCGATAGGTGCGCATTCAAGCGACCCTTGAAGAAAATTGGGGTAACAGCACCACTGGGCTGTATCAGGGCGCCGCTTTGGCTGCGCGTGTCGCACAGGACGCCGTTCTTGAACACACTCCACGACGCCGTGTCATTGGTGGACGTCATCGACGCGCTCCAAAGAGCCCACTCTGCTCTCAGTGACTCTCGAATCTCAGCGACGGCATCCTGCCCATGCCGGAACATGAGCACCATGGTGGAGGTAAGAGGATTCAGCGAGACCGATACGGACAGCCAGTTCTTGGTCCCTGTGGTGAGATGGAGCAGCGTCATTTCATTTACCGCTCCCGTGATGACTGGGCAAAGGTAGAACTGAATGCTCAATGAGTCGCACGTCCGCGGTAGCGTGATTGTGCTCGGTGTGAGTGCTCCACTCACCTCGTTTCCTGTAAAGCAGGCCTGTCTTTCGGTGGAAGCGCCGGCTAAAAAGTACGACGACACGTACTCACCATTTCCAATGTACAGAGGAAACTGAGTGGAGCCCAGAAGGTGCGACGGAGGGGACATTGTCCGGGAAAGCATTAGGGTATCCTTGTTGATCACAAAGACCTTCCCGTGGTCGCCAAGTACACAGATCGACATATCGCTTTCGACATACACACCTCGGCACGAGTCAGGGGCGGTGCTGCTACAGCACAGCACTTCAAACGGCGGAGTTAAGGCGACTTTGAAGGAACGATTTTCGGTGAAAACGATGCATCGAGGAGCATCCTCCTCCGTAAGTACGCAGAGGCCCGTGACAGAGGCGGGAGTACGTCCTACAGAGTGAATAAGCGAGATTGTCTGCTCTTTCGGCGTGACTGTCGGGATGGACAGGCGCACGCGAACCGCATTCCTCTGCTCCACGCGTTCTACAATGCCCCGTACCCCGCGCATGTGCAGCATCGCCATCGTGTCTGGGTGGCGCAGACTCCATCGCAGAAGCGAAAAAAATACCGTTGTGTCGCCGGACGAGAGCACGATCTTCGACAGCAATGATATCGTAGTTGCAAGCCATCGCTTGTTCACACTTTGTCCGGCGTGCACGTTCATGTGACGAAGCAACAGATGCATGATGCGTCTAACGCCCCAGGATCGCAGCACTGCCACCTCGGTAGAGGAGCTCAGACATCGATCAACCAAGGTGTGGAGAAGGTGAAGACTCTCGTACGTGATTCCTTGCGATACGACTGGCAAAACCAACGCAACGCTGAAATCAAAAGCGCTCATGGCGAACGCCACCTCGAGATCCTCGGCTTGCACTTCATCGCTCGCTTCATTCCCAGATACATCATCTGCCTCATCACCACATGCGCTTTCACCTTCCCAAGCGGGATCGAGCAGGGCGTCCGCGTAGGGTGTGCTGTTCGCTACACTCTGATTCGCACCTGTTATTTCCTCTCGCACGACGGCCTGAACGAGCAGCGATCGAAGGTATACGGGCGTCACACGATGGTAACGTTCTCCAAGCTGGAGAGCGATGGAGCACATGAATCGGGAGATCTCATCCGTGTCACCAAACCGAGTTTCCAACACTTCAGGGCATTTTGGTAGCTTACTATACAGCGGGTGCTCACGGTTTTTCAGCTCCGAGGGGCACAGGCACCACGCTCGGGTGAGAAGGTCAGCTGAGCTGTACTTGACGAGCCCGCCAAGCGATTTCAGACCCACGCGTTTCTCGTCGTTAGCCGTGCTGACCTCTGTTGAGCACTTCTCCTTTAACGCAGTTTGCGCAAAAACATACTCTACCGGGTACGAGGACTCGCGGAGAGGCCGCAGAGACTCGCCGCCAATGCCGCGAGCTCTTCCTGATCGTTGGCCTGCAGACCGCTGCGCCAAGCCCTCTGCAGGTGCGTTTCGCGCGGCACTGCTGTGTTCTGAGCTGTCGGAGCTGTAGTCTTGATCGTCGCTGAGAACACGTGTTTGCGAATCCTGACGGTCGTCGCTAAAGGCTTCATCTACATCGGGCCCTGAGAACTCAGAGCTCTGTGACTCCATGGCGGTTGTAAAAACACTTTTGTGAGCACCGACGAGTGGTGATAACTATCTTCCTTGATAGGTCATGCAATCTTTGGCAAAAAGGTGAGCGGATAGTTTCGTGTGCGTATATATATAAATAAAATGCTGCTTGCACACAGTTTCCTGGATAAACGCTGCAAGATGCTGGGTTTCGGAAGTTTTCGCCCAATGATTGGCTTCAGATACTGCGCACAAAGACAATCGACAAACAAAGAGGGGGAGGGTCGCTTATAGAGATACGGCAAGAGGTATGAACAGGGGCAGAAATAGATGCCTAGCTGTGTAGTCCGCTACAAAGTTCTGCGCCAACACATGCGGAGCTGATATGCAGGATAAAAAGCAGATGAAGAGAAACAGGTGAATAGTAGCCCTAAAGAGCAGGCGAAGCAGATAAAAAGAAGCACAGAGAAGAGCTACAATAAACGCAAAACACTGCATTGCTAGTACTATAAGCGCGATGCAAAGACTTGCAACCGCTGCTCCGAAAAGCTGGCACAGCATTAAAACAGCTTTTCGCTTTGGTTTGAATAACTACGACGTGAAGCGTCTAAAGATTGTAGGCACCTCACCGTGGCACCTCAGGGTCTAGTGCCCACTCTTTCTGGGGAAGCCAAGAGCCTGCAGCCTGCCCTTGAGTACGGTTCTGGACTCTTGGTGCCAGCAGACAGGCGTGGGCTGGCGCTGTGCCTAAAGAAGCACACATCCATAATCACACGTGTACCACAGCTCACGACAGATCGTCTCGGCAATCCAACAAACGTGCGCCTCCACCGGTTCTTTGCTTTCTTTCAGTGCGCTGTGGCGGTGCCCAGCGTGATTTCAAACCTATTGCACTCTCTATGCAATGTAGGTAAAGTGTGCTGGACTACGCTGTCGCAGGTCCTTAGCCCGGTTCCCTGATGCACCCCCGATACATGTCTGCATTCTGCTGGAGATGCACTCTACCCATCCCCCAACAGGCCTGTGCGGCACGCAATCTCTCGGCGTTTCAGCATTCCCATGTAGCGAGAGAAAAGAAGCACGACCGCGGCCTCTCCCTGCACATGCACGAGGATGCACGTAGAGGCACTAGGTCATCCCCTACTCTCCAGAACGAGGTTGCAGGAGCGACGGTGTGGCTTTGCTGAGATGACCCTCCTAGACGGATGCACCTCAGGCCCGACTACGTACCTACGACCGTCCTTGTAACACGGGAAGTTCCCAATCAGACGTCCAGCGATGTTGCATCTGGTCCCCACGCTCCTAGAACGGCTCCCGAATCGTACAGCCCAGTGTGGTGAAAAAAAGAAGAACGACTAAACCAGACTCGAGCCACTCTGCTGGATGGACGCGATGACGAATACTGGACCTGCGCAAGCAATACGGACACATCCACGCACCACAGCACAAGCAGATACCCAGGGGCGTTACGCTGGGGCTCCAGGAGTTCATCTAGGACTGGGCCACCGCCAGCACGGTGGCGAGAAATCACGGCGCGGCCAAGCTCACTGCCCGTTTCCGGGAGATATATGGTCCGTTGCACGCGCGTGCCCGGAGGAGGATCGCTGCCCCTTCGCCTTCGCGGCGTGGACCTCCAACCCGTGCGCGACACTGGCCGACACGTTGCAGGGGTCATCAAAGTAGCCAGGGCTCGGCTTGCCAGGCGTAGGGCGGTGTGCTCGCGCGAGTGGGGCCCGTCAAGGGGGTGTGCTCTGCCCTTTCTGCGTGGCGCTGCGCGCACCGCGCGGCGGGACGGTGCCAGCGCCAACGGCAGGAGGGCCGTTGAGACCACCTCCGTGATCAGAGCGGCCGCGGCCACGGTGGGTGGGCAAATGGCGCGCAGACGGCCGAGACCCATCCCCGCCCGCGCGGCGCGCCTGCGCGGGGGGGCCGTCGGCCGCGTGTTCCCAGCTTGGTGGTGGGGCGCCCCGAGCGGCCGCGGGGGGGGGGGGGGGGCGAGGCGGTCTTGGCTGCCCACGCACGGATCGCAGGGCAAGCGCGCAAGGCCTCGCAAAACGCACGGGGGCCGGGCGGGGTGGGGAAAGGGCGGATGAAGAGAGAGGGAAGTCAGAAGGCGAATTGTATGGTCCATCCCCGTATATTTACCCAACTCAGCCTAGCTGGCGGTTTTCCGGCTTAGCGTGGGGGAGTGTACCGATCCGGTGCACCTCCACCCGCGCCCCCGGCGGCACGACTCGCGCGCGAGCAGGTGGACTCGAGTATCCCCGAATTTTTTTTGCCGTCGCCCGAGAGGGATTTCCCTGTCGTCGCCGGCATTCATCGAGGCGGTGGATGAGTGGGGGTGGGGTGGGGGAAGGCAAAGGCCTACAATGACCCGTTTCGAGATCTGAAATGAACAGGGAAACGCAACGGGGCAAAGAAAAGATCAGTGCGTGGCGAAGCATGCCATTGAAGTGGCAGAGAGCCCGTGGACACCCTCTGCGTCAGCACATCTTTTTTTCGAGCACCCGTTCCCTCTTTCGCCCGTGTCGCAGGCTTTCAGCAACAAGAAAAGCGCGCCAGACGCCAGCACCACCGACGAGACTGCCAGCACGCAGGCGAGATGAACAGTAAAGGTTCTTTCCGAGAATCGGGAAAAGGGCGAGTGGCGTTTGCTGGTTTCGATGGGGATGCAGCGTACCTGCGTGCTATGAAGCGATGCGGAGTCTCGCGCGCAGCGCACTAGTGTTTTCACCGTAAGCAGAGCAGAGGAGAGAGGGAGACGTCGCTGAGAAAAGCACGGCAGGCGGAAGGTGCAGGTCTGTGCAGTGAATGGAGAGGAAGCCTAAAAGGAAGGTGGACGCTGCAGTCCACGGTTTCGGGTGTACTTCCTCATGGGCGCGCGCACGCGGCAGAAGAGAAGTATGGCAGGTGTGAAGTGCTGCATCCTTTCAGGTCACATAGTTTTTGATTGGAGCGGAGCAGGTGCAGCGATTAGAGCACAGGCTCTGACGAAACGGAGACTTCACCGCCGACCGGAATATCAGTGATGGCAGTGAGCACCCAGTAGACGTATGCATCGTTTTTAGCCAACAGCGCTTGCCGTGCGCCGGTGATGTCGCCGTGCAGGTAAGTCTCTTTGAGAGCCTTGGCGGTGGTAGCCGTGAGTGCCGAATTCGTGGCATTGCGGCTTTGCGACGCAACGTCGACTACGGGCGCAACAGCAAGCGCTGCCGGTAGTGGAGCCGACGCCGAGTCTACCTCCGTTGCAGGTTTGCGAAAGCAGCTCTCCCAGACGTACTTTAAGGCGCCCATGAAGACCGGAGCAGGGGCTGTTACGTATTTCTGCGCAAACCGTTCCCAGATGCGTGAACTAGCCGCATCTTCCTGAGAAGTGGAGGCGCCGTCCTTGAAGCGATGAATCTGGCCGGAGAACCAGTCCTCCGTGTTTGTGAAGCACCGCAGCGATAGATAGTACGCCAGGTAAACGTGGTCGAGCTGCGCCGTATCGCGTTTTAACAGCTCTAGCATTTCCGCTGGTGGCGGCACAAGACCGTCCACGTCTGCATCGAGAGCACCCTGGCACGTGAGCAGCGCAGCATCCGGCGCGAGGAGCAACGGCGTGCCAGCCGGTACGTTCTCCTTTACTAGCAGCGCTGTGATCGAGTTGCCGCTGCCGACAAGCGCGAGCCTCTTCGACACCCCGATCCCGAACGGTGACAGGAGCGAGCGAGCTGCAACAGCAGGCGGTAGAGGACACGGCCCGCTTCGCATCGCTGGCGAAGAGCGACCCCTCTGCCGCTTGTGTTTATTCTGCTTTGTAGGAGCGAGAGAAGCATGCGTCGAGGTTGTCGGAGAGGAGGTAGGAAAAATGAGGATGGTGGAGTAGAGGTGGTCGCATGGGCTTCAAGAGGCGGTGTGCCAACAAACTATGGACGGGGCGCCGCGTGATCAGTTGGGTGTGACCGACGTGAAGGAGAAAGCGATGGAGGACGGACACGTTCGTTGCCACAGGTATCGATTCTCATCCTATTCTTCTCTCTTCAAGCGCATGCGGAGCAGCCGCAACGCCGGCGACACCGAGGGAGGGGGTTGCCCTCGACGCTCGGAACGCCGTTATTGGAAAAGAGGGGGATGGGCTAGTTGGCAGCACTGTACTTGGAAGCAGTAAACATAGGCAGGCACCGGCACAGCCTCCACACGTTCATTGGCTCCAGTACTCAGCGTCCTGCGGAAAATGAAGAAGATCGTATACAAAACAACATGGAGAAAGACAGCTGTCCTGCGAAAACGGATTGTTCTTGTTTAAAGTACTCATCTACCACCAAGTGTACGCCTATACGCATACAACTACAGTTCATCAACCGCTTTAGCGCTGCGGCTACATCCTGGTCGTCTAGGACGAACCCTCGTGCCGTGGAACTACGCCATGCGCCTAACGGGGTCTCTCTCGTGCCCTCTTCGGATGCGTGCTGTGCTGTCGGCGCCAGGCGGAGGTAGGCGGACTGCCTACCTTGATCAAACGCCAGCGGCGCCCAGGGTCGAGCCCGAGGATGAACAGGGTGCTGTCCGTCGTGCGGGTAACAGGAGGTAGTCCAGGTGCGTGCCGGATGAGGTCAACGAGAAAGTTGTTCAGCCTCAAGTCAGGGCCCTCGCTGAGACCCTCGGCACACCCTGTCTGTGTGCCATGCTCCGCCCTCTGAGCAGCTTCAAACCGTGATATTCCACAAAGTTGTGTGGAGACGCTCCGCATGAGAGCCCGAAGGACTCGACGGTGCCATTCGGGATGCTCTCGTCACGCCTTCGCCACCTGCGTTTCATTAGTCCGCCCCGGCCGGATGCAGAAGATGCGGCACATTTCATACCACATGCACTTTGGGGGCTGATTCGCATGGATCTCGCTGTGCCTTTCCCGCCCATCACTCTTGCTCTGCTGACCTCTCTGGATGCTTTGCGTGGATGTGGCACACCGTGCCAGCTATGCTTGGCGGCGCCTGCGAACATGGCTCACATTTTCGGTATTATGGGGCCTTCCTCAGGGCAGCGTTGGTGTCTGGGAGACCCGATGTCTGCGTCTTCCGTTTCCGTCCATGCCGCGGGGTGCGTCGCATGTTTGAAATGCTTTGCCCGCATGCACCGCGACAGTTGGGACGCTGCCATGGGTCCTGCCGCAGCAGGGGTATTCCGCCCTCTCCTGAACCCGCACGCCTTTCGAAAGCGTGCGGGTTTCAAGTGGAAGGGTCCCGTGGAGAGAAGTGCCTGCGCACAAAGAGCTCCATAGCTTGTCGTCCTGCGGGGGAGCAGGGGGCAGCCGTAGACATGCGAAGAGGGAATCCCGTGCCGCACGCGTGCGGTGTGGGTAGCCAGGTCACTGTGTGCAGAACCATGGCGTGAAATGCGGTGTGCTGTGAGCCCCGAGCGGTCCGCAAATCTCGAGTAGCATACTGGACTCAACACCGGGTCGGGCGTTCCCATTGCACAAACAGACCGTGTGTGTGTGTGTGGGGGGGGGGGGGGGGGGGGGGGGGGGGTCGGGGCACCACAACGCTAGCGGAGCAATAGGCAACATGCAATGTGCACTCTATATTGCCACTGCCAGGCACCCGCCCGCTTGCAGGAATCCAAAGTACAGGTACTACGCAACGGGGGAGCGGTACAAAATGCCGATGATGGCTAGTACCACTGCGGCAAGCGCAAGCAGGAGGACAAAAACATTCGTCTCTTGCCGTGGCGGCACGGTTAGGCACTCTGAAGTAGAGAAGTGGACAATGCGGAACGTGGATTTGCCCTTGGTGTCCGCCACGTTCAGCACCTCTTCACCATCAAACTGGCAGGAGTGGCAATCGGTTTCGATGCAGACAGTGATGCCCTGTCCGAGCTTCTTCCCATAGCACCAGCCGAGGCGCACAAGCGCCAGATGCCATATGCCATAGAAGCAGACAATCTCCACGCGGCCATCCCACACAGACGGCTTGGCGTAGTGGTCAACGGCGTCGCCGTTCCAGGCGACAGCACCGCCGGCGTACGTCAGCATGTTGCACACCGCGACAGATTTGGCACTCGCCGGCACCGGTACGCGGCGCCCGTCAACTTCAAGCAGAATGGAGGAGCCGATCTTCTTTTCGGTAAAGAGAGCCATGACTGCAAAGGCAGCGTACCACAGCTTGACCACTGGCCTAGTTGTGAAGAGATTGGGGTGGCGGCCGCGAAAGCGGTTGAGTCGGTTTGCCACCGCTGCATCAAAGCCGATGGAGAAGTAGTTGTTGAATACGTGGGTGTGCACCAAACCACTGGGGTGCCGTGCCGTCGTGGTGGTCACGTGAAGAGACCATCTATCAACATTGGTGACGGTGGCCGTCTCGTAGTCGCGCATCAGGCGCTGGAACCGTTTCTGGCCCAGCACGATCCAGCGTGCAAAACCACTGCCGAAGCCGAGCGTAAAGCTGAAATCGTTGCCGGTGCCGAGCGGGAAAGGCGCAATCACGCCACGGTTGGGTGAGAGCAAGTTTTGATCGTGCAGTCGCTTGATTACATTCATCGCGAAGGAGATGGTACCGTCACCGCCAGCAACAATGACGTACTCGGGCGCTTGCTTGCGTAGGAAGAGCTCGAGCTGAGAGCGGTGATGCTCCGCAGTTCCGCCTTCGAAGAGGACCCACACCCGATCGGCGCCAAGTGTATCGCTGAGCTTGTGGAGCACGTACTCTGAGGAGCGGCGTCCCCCGCTGCGCAGATTCACGAGCGCAAAAAACGTCCGCGCGCCGCCTCCTATGCGGGGGCTGTGCGACAAAGAGGTCATGACCTGCGAGATGGGTGCACTGGGGACAAGTAGTGGGTAGGCAGAGGAGGTGGCAAGTGGCACTTGTACGTTGTTGCCAAATACGGGAGCGGACGGCGCGCCAATGGCGCTCTTCGTTGTCCCCAAAGTGAACAGCGAAGGCTTGGGGGATCGAAGGGGGAGTGCTTACCTGGTGCAGTCATTAAGGGCGGCAATGAACTCACCGCATTCGGACATTTCTGTGCCCATGCGCTGTCTGCATTGGCCTCCAAAGCAGCCTGGGCGGAGAGGGCGACAAAAAAAGAGGAATCGAGGACATTGTCGTTCCTTCTCGGCACATCGTTGTCGATGTGCGGCAAAACGGCGTCCGTGATGGACGGTGTTTGATTTGTTTTTCGTTTGACGTTAGTGAAGAATGAGCACAGTGGTGGTATTACCGTGGAGTGATGAGGATATACAGAGCGAGGGGGAGGACGTTGCGGTGCACAAAAGGGGGTAAGAAGGAGCAACAAAGAAAGGATAAGGGTGTCACAACAACCCACGAACACACACACATGATGGCCAGTTGACTGAGAGAGCAACGCAAAAAAGTATATAAAAATGCCGCACACAGCCTGCGAGTCGCGTGGTGACAAAACAAACAAAAGGGGGAACACGACACATGGACGCTTTGCGACTCATGAACACCCCACCTCCCTCGACACACACACACACACACACGGAAATAATAAACACACAACAGCAGAGGAGAAGCTGCGACCCGTTACATCTCAACAAGGGCGAAGAATCCCATCAAGACACCGGCAAAACCAAAGAAGTACATGGCCCACACGGCGAGGCGCTCGTACCCGGTGTACGGTGCCAGCCCGAGAACGTGAAGGCGCTGCCGGAAGAGGGCCGGGTAGGTGAAGCACAGCGTGCTGCTACAGAAAGCGCCCATGAGCGCCACAATGTAAAGAAATCCCGGCGCCAGCAGTGCGAGACACAGGCAAAAAAACGATAGTAAAACGCTCACAAGGAGGTTGCTGTGATGGGGGATCTCTAGAGACTCGTGGGTGTGGCTGAAGCCGTACCACATTTGGAAGATGGCATCGCGGCACGGAATGAGAATCAAGACGTAGGCGACGTTGACGGTGATGGAGTAGACGGTTTCGCCGATGGCAAAGAGGCGATCACGCATCGGGTTGTAGTTGGTTAAGATGTTGCCGTGCACGTGCGGGGCGTTGGCCATGTACCCGAAGAATCCGACCACGCCGTAGACAAGACTTGTGACAAGCACGCTAACAGTAGCCACTTTTGCCATGCTGCCCCGCGAAGGGTAGGCTAGCTCCGTCCATACTTGGAACACGAGAGATTGGCAGTCGAAGGCGAACATCACTACGGGAAGCGCCAGGAGTGACCGGCGAGAGAAGCGGAAATACTTGATGTCCTCCTCGAAATTCCTCGTAGCCGGGGCCGAGCCCAGCGGTACAAAGTAGCGGTAGACGATGATGCCGGAGATGAAGAAAGTCGCGGCGATGGCTAGGAATGAGGTCACGTGCAGGTGCGACACTTTTGGCAAGCACGATAAAGGCAGCATCACCAATGACCATGATGCAATCATTATGTGCGACGACGACGAGAGCCACGGCACGTACAAGCGGATCACCGGTAACATCGGGGTGAAGATATCGCCAATGACGACAATGTACCCGACAGCGGTGCCGATGTTGTACACAATCAGCATCCAGCGAATGATTTCTTTGAAGGCTCGCCCCAGCAGCTCGTCAGAAATCTCCTCGTAGCTATTCGCGCCCAGTTTGTTAATGCACAGGATTAGAAAGTCGATGGAGACGACCGTCAAGACGCCGACGACGAGCAGGGCGAGTGCCACCAGCGCGACCCCATCCGACTCAAATGTGGCTGGTATTGCCAGCACACCGGCACCAATGGTGGTGACCGATATACTGAGCGCCGCTGCTACAAGTGAAGCGTGAGACATGGCGCGCGTATGTTTCGTTTCGAAGACTATAGCAGCGCTTGTTGACACGCTGACGTGAAAGGCGTCCTTGCACGAGATATCGAAGCACAGTCTACTTTTCGCCTTTCCTTCAGCACCAGCAAGCTTCTTTGGTGTTGTGTGAGGTGGAGATGGAGGGCGGCAGTTGAAAAGCCGGAACGTCAGCGGTCATGGATAGTGGAGATGAGAAAGCGTTTCAACAAATGTGCCCGTGATAGAAAAAGAATGAGGAGATGGTGAGACACGGCACCGAAAACGAGCTACTGGAGTGACAGCTCGGCCAGCACACGGGCAACGCAGCCACAGCACGGACTCAGCAAGCATACCCTCGCGTGCTAAATTGTCGTCATTCTATATTGTGAGTACCCATAGCCAGTCCAAGCAGCGAAGGCACACTCAACACCAACAAGGAAAGCAACAATTTGTTTCGTTCATAGATGACACGAATATTAGCTGCCGGGGCCCTCTCGTCTCAACGGGACTTTTATCGCACTACATTCCCATCAGGTGAGAGTTCACGACTACGATAACGTAGGAGCAAATAACAAAAAGAAGGGAAAACGTCACCCCTCACTCAGCGACGTTTTCCCTTCTTGTTTATACCGACACCAAACACACACGCCCCAGCCACCATCCACCGACCCCTGAGGCGCCACGGCCGAGCCCTGGCCGCCTAGAGCGCGCCGCCCCGCCCACGAAGCCCCCCCCCCTCCGCGGCCGGCGCCGGGCGGAGATGGGCCCCGGCTGTCTGCGCGCCATTTGCACACCCACCGTGGCCGCGGCCGCTCTGGGCGCGGAGGTGGTCTCAATGGCCCTCCTGCCGTTGGCGCTGGCACCGTCCCGCCGCGCGGTGCGCGCAGCGCCACGCAGAAAGGGCAGAGCACACCCCCTTGACGGGCCCCACTCGCGCGAGCACACCGCCCTACGCCTGGCAAGCCGAGCCCTGGCTACTTTGATGACCCCTGCAACGTGTCGGCCAGTGTCGCGCACGGGTTGGAGGTCCACGCCGCGAAGGCGAAGGGGCAGCGATCCTCCTCCGGGCACGCGCGTGCAACGGACCATATATCTCCCGGAAACGGGCAGTGAGCTTGGCCGCGCAGCGAGGGGTGTGTATTCTGCTTTGAAGGGGTGGGTGGGCACTGAGCACCATGAAGCGCTTCAGCGTTCTGCGCTCCGCCCTCCAGAGGGCGAACCGCAGCGTGACCTGCATGGCATTCTCGCCGGAGGAGGGTGTGAGGAGTGTGACCTCATCAGCACAGAAGGCGTAGTGCAGTTCGCGGGTCTTGCGGAGCCCCACATCCAGCGAGTCCATTACAGAGGTGGAGAGAACAGGACCTCGAACACACTCTTGTGAGACTCCGCGTGTGAAAAGCGGGCCATCTCTGGCCTCTTCTCGCGGAGGGGAACGCAGGCAGGACAACCGTTTCAGAAATACGTGAGCCAGCGAGTAAGCTACGGCGCTACGCTGCGCTTCTTCACTGCCGCGAGGTGCCGAGTCGAACGCACGAGAGCAGAGCCCACAAGCGCTGCGCCGATCGCGGTACCTGACTGGTGCCGAAGTACTTCGAGCGGGAGCAAGCCCAGGGAGGTTTCTAGTGGAGCAGTGAGAATGGAAGCCGGACTGCCGTGGTTGGAGCCTACCTTCCACATGGTCCCGCACACGTCGCGAGATAGGTCGTTCGAGTAGTTTGCACAAATTGCTTGTCAGCGTCACAGGGCGGTAGGGCGCGGTATTATCATCGGGTCTGTGCTGCTCTTGGAGGGGCAGGATGAGACCCTCTTTGCATAGAGCAGGAACGCGGCTGGCAGCGACGCTCTGATTGCGGATGCTCAGGAGTGCTCTCCTGCCGGAAATCGGATGGGGGAGGAGGGCTTTGACACCCTCCACAGTGAATGTCGGTGAGTCCCGGGGAGCAGCCGCCGGGGGACCTCTCATAACGAGGAGAACAACAATAAAAGAAAAAACACTGAAGGATGGTCAAGGGCGCGGGGCCAATGAACACTGACACGACACATACACCCACCGACAGCGTTTCTCACCCCCCCTCTTTCGTCGAGGGACTATGCTCAAGGTTCACCTTCCTTTTCATTTTCTTCTGATAAAACGACGAACACAGTGCACACACCACCGCCCTCAACACACGCCCCAGAGCATCTTTCCATTTCCTACACCACTTGAGAAGCGTTAAGTTTATCAAAGAAGATTGTTCCATTGGAAGCAGACCCCAGCAGAACGAAGACAACGCCAAAGAACAAGATACAGTGTGGAGAGGGCCGCGAAGCTGGCGCGCTGTTCCGCATACAACCACGTACACATGCGCACACCCAGGACGACGATTATCAATTCCGTTGCGACGTTATTCATATCATTTAGTGAAACAGCAAAGAGAAAAGCATCATCACAAGATGCACATGCGGCTATCTTATGTCGCACGCCTGCGCAACAGTCGAGACGGGGCTTTGGCAGGCTGCGAACAAAGGTGGAGATTAGATGTGATACAATAAGAGGAGGAGTCACCGACACAAAAGAGAATAAACACCGTCTTCCTTGTCCCCCCATCTGCTCACCCATGTCTGTTGCTGCCACGCTACATGTATGAGTCCTCACAAACTCTTCGTGAGACCCCCCCCGCTTCCCTTTGAACAGGAAGAGCGACGCCAAACAGAGAGAGGCGGCATCCACTCGCTAAAGCCCTCGCCTCCGCCGCCGTCACACACGAATGGCGATGAAAGTGCCGAGACTACCGCCCAACACACCAAAGACGAGCATGCTGATGGCGGTAACGAGTTCCAGCGGCTTGCAGCGGTCCAGGCCCCTGATGTGGAGCATGATGCGAAACGCCGCTGGGTAGGAGAAGCAGATCGTGCTGCTGCAGAGACCTCCTAGAAGCGCGATGACGACGACGATACCTGTGACTTGCATGGCCAGAAAGACGCTCAAGGTGGATAGCAGGACGCTAGCAACTAAATTCTGACGGGTGGTGATGGCCGCATCGGCCAGCTCGTGCGTCGCCGTGTTGTGGCCATACAAAAAAATGAACACGGCATCGCGGCAGGGGAACAAAACGAGGACATAGGCAGCCATCACTGTAAAGGAATACACCGCATCGCCGAATGCGAAGAGGTGATCCTTGAAGGGATCGTAGTTTGCGAGGATGTTGCCGGTGATGTTGGGGGTGTGGGTGAGGTAGCCAAACAGCCCAACGACTAGGTACACCAAGCCGGTGATGCTGACGCTCAGGGACGCCACTCTCATCATATTTGCGCGCGTGGCCGTTTTCAGATTATTGTAGATTTGAAACACGAGAGACTGACAGTCGAACGAGTACATCATCACCGGCATAGCCAAGAGCGCGCGCTCATTCAATGACAGATACGTGACCTTGGCATGGTTGTGCTTCCCGTTGTACGGGACAAGGTAGCGGTACACAATAATTGCCGAGATGAGAAAGGTGGCTGTGATGGCGACGAAGCAGATGTAGTTCATCTTTGTGATTTTCGGGATGCAGGACAGTGGCAGCATCACAAAAGCCCACGCCATGATCATCAAGTGCGAGCGGTCTGTCAGGAAGGGCAGATACGGTTGGATGAGCGGCAGTATTGGGGTGAAGATCTCACCAATGACGACGATGTAGCCAGCCGCCATGCCGATGTTGTAGAATATGAGAATCCACCGCACCGTCTCTTCGAACCACCGGCCCAGCAGCTCACGTGAGATATCCTCGTACGACTTGAGGTGAAGACAATGAATGCACCGGATCAAGTAGTCAATGGAGAGCACCGTCATACCTCCTACGAGGACGAGCATGCCCACCACAAAGCAAATGCCTCCGTCCTGGAAAGTCGATGGAATGACGAGCACACCGGCGCCGATAGTGGTAACCGACAAGTTAAGCGCTGCCCCCACCACACCACGGCCAGAAACGTGATCCCAAAATTTCATGTCTCTCTGCTCAGGTGAGTGAGTGCGTGTGTGCGCCAGCCAAGAAGGAAGGGGTGGGAGAGGGGAGGGGGCGGACGGGTGATAATAGGTAGAGTAAAAGGAGAGGCAGATAATTGGTAAGCTATGCGTTCGTCGTACGGCGTGTGCCGTGCAACCTCCGCTTATCGCACCTAGCGCGACAACAAAAGCAGAACGAAGACACGAACCACCAATAAGACGCAGCTCAGTCAGCGGCGGGAGGGGGGAGGGGGGCAGTGTGGTGGCGCGACGTTCACAAACGGTGACATGCTTGCCGTACCACAAGCACCACGATAGGGGGGGGGGGGATGCCGAGGAATGCACACTTGCGCGACTAAGTTCTTCCCGTTCCGCGGTTTCATGAGATTCTGTGTTGTGTGCTTCCACTGTACCGGAGCGCATTACATATCCAGACAAAAGGAAGCGAAAAAACAAACAAACAAAGGGATGCGGTGGCGACGAAAGAAGAGACGCTAACTTTTCCCTTCCTCACGTAAGCGCAGGCGTGCACGAGAAGACAGGAGTACATGCCGCCAAGAGGAGCGCTGCTGAACAGCATCACGTGAAGTGAAAAGACAGAGAGAGAGAGAGAGAGAGAAGTGGTTGTACATCAAGACATGGACGTAACGAAACATACAGCGAAAGACAGTAGATCAACAATGACGTGCGCGCAGGCACCTATGGCGGCTTGCAGGTAAAATACATCGTGTGCCAACGGCTGTTTACATGCATTTGCGCTCCTTATCCAAGTAGGCCGCCACATCAGGGGCGGTGTCAGGGTGCCTATCGGCGCGGTAGCCTTCGAATTTGGAGAAGAGGTTCGCCCCACCTTCGACAAGCATTTTTGCTAGCTCCGTGTCGTCGATCGACATGAACAGCGGAGGGCGACCGTCGGACTCGCGCGGGGCATTGGGGTCAGCACCTAGCGACAACAAGGTGCGCAAAGACCCCTTCAGCTGTTTGCAGCAGGCATACTGCAAGGGTGTCATGCCATCCTTCAGCTTTCGGGACAGGTCCACCTCGCCGGAGGACACAAGGCGTCGCATGACGGGGTCATCCTGCGCTTCGATGGCTTGCACCATCTCGTGCTTCGCTAGCGTTACGGTTGACTGATCAATGTCGCGGCTCCGTTCCACGGCGCGGTAAAAGATGACTCCGGAAATGCGGTCCCCCTCATCCAGGTCGCTCTCACTGTCGCTTTCGCGGCCAGCCTCGCGACGCTGCTGGTGTTTCAGCGCCGCAGCGGAAAAGAGGGTCTTTTCAGCCGGCATAATACGCGACCACTTCGTCCCTTGCGTGGCGGTGGGGCGTGCCACCAGGGAGCTGTGCATGAACAATGGAGGAAAGGGCAGACCCACCGGCGCGTTCAGGTCAAAGGGCCTGGTGACGCCAAAAAAGCAGCGGAACACCTCACGGCGAGGGTAGAGGAGTGGCTCGGGGAGAATCTTGTACAGGGTGCGCGCGACATCGCGGAAGTACGACTCACTCACAAGGTCGCAATTGGTAATGTACACCCAGTCGCCATTGTTGATGCCCACGTCGATGTAGTCCGCAACGTTCTGCATGCTCTGCAGCTGCGCCACGTCAAAGCTCCAAACGGCAGAGTCGCGCTTCTTGGCCAGGTAGCACACGGTCTGGAACGGGTCACCGTCTTGCTGGACAAAAATGATGGGTGTTCGACAGTCCGAGTTCTTGACGGCGCGCTCAACGTACTTGAGCGGCGAAAAGTCCGCTGAAAAGTTGGCAATGGCACGCGATGCCATGATTCTGTGTGCGTGCGTGCGTGTTTTGCGCGTATGTATGTGAGCTTCTGCAACAGCCACGTCGGCCTTGTTGTGATCGTTTGGTGTTGGAGTGAGGCAGTGGCACTGGAGACGTAGGGCGAACAGCTGACTCCTCGCGTCTGTGTTGTACACCCCACATGAACAATCAAGCGAGAGGGGTGATGGTGGTGGAAGAAAAAAAGGGCATCGGGCAGAACGGAAAAGATGACAGGGCAGATGTAATAGTAAAGGCGCAACATGACATCAAGGGAGAGACACGACACACACACATACACACCTACACACCCGCCGAGCAAAACGGCGCAAGCATCCTTTGTGCCTCGCACGTGCGCAACACCGACTTCCTCCATCTATGTCCCAGAACACCGTGTACACCCACAACAGAGAGAGAGAGAAAGAGAGCGTCGGCTGCAGCGTGAAGCAGATCGGGTGCTCACGGCACCGCCACCCATCTTCGAGTTTATGTGCTAGGGTCACGATCACGTTTTCGCTGTCGCCTTTCAACAAACAAAACACATTGAGAAACAAAGAAAGAAAAACAGCGCTACGTACGTGCGTGACCTTCACCAGAGGTCATCGCTGGCCCGTGGCGTTAGGCGGCGAGAGGACGATATCGGATGATAACCCCGAGGCCGTACTGAGTAGTGCAACAGCACCAGCTCCCATTGTTTCACACCGCAGGTATGCACGCGCAGAACGGAGAGAGAGAGAGTTTCTCTTAGCGTTAGTTCATTTCAGCCTGCTTTCAAGTCTGTTTTCCCTTTTATCTCCAGATGCCCAGAGCAGCCGCCTATACGTATGAACGAAAAAAAAACAAAAGAAGGGCATCGAGGGAGTGGGTAGGAGGAGGAGGGAGGGAGGGGGGACGACGAGAGCGTGAGACGAGGGGCTGCGCTGAAGACGCACGCGCACACAAAAGAGCGACGAGAAGGGCTAAAGGTGACCGAGCTCAATCACCTTCATGCGCCGCAGCTCTCCAATATTGCGGGCACCGCAGGTGAACATGGAGACACGCAGCTCCTGGCGCATACGCTGAATCACTGCACGGACCGCCTCTGAGCTTTCTAGCGCAGCCGCAAGGAACGGCATCGCCGCTGTGGCGTACTCGGCACCCATCATGAGCGCCTTGGCGACGTCCATGCCGTTGCGGATACCGCCGCCGGCGATGAGGTGGAGGTCGCCGTTGACGGTCAGCGGCGCGCTCTCACGCAGGCAGACATCGGTAGGCACACCAATGTCGCGAAAGAGGTAACCGATGTTCTCCTCCTCCGCCTTGTATGGCTGCCGTCGACCTTCGATCCAGGCCCACGACGTGCCGCCGCATCCCGAAACGTCCACGTACTTGACGCCGCTCGCCTTGATGGCCACCATCGATTCGTAATCGATGCCGTGCCCGACACCCTTCACAAGTACCGGCACCTTGATGTGGGGCAACAGTAGGCGCAGCTTCTCAATCAGGCCCTCGAAGTTTGTGTCGCCCTCCGGCTGGCAAACCTCTTGCGTATGGTTCAGGTGGATGCACAGACCGTCGGCGCGCACCGAGTTCACGAGGTTGTTTACCTCCTTTGGGCCGAAACCGTAGTTCAGCTGCACCAGGCCGATATTGGCTAGCATCGGAACCGAGGGACAGAACTCCTTCACGTTAAAGGTGTGTGCCGCCGACGCATAGCGGTTGATGATGCGCATGCTCCCAAGCCCGAACGGGATCTTCTCGGCCTCGCATGCCTTTGCCAGGTTCTCGTTGATGACGCGGCCGTGCGCCTCACCGCCGGTCATGGAGGAAACGAAGAAGGGAAAGGATATGCGCTTGCCCATAAACTCGCAGGACGTGTCGATCTTCTGCAGATCAACTTCGGGAAGTGCCTTGTAGGGCAGCGTGTACTTGTTCCAGATGGAGGTGCGCCTCTTGTGCGGCTCGACGTCCTTATGCAGGCAAATGTCTATGTGGTCCTTCTTGCGCTTCTGCACCGCCGCCTCGCGGTCAACCGTGTAATCACGAGGGGGCATCGCTGCGTGCCGGGACGTCAACCGCTAGGGAAGGAGGTGAAAAGAATAAAAAAGCGAAAGAACCGAGCAAACGAGGAATTGACTGTTGGACTGCAGAGCAAGCCGTGTTACATGTCAAGGCTGTGAGCGTCTGTGTCGCTGTGGGGAGGAGGGGGGAGGGGGCGCCACGTGCACGGTCCAGATACTATGAGTTTCTGGTCGACCACAGGAGGTATTCAAGAGACAGAGGCGGGTGCGTAGGAGATAAGGATGGAGAGAGGGTATAACCCCGCTGCATGGGAGGGCAGTAAAAGAAAACGAACGAGTTGTGGTAATCCAGCTCTGGTCGAGAAAGTGGCCCTGTCGCCGCGAAAGGAGGAGGGGGAGGGGGAGCGCGGAAGGGCAGAAAAGAGACGGCGCGCTGCGGCTTGTCTCGCTGCACGAGTTAGTGGCCATCCGTGTTAAGACATCCACCGCCCAGGAGCGCAATAGTGAATACTGCTTGCGTGATTAATCGTCTCTATCGCAGACGATGCACTCCCACCCCCTCCCCTGTGCCGTGATGATGGAGGGGCAATGACGAGAGGGGGCAGGCACACGCCAACAGAGAAGCGTGTCGCCTATGTGCGGACGGCGTCTTTGCGTGTCCCAAGGAACACGAGGTAGTCGTTGACCGCTTTCAGGGCAGTGGCAGCGTCGAGGGACGGAGAGTGCGCCTGTGGGTCTGACCCAGTGTGCTTTGCGCGGGTCACCTCTGCGTGAAAGGAGAAGTCCGGCGGCAGCTCCACCTTGAGTGTTTGAAAGAGCTCGGTAAACCGAAGTGCGGCGCTCTCCTCCGCGTCGTCCAACCAGAACAGCTGCCGCTTCTTCTTGCCGTGAGGAAGTGGCGTGAAGCCGAGGCTGGCCATCAGAAAGCGTAGCGTGAGCGATCCCTTCATGGCGGTGAGAATTTCTTTGAGCCACATGATCCGCAATTTTTGCAAGTAGATGCGAACGAGGTACGTCATTTCCACCTCGAAGCTGAGCAGAAGACGGCATAGCGACGGCGTGTCGCCGTCGTTGCACGCGGCGCAGAGAGCGAGGGTGCAGTTAACCGGCTCCCTGGCGATGCTGCTGCCAACCCGGTCGGTACCCTGCAGCTGAGCGTTGGTGAAGTGAATGAGCTCCGTAGAGAGAGAGTCGTACTGTCCGCTCAGCGTCAGGTACACCAGGCGGTAGAGAAAGAAGTTCTTCACATCGCACCGACTCAGGTCAACGGCGTGCATTGCATAGAACTGCTTCAGACCTGCTTGACACTGATTAAACTCGCCAATGTCGCCAGTCTCCAGGCAGAGCCGCGCGTGCATCTCATACACCATGACGGTGAAGTTATCGACAATATTCTGCACTCGCAGGTCCTGCCGCATGCCCTTGAGCTGATCACTCAGGTACTTCTGTGCAGCCTTCTTGCCTTCCGTCTTCTCCAAGACCGTGGCGTGCGTGGTAATGTGCGCGTACGCGTCCTTCAACACCGCGAGGGGACGAATGTCCTCGACCAGGGGCTCGTAACGGGTGTAATGCCGCTCCAGCTCCGTCGACATCCCGATAAATTCGCGCGGGGCGGCGACTTCAGCGTCGGTGATACCAGCAAGCTGGAAGAAGAACGTCTGGTCCTTCCGCGACACAGCAGGTGCGGTGGCTGGCACAGCTCGCTTGTGTGGAGGCTCGTGCGGCACGGCTTCCGGCGCGGGCCTCTTGTGCGCAGTTGGCGGTACAAAAGCGATGCGCGTGATGGTTGCTGGCGGGGTCATCAACGCGCTGTAAGATGGTGGCGGCGGCTGTGAGGGAGGTGTCGGGGCCGGTGACGGCACGGGCGCTGGAGACGCCTTGGCTTGCAGACTCTTAGCGATATTGAGCATTTCCAAAAAGCTGACCTGCTCGTAGCGGCGGTGACCGAGGGCCACCTCCCTGTCGTAGAGGCTGAAGCCCTGCTGCACAAAGGGCTCCAGCGGCGCCGGGGCGCGTCGCATTGTCTCTGCCAACAGCGCCGCTCGCGTGGAATTCTGGTAAGGAGCGGCAGCGCCGCTCGAGGAGGCTGCACAGGAGCGGCGACTCTCTTGCCACCACTCCGACGTACAGTCGGGCGAATCGGGCGGCATTACAACGCTTTGCTTGGCCCACATGATGGCTGCCACACCACCCGGCGACTTCACGGCATCCTCCACCGCGCGCAGAGCCCACCTTTCGTACTTCTCCTTTTTCTCGACAGATGTCTGAGCCCGCGCTAAGAACGAGACTCGCGTCAGCCAATCGCGCAGCGGCTTCGACAGTGCGACCCCATGTGCCCGCAAGAAAGCTGCTGTCAACACGTCCTGGTGCTGGCTCATGCGCGTGCACGTGTTTGCGTTATTGTGCTCCTGTTGTGAATATGACATTCACAGAGGACACCCTGAGACGGAGAGAGAGAAGGAAGAAGGAGGGAGGTGGTGGTGGTGGTGGTGGTTGAGGGGGGGGGGGGGGGGGGAGGGTGAAGCCCAAGGGCAGGCTCACTTTGGAGACTCTACCGGTGCGGATGAGAGCGCAGCAACGATAAAGAATTTAAAGAGAAAAGTTAGGGGAGGCAAGGATGTGGTGGACGTGCCGGCTGGAGGAGAATGCAAGAGACGGAGACGCTACTCAGTGATACGGTCATGCTCGATAGGAGTCCTAGAGGAATGTCCCCCTTGAGGTAGGAAGGCAAGCGCACAAGAAGAAGGACTGACATGAGCGGTAGGAAGAAACCAGTCTTCCCTCTGTGGTGCACTCTCTGCCAGAACGCAAGCATAGCCAGCTGCATACGGTGCACACAGATGTGCGTTCTGTTCCACGGACTCCTCGTCAGTCTCCTCTGCACCTAGACACCTTCTTACAAGACGATGCTGGCAGGGTGTACCACGACGCACACACAGATACACGTGTGCTTCGCTCACTGTCTCCCCTCCTTCCTTTATCGGTTTAACGTTGGGATTTACGCGGCGCTAAGACTGCACAGGCGCATCAATCCACTTCAGCAACAGCAAAAAAAAACAGACACGCTACTCATTTGCTGTTCTTAGCATGATTTGAAGAACATCCTCGTCCTCTAGCTCATGTGAAATACCGACGCGCTGTGGCTGGTGCTTCGCGCTCGTGCCCCACACAAGAGCGTACTTGAAGCGTGACGCAATATCCTTGTGAATGCGCTTGCAAATGTGCTCCACACTTGCGTCGCGCTTCACGACAAACGGCTTGCCGAAGTCAGGGTGCTCACCATGCTTCTTTGTGTAGATGCGAATGATGCTGAGGTGCTCCCACACCTCATCGATGACCTCGTCGACGTTGAGATCCCAGTGCAGCGACAGCACGACAGAGTGCGGCAGGCGACTCAGGCGGTCCATCTCCTCCATAGTGATCGTGTCAATCTTATTGTACACGTACAGGCACGGCATGTACTTACGGTTTCCTTCTATTACGTCGATGAACTGGTCAACAGTGATGTCTTCGCGCAGGGCCACATCGGCGTTAAAGATACCATAGTCCTTCAGTACCTCCTTCACCATCTGCTCGGAGACGCCCCTTGTTTGCGGCACAGTGGAGCTGTAGCTTACGACATTCATGCTGCACGATGTCTTCTTCTTGAAGGTGACGTTGGGAAAGCGCTGATTCAGACGGATTCCAACGGACTCAAGCTCGCTCTCGATCTTTGAGCGCTGTGCCTCTGCCTTGGCAGCGTCGAGCATGAGGATGATCATGTCAGCAGTGCGCGCCGTCGCGATGACCTGGCGACCGCGGCCCTTACCCTCGGCCGCACCTTCAATAATGCCAGGCAGATCGAGGATTTGGATTTCCGTCCCCTTGTGCATCAGCTTTCCGGGAATGCACGTCAGTGTGGTGAACTCGTAGCCGGCCGCCTCACTCTCTGTCTGCGTGACACACGAAAGAAATGACGACTTGCCGACGGACGGAAACCCGACCAGAGCGCAGCGCACATCGCCGCTCTTGCGAACGTCGAAACCGTCCCCACCCTTCGCGCCGGCCGCGCGAGCGGCGTTCTCCATCATTTCCGTCTTGATGCGCGCCAGCTGCCCTTTGAGACGACCGACATGGTACTCCGTCTTTTTGTTCTTCTGTGTTCTCGCGATCTCCTCCTCGATCGCCTTTCTGCGCTCGAGAAGACCCATGGTGACGTGCCTCCTCCCTTGCTTGGAGGAGAGCTCCACAAATGGCCTTTGGCGTGTTGACTCCGGGAGCGGAGCGCGCTTGTCGGACTGCCAATACGAGGCAGCAGGTGGCTCGACGCAGGAGCTCGAAATCGCACAACGATACAAGGAGCGGAAGTCGATCAATGTGAGACGTCTTGGCTTCCTACCGTGGCCCGTGTGCCTTACCGCTGCCCACGAAGCAAGTCTCGCGGCCTTTTGTATCTGGTGGGGGAGTGCCACACAATAGAAGACGAACAGGTGAGCGTGCAAGCGCCCGTTGTGCAAGCGCGACTGCAGAACCGGTCGAGGATAGCCGTGAGGAAAAAGGCGAGAGCAAACAAAGGGGGGGGGTGCGGACAGTAGAGATGATAAAGAAGTCTTAATCGGAAGAGACTCGGCCGTGTAGACATGTAAAATGCACGCTGTAGTGTTTAGCGTCTCCCTCGCAAACGCCAAAAATATTGACGGGAGAAATTCGCTAGCGCAGACGGGGGAGCAAGACGGCCATTGGAAAGCAAGTCCGTCGTCGGCAAACAGAAAACAAATGTATGGGGTGCAGCAGAGAAAGGCATTGTACGCGGATGTTTATGCGTGGTCGCGGCTAATGCAGTTTGTAGGCTTCAGTTCTTGCGCAATCGCCCCCCGTAGCACCACTTTGTGTGTGAGTTTGGAGTAAGTCACCCTTTTCCTTGTTGGTTTTCATTTTCTTTCGCGTCATGCAGGCGACGCATCTGAGACTGTGCAAGTTTTTGCTGCTGTTACGGGACCGATTCCCCAGAAACACTCCAGCGGTTTGAAGGAGAATTTCTTGGCCTCAGCCTGCACCGTGGGATTCGACAGCACCTTGGGAATCCAATGGTTGTCGATAATCCTCTTGAGCTCCTGCGCCGTGTACGCCAGCGATCGCCGCCGCCGCAGCGGGGTCCACGTCATGTACGGCACCTGACTCGTGCACTGCGCACCTTTGCGGTGTTCCTCTAGAAGAGTGAACAGAATGGTGGAGAAGTAGTGAATGCCATCCTCCACAGAGAGGTCCGCCGCCGCGCTGGCAGTGCCGCTTCCGTTACTGGCCTCCTCCTCCACCTTTGTATCGTCCACGTCGTGCGAACGGTGGCCAAAGGTCAGTCCGGACACGCTGGCCTTGTCCTCCGACCACGGCTGCGTTCCGTGGGAGTCGCAGATGTAGAAGCTCCACGCCTCGCGATAGCGGCTACGCAAGCCCTTCGCGATGTCGTGCTCCACGGAGAAAACGGAGACGGTGTAGTCTCCTGATACAATCACGTAGCCATACACCGGGTGCGCGCCGTCGCTGGAGCGTGCGCGCTTGCGGGGAGTGCACATGGAATGCAGCAGATCCACTGCCTTGTGGGCTTGGTTATAGAAGAGGACTTCGAAATCGTCTGCGTTTGCCTTGCTGGGGAAAAAGTCCCGAAGGTAAAGGCAGGCGTTGAGATCGCCGATGGTGGGCCGCACGCGCTTCTGCGGCCAGCACGGCAGCGTCAGCTGGTGCATCCACGCTGAAATGTACAGAAGATAGTTCACCGTCGAGAGGGAGCAGCACTCGCTCAGCATTGCGGCAAAGCCGAGGGACGAGAGCAGCACGGCGGACAACGTCGAGAACGTTTGACAGCAGTCGCAGGTGAGGGGCGGTAGGATGTTCTTCATTCGCCCAATGCGGGCGTTGAACTGCGACTTCGATCCTTTAATGCAGACTATGACGTTCTGCTTTACAAAGTCCGATTTCCCCTCCCGAGAGCACGAAATGTCAGCAAACGTGAGATCTGTCAGCCGTCCTCTCAGTCGCTCCTGACGCTCGCGTTCACGCACAAGTCGTCGTGACTCCCGATCGCCTTCATCTGGGGTAGGCGAGGCGGAGGCTCGTGAGGTGCACTCCTCCTGCTTAACGCTCATTACATGCCATGTGTGGCTGTCAGCGCCGTCTCTGTACATATGTGTGGTTGGTAATGCCTATAAGTGACACGCACGCTAACCATGCGTGCACACGCGCGTTCTCCCTTCCCTCAACACACACACACGCACACACACACACACAGCGCCACCAAGCAGCAGTGAAAGGGGGCAAAACCACAAGAACAAATGTAAACACAGACAAAGACGAAAAAGCGAGGGCAACAAGGTCACGGGGCGCGACGGGGAAGGAGGTGCGCATCTGCCCGTCTGACGTGCATCTGTATCGGGTTGCGCACAGACAGTGAGGTAGAGCCCGTGAACACGTACAGGGCTGCACAAGCGTCTCTGCTACCGTTCGCCTCTCTTGTTGTTCGTTGCGACACCTTCAGCAAGAGGAAGGGAGGCATCGCGTCTGCGTGGCGTCAACTTCACTACGCTCTTCGAACGTCGTCGCGCTGCCTCTCTTTCTATTCTTCTTCCAAGGCCGACAGTCGGGCGATGCGTGTCGGCTTAGGTTCTGTCTGCACGAAAAATGAAGACCCGCACGCAGCCGGTGACTGCCTTGTGAAGAAAAAGTTTTCTTCGTTTTCGGTTGTTGTTGGCGTGGTTGTTGTTTTGTTTTTAGTTTTTGACTTTGGGATTTTCTACTTCTATCAGAGATTTGTTCGCCCTCTCCCATATGGTCAACAGTGAGGCGTTACTACAACCGAGAACTCAACCGGTTATAGACTCACCCACCACCGTGAGAGGGCACCGCCGTGCGCAGTACCACAAAGAGAAACAAAACAATCTCAAACAGACACACAAGCACACGATATTCTGTCCGCTAGACACTGAATCACTTCTTGCCGTTTCCGAGCGCAACCTGCAGGCGGTCTACAAGCGGTTTGTCCTTCTCAGGGGCGCCGTCCACCAGCATTGCCTTGGGCGTCCGCCAGTCGGGGTCTCCTACGACAATGACGGTGTCCGAGACCTGGATGACACCTTCGTCGCTGTTCCACTCAATGAAGGGGTATAGCCGCAGGAGCTTGAGGTACGCATCAAGTGTGGCAATCGGTGTATCGGCTGTGACAGAGTTGAAGTGCTTTTCGCGGTTCGCTTCGGCGTTCTTGAGCTGCGTGCTGGCGTGCTTGAAGATGGACTTGTCGCGGCCGGCGTGCATGGACGGAAGCTCGTTGAAGGAGTCCAGTGCCGGGGGCAGGTGCGCTCCCTCCTCAGCGTGTGAAATGCTGAAGTCTTTGATGTATGGAGTGCGGATTAGCTTCATGTTCGTCTGATCGTCGCGGAGGGACAGGAGTACTATGATGCCCTCCTTGGAATTGTAGGTGAAGATGGTACCCTCCACCTTGGTGTCGTCCACGAGGGTCACCGTCATGTAGCAGCCCACGGCGTCGTCCTCCTTGATAATGCTCATGGTAAATACAAGAAAACCCTCAAGAAAAAGTGAAAGAAAAAAAGCGCTTTGCAGTGATGACTAAACGTGTGCGTGCTCAGGTGGTTCAAAAGGGAGAAAGCAGGAAGAGAAGTGGTGGTGGCGGTGAGGCGTGGGGAGAGGCTTCGAGCGAGAGCGCCAACAGGAGCGACTGCGGAGGGAGGAACCGAGAGAGGGAATGGGCAGCATATGGCACCCCTCACACGACCCGGATGTGCCCGTCGCGAGCGTGACCTAGCTCGGCGTACCCCCAGGATGTGTCATCGTTGGCAAACGTGGCCGTGGACAGATCACAGGCAGATACTTGAGCAGTGCCTTCACAAACAAGTTTCACTGCTTCTGGGTATCTGTGGACTATATGCTGCTGCACAGCTGCTGAAGCAGGGTCGGCATGCAGGTGTGCAGAAAGTGCACCCCGTATCCTCTTGACGAAACGGCATCACTCGACGCGTATACAAGCACCAACATACGAACATGTGAACGCGCGCACCAAGTAAACAAGCGCAGACCAACGCACAAAACACTGCCGATAAATACACTCACGCAGACCTTCTTGCGCACATCAGAGGCGGACAACCATGCGTGCGGGCAATGATCGCCCCCAAAACTGTGAAGAGAATAGAAGGAAAAGGGAAGACGGAAAAAAGGGAAAAATGCTCGCTACGTGACACCCAACACAGGAGGATGACAACGCACCTACTTTCACCAAGGAGGTGCACACGGGTGCCGGCACAGGTTCCTGTGCGCGTGCATGCGTATTGTGGGCATGAAGGATTTTGGTTTCTCGCCTATGGAACATACTGGAACGCCATTCCCTTCTTTGCGTAGACGAAAATGTTCTTTCCCTTTGCATAGTTCAGCAGCTCCCGACCGGGCGCCGCGTTGGTACCGAGGAAAAGATGCGTCTGCTTCTCCAAAAGTGAGCTGAAACAGAGCTTCAGCTGGCGATGGCGGTCTCCGTCGGCAGGCTCCCTGCACCACTCTCGGAGAAACTGCTCTGTGCCGGCGAGGTTGTTCACGTGCGCGGGGGTGAGGATGTTGTGAAAGGAGACGAGTGCCGAGGCTTTCGGTGCCTCCATCAGCCCATCCAAGAAGATCGTCTGCGGTACTTTGTCCGTGTGTTTGAGATTGAATGCCGTGCGCGCGTCCTGATCCGCTTGCGACTTGAAAACTAGCTTGAAGTCTACAGGCTCCAGCCGGTGGTCCATCTCAAACGGCGAGCCAGCGCTGCAGCAGATGGCCGACATCACTGCATACGCGTTGTTGTTGCGCGCACGCCGCGGCAGCAGCTGGTACTCGTTGTCCGGCTTATGCAGTTCTACCAGCTCACTCCACGAGTCCACCATGAGAGGCTGGCCGAGGGGGTGCATTGGGGGAATTCGACCACTGTACTGCTTCATCACCAGTTGCTGTGCAGGTGAGATAGCTTGGAAGACAAGCGACTTAGCCTCGTATGCGTCAAACACGCGGTTGTGAAGCTTCTGCTGCGTCACGTTGCCGGACATGTCGCGCAACCGGACCACGAGGGTTTGGAGAGTGGTGTTGAGCAGCGACATTCTCCTCAGCAGACGCTTCACAGTAAAGCGCAAAGGGTGCACGGTATGAGGGAGAGAGGAGAGCAACAAATGTTACGACACGGCACAGGCCGCTTCTGGACAGGAAGAAACTTTCAGGTTTATACAGGTCGAACACAAGCAGCGAAGAAAAGAGATGCGGAAGATGAGTGGGAGAAAGATGCACCGTACAGCGCGGACGTGCAACCGGACGACGGAGATGGGAAGAGAGAGAGAGAGAGAGATCGGGTAGGAGACGGGGGAGTGTCTCGCCCTAGCAACAGTAACCCGAATGAAAAGCGAAAGGAGGGCGGGAAAGGAAACGCCTTTTTTTCGGGGGGGGCTTCTAAGTCTCGTCGCAGTGGTTGTGATGCCGTCTATGAAGCTACAGCCGTTGTGCGACTCTGCCCCACCTTTCCACCACCACCACATGCTTGTCGGCTGCACTTTTCTTCCTCGAAGTTGTCTTGCACAATGGCGTTTCAGCTAATTGGGCTGGCAAAAAGCCGAATGAGTGTTGCACACCAGAGAGTGCCCAAAGTGTCACAGTAACGCCCCCCCCTTTGTCATCCCGGTCTTCGCTCCCACAACAACGTGCGCTTGTAGTCGCATAGGAGAGAAAGTAAACACACACGCACACACATACACATACACATACACGTCATTTATACAGAGGGATAACCACGCAAGGAAGGAACGTACACTGACGCAGCGCACACCATTGTCATGGACGTTCGAGTGCAGCGGAGAAGAGGCAGAAGCTGACACCTCGAGAGCGAGAGTGGCTCTTCGCTGCAGAGCGAGCAGAGACCAACGAAAAAAAGGCAACGATATAGCATACGTAGACAATATTGGCAGTGATACTGAAAGAGGACGCCGACGCGCAGCTGGGAGGCGGTTGTCCTCGAGAGGTGCCGCACACCTGTCCTTTTCTTGCTCTATGCATTTACCACTGTCAAACCGCATCGCTTGGAAGAGGCGCGTGGTCAACTACAACGGCAGCAGCTGAGCGCCCTTCGAGGTGGTAATGGCCATCCAGTCTTCGTTTTGGGCACGGCGCCACGCCACATTGTTGATGGGCACCTCGCAGTCGCACCATAAGATGGAGCGACCTTTTTCCGCCCTAGCCTCCCACACACACACTAGACCATCCTCGCCCACGGTGCAGATGTTCTGCGCGTTTTGTGGCGACCATGTGAGATTGTTGATGGGCAGTTGATGCAGCTGGGAGAGCTGGGAAGCCGGCACCGTGGGATAGCGCATGTCAATCACCACCGCGTCAGGACTATCAATGCCGAAGGTGGCGATGAAGTAGGGGTCAAACTGATTCCAGGCCAGTCGCAGCAGCGGAGAGAGCCCTTGCGTCTCGTAGAGAATAGTACAGTGATCCATGTTGCGCAGATCAAAGAAGCGCACAGAGCCGTCAGCGCCGCAGCTGGCAAAGGTGTGAGCAGAGGCAAACGCGATATCATAGACATCCTTGTCGTGCGCCACCAACTTCGTCTTTTGCGCCCCCGTCTCCACGTCCCACAGCGTCACCGTGGAGTCGATGCTGCAGCACGCCACGGTGTTGATGTCTTCGCTGTTCCAGTCGCACGAGGTCACTGGCGAGCAAAAGTCGTTCGGCTTTGCGCTGTCGAAGACGCGTTTCATCGTCACCTTCGAGTTGATCGTTTTAGCCTTCGCTGCCTGCTGCGGGTCACCACGGGTGGAGGCTGTCTTTTCTGCCTTTGGAGCACCCTCGGTGATTTCCCACAGACGCAAATAGTCGGCGGTGGTGATCACAACATCGGATTGCAGAGGGCGCGGCGGGAAGGTGACCTTGGTTGGAGGGTAGCAGTGCTCCCAGGAGGCACGGCAGACGATCTCGTTGTCTTCATTCTTCTCCACAATGTCAACGTAGTTGCGGTAATCCTTAGTGTAGGACGAGATGGCCAGGCGGAAGGGCTTATCGGGCTGATTTGCCCACGACAGCCCGTTGGCGACCCACGGGGTTGCGTACGAGATGCTGCTGCTGTTTTTCTTCTCTCCCTCCTCCACTGCGGCGGGGTGCTCCATCATCGTGTGGGCGGCAAGAGATCTACAAAGCACACAAATGAAAGAAAACACACACACACACAGCAGTTCCAAGGTGCTCGCCGCCGATCGAAAGAGGCAGCGCCGGGGCGACCAGTAGAACAAGTCGGTGCAGGGTAGTAGCCAATATGCGAATCGACGAGTGACAGGGAGGAAGCAGTAGAGGAACGGAGGGGGAGACGTAGGAAAGCAAACAAAACACAAGGACACGCGCACGTATGCACAAGAACGGCGAGGTGGGGGAGTGGAGGGGGGGGGGGCGGGGGCTGGCGACGCCGACAGACCCAGGTGAGAAGAGAAAAGTAATTGGTGGTGTGCGTGCGAGCGAAACTGTGTATGCAAGCGAAGAGAAGTTTGCGTGTATGGTAGACGTACTGTATCAAGAAAGATGGGGAGGTGGGGAAGGGGAGTGGGAAGGGGTGGGGCGCAGGCAGCCCTGTATGAAAACGCCGCGGTGCTTGCTCGCGGCAGCACACACGCGGCGGTCTGAAAGCAGCTGTGATAGCAGCGATCAGAAAGGACTGTAGACGGCAAGGCCAGGGAATAGTGTGCGGTCGAGGAATGCGAAGAAGAGGTAGACGATGAAATTCGAAAGCCCAGGGAGCCAAGCGGAGGCAACGAGAGGTCACGACCTTGGAACGGACGACATCAGGAAAATCGCAACCACAGCTGCACAAGAATTGACGAAGAGAAGAATGCGCTCTCACAGATAAAAAGGGCGATGCGGGGCGCAGGCAGAGTCTCTCTGGACCGCTGCGCCCGAGGGTCTCTACGTGTGCTGACGTTCAAAATCAACCAGCACACCCACGACATAGGGATGGCATGCGTCCACTCTGTGACGCGGACCATTGAGAGACGCTCCCTTTTTTTGTTGTTCCTTTGCAGTTTATGTACATGTCACCTACGCATGAACGAGAGGGGGGTGGGCACAGGGAAGGAGAAGGGGGAAGAAGGAAAGAGGGCGCTCACGCACGAACAGACGCTACAACGCCTCGCTCGAGAAGATGACATGGCGGCACGTTACTGCGCCTGCCCACTGAGTTGCTTCTTTAGCAATTCCACCTCTGCGCGGAGACGCGCGTTTTCTTGCTGCAGTGCCTCGTAGTCAGCCGAAGAAGCACCACCAAGAACCCGCTTGATATAGTCCACTGGGTCCTCGGGTTTCTCTTCCTCTTCGTACAGGTTGACCAGGACGCGGGTGAGGGCGTCGACTACCTGCGTGGATTCCAGGTACTTCCGGAACTCCTCCTTCTTCGCCTCGCTCGACCGGTACGACATGGCGTGGAGTAGCGACAGACAAAAGGGATTGGGAGAAGAGAAGCTCACGTGTACGTGGTACGAGGCCAACGCGCGACGGTGGGTGGAGGGCAACTGATATGTGCACAAATTCTGCAAGCGTTTGTGTGTGTGCGGGCCGGGCAGCCGCTCCAGCAAGAGAAAAAGGTGCAAAGGAGTCGGGGAGGGAGGGCGGACAAACATATTTTCCTGGTTGCAATGGTGAGAGAGCGGTCCAGAAACGCAGACATCGCAGAACATGGAGATACATGGCATTCACCCTCACAGTGCACAGCGCCGCGCAGTCTGTGAGGGGGAGGGGGATGTCTCCAAACTGACATGCAAGAAAGGTGCGCGGAATCAGTAGCGATGCTATGCACGAGCATAGCAGATGCCGTGCACTGTGGGGCGCAACTTTAGGGTATTGCCCAGCGATCTTTTAATGTTCTGCAGTAGTGAATTGGGAGCGGCGCCATCGCCCGAGCGACGCGTGCGTGCGCTTCTTCGCGTTAGTTTCTATTCCCTCTCGAACAGAGCAGGCATCGCCGGTGCTGAGCGTGCAACAACAATAACAAAATCCGCATACGGGCTCGCTAGCAGGCGTAGACATACTCGCTGACCAGTTCAACAAAACGAGTTCGAAAGCTGCTGTCGCCGAATGATTTTACATGCTCGCTGCCGCGTTTCTGGAACTGAACGTACCGGTCCGGATCGCGCAGCCGCATTTCACAGATTTCGACCATGGCCGCTGCGTACTCTTCCGCCGTAACGGCGAGAAAGCCCAAATCGGGAGAGTTGAGAATGTCAAGCTCGACACCACCGCTCCGGTGTCCAAGAGGGATGCAGCCAGCAGCGAGATATTCCAGCAGCACAATGCCAAAGTGCTCGTCACGCATGGTGTGAAGCCCAATGACGCACCTTCCCAGTTCGGCCTGCACCTCCGCCACTGTCGCATTAACGAGTAGCTCGACCTGCTTTTCGATTCCGAGTTCCTTTGCGCGCACATGCAGCTGCTCAGCACGTTTCCGGTCGTCCGCGTTGCGTACGCCGCCGATCATGACGAGCTTGGCATCCCTTGGCAGCCGCGGCATTGCTGCATGAAAAGCTACAAGCTGCAGCATGTGGTTTTTCTCTGGTCGGAACTGGCCGACACTGACAATGCGGTTGTTGCGCAGCGCAGGTGGCTGCGACCCCGCGGCAAAGCCAGCAACGTCACACGGCGGGTACAGCCGAATGCACGCGCGTGGCCAAAAAATAGATTGCACGTGGTTTTGCGTCCATGACGAGTTTGTCAGAACCACGTTTGGGAAAAAGCCCATGCAGCGATACAGAAGCGAGAAAACCCCGTAATAGACAACCTTGGCGCAGCGCAGCATCGGATTCCGTGCCACGGTCGGTGAGTTAGTTTGACTCACATCCCCGCTGCGCACACGCTGCGTCATGGCGGAGGAGACGATGGGGTAATGCGTGTAGGAGATCACCGTGCACCCGGCAAGAAGCCGTAGCAGAGGATAGACAAATGGCACGCCAACCGTCTCCACCACGATCGGCGTCACCGCATTGGCGACCGCCACCTCATAAAAGAGGGCCGCTCCGCCCCAGAAGGTTTGCAAAAGCAACGTGAGACGTGGGTAGGCGTCACCGTTCAGCCACCGGGTCAGGGCGGGGCGCAAGTAGATAAAGCGCACAGGCCGAAGAAGGCGGATGCTGAACTGTTTTTCGACGAGGGAAAGAAGGTGCTGATCGGATGACTCGGCCGACAACCTGTCTGCTGGCTTGTATTCGTTTGTAAAGAGTACATACTGCCGCTTCACGCCTTTGGCTGCATCGGCGTGCTGCAGTCCATCCAAGGCGACCCACAACACACGTTCGCCACCCCCACCTGCCCCTGCTGCAGCGTGCAAGAAGCCGACCGTGTTCCTAGCGTACGCACGCTTTCGGTGATGGCAAAGCAGGGCAAGCGTAGCAAGCACAAGGACGGTAAAGGTGATCATCCTGATGACCCTGCATCCAGCAGTCATGTAGACGCCACCTGCGTGAGTGCCACGGCAGTCTTGGTGAGAAGAAACGAAATATCGTGGGATAAATAAGAGATGAGCCAGAGAAGAGCGAAAGGAGGGGGTGAAGTGGTATTGCCATGGTATCCGAGCTACCTAGACGATCTGTTTGGCAGCGACGCAACTCACCACTTGCAATGGTGTTGCGACGCTGTCTAGCCCGCGTGCTGAGCCCCAGCCACAAAAAGACAAGAAGCACGCTTTACGGGCAGGCTGTTGGTCGTCGGCGCGTCTAGGTACACGACGCGCAACTTCGACCGAGGGTCTCGCCGGGTGGAGCACGCATGCGTACCCCCACAAGCGCAGACAATAAAGCGCGCCGAACGATCTGGGATCCGGCAGACACCGATTAACACAGAGAGAAGCAACGGTGCATTCACACATGAGCACGCCTGCGCCTTAGAGGTCGCCTAACGAAACGACTCTCGCGCGTGTAACACCGACCGCCACACGCACAATCTCCTCTCTTTTATTTTTTTTTGCGCCAAACTCGTCTGCCCGTTCAGCGGTGAGTGTGATGTGTCTTGTAAGCGCGTACTCTTTTCGTTTTTTTTTGTGATTCGTGGCGGTGGTAGAGAGCCTGGTCACTTATTCGAGCTGCTGGGCAGAGGTGGGACTTGCTCCTCATGTGCAAAGCCCCGGATAAGTCCTCTAGGTGCGACTCCATTGATTGAGCGAGTCTGCCCTTCCACGTGGGGAGCGATACCCTGGTCATACTGGCTGCCGCTACCGCGTGCGCTGATTGAACCCCATGCAATTGCCTTGTCAGGGTTTGCAATGCCAGTGGGGCCACGCAGCTTCCACCTGTTCCGCAGCACACGACAGATCGCTACCCCCTTCATTATTGTGTGCGCGTGAGGTGTCTCACTGACGCGATCAAGAGGTACTGTGGCACGGCCTGAAGATGGCTCAGACTCACGAAGAAGTGGAGAGCAGAAGAGAGAGGGAAGTCAGAAGGCGAATTGTATGGTCCATCCCCGTATATTTACCCAACTCAGCCTAGCTGGCGGTTTTCCGGCTTAGCGTGGGGGAGTGTACCGATCCGGTGCACCTCCACCCGCGCCCCCGGCGGCACGACTCGCGCGCGAGCAGGTGGACTCGAGTATCCCCGAATTTTTTTTGCCGTCGCCCGAGAGGGATTTCCCTGTCGTCGCCGGCATTCATCGAGGCGGTGGATGAGTGGGGGTGGGGTGGGGGAAGGCAAAGGCCTACAATGACCCGTTTCGAGATCTGAAATGAACAGGGAAACGCAACGGGGCAAAGAAAAGATCAGTGCGTGGCGAAGCATGCCATTGAAGTGGCAGAGAGCCCGTGGACACCCTCTGCGTCAGCACATCTTTTTTTCGAGCACCCGTTCCCTCTTTCGCCCGTGTCGCAGGCTTTCAGCAACAAGAAAAGCGCGCCAGACGCCAGCACCACCGACGAGATTGAGACCTTCAGTGACTCTTGCGCATCTTTTGACGAATCGCGACGCGCTCCTCGATCGACATAGCGGCTTGCACATGCTTCTTCGGAGCATGCGACCATAAATGGACGAAGATGCCGCCGACCATCACGATATGCACAACGACTAGCGCAACTGCAAGAAGGGTTGCGCTAGAGTCAACAGATAGCGCCATCCACAGCACCCGAAACAGCGAAGAAAAATAAATTCACACGCAAGCCTCTGTGGTATCCTTGTCGGCGTATGCGGCAGGAGTGACAGCGAGAGCAGCGGATGAATGTGGGGGAACTCGAGAGGGATGAGGAGGTTGAGCAGCACAAGAAGCGGAGGTGCCACACAAAACTGCGGCACTCGATCGAGAAAAGTAAGAGAGTCTCGAAGCAGGTGCTTTTGTGTGTGGGGGGAGGCTTGTGAGGGGTCGCGTGTCGAGAACCATAGGGGAGTTGACTGCCGTATTTCCACTGCACGGATGTTATGGAAAGAAACGTGCTCGACGCCTTCCAGCGCACAGCGTAAACAGATTCAGCGTTGCTATTGATAACCGTGCGCGCGTCGCTCAACTCAGATGCCGAGCAACCGCAGAGGAGAACATGCAGACCGAGCTTCATACGTGAAGCTGTACATTTTGTTTCTGTCTGTGCACACCGGAGTTGAGGAAGATGGGAGACGAACAAGACGGAAGCCAATGGATAGGGTGTCCGACGGAACGGCGGTGCGAAGGTGACGTCATCCAAGACACTCGCAGTAGGCAGAGCATATGCAAAAGACTACCATTCACTTTGCATTGGCCGCCGCACGCCTCCCCCGAGGAAAGCACACAAAATGACTTAAAAAATAGAAGCAATGGAGAGCGGAAAGAGGACGCGGCGGTGTCTACAGTTACTCTACAAGTCTTCGCCTGCCCTCTTTAGTGATGCAAACAATTTCACAGGCGGTACAGCCGCCGCCTGTACACGGTTGTTGCCAGCGCATCGCACGCCGGATATCCCACGCACGAGACCTTTCTCCACCGTGAGCCTGATGACTAGTAAAGTGGAGTTCGCGAAAAAACGAATGCGCGCCTTCTTGTACACAGGGGGCTCCACCTCAGAGCCAAAGTAACATCGCAAGTGCCACTGCAGACACCCACCGTGACAGCGCCGCTGAGGCGACGGTCACGGTGGCGTCACGGCCGAAGCACGGTGTCTTGTCGTAGTCGTAGTTTGGATCGCTGTCGTTCACAATGACGATTTGGAAGTCTGGAATGCTCTGCGTTACCATTGAGAGCATCTCGAGAGCCGGGTTAGGGGAGCCACGGAAGGTGACGGACGGAATGATCAGCTCATTCGACGCTACGCACAAGGGCGACGGTGACTGAAAGGAGGCGGTGACTATGTTGAAGACGGGGGTGGACATGCACGAGCTTACAATGACGCCGCACTCAGCGTAGCGAGAGCCATTGTCGCTCCACAGCCCTGTCCGCGTGCCCTCCTTGCCGTAGAGGAAGGAACGGCAAATGCGCCACGTCTGCTCCCCAGCAATGGAGTTGGTGGACGGCGGAACGAGACCACCGTCTACTATGTCGCCCCTGACGCTCTCGAAGCGGTACAAGGGTTCTTTGGGATCACAGGGCAGGCAAAGATACTGGCGCAGCGCGTAGAGCGAGGTGTAGATGCGCTGACTGCCCGCGACACAGCCCTGCCCCTTCGGCACCAAGGCACTGTATGCCGTCTGAATATCTTTATCATTGCCGGGGAGGCAGCACGCATTGTGCGAGTGCATGTAGCACAGCTCAAGGCCAAACGGAACGGTCGGGGTCGCGTCTGTGACAAAGCACTTGCTAGCACCTCTTCCCGGCATAGCGAGCATCAGGCCGGCGACCAACGACAGCAGCGGCAGCGCGAACAGGTGCATTCACACTTGAATTGGGGTACGAAAAGGGTTAAAGGATAACGACTTGGTAATATGCTGGCCTGACGGCGCGAGTGCTTGCCACTGATCTTCGGTTTGCAAACCTTGAACACACGAGGAGAATCAAGGAAAGAGTTGGCCACACTCATGGCTCAGCATACAGAGAGAGAGAAAGTACGCGGGCGTCGGTTGTTCTGCCCAACAAGGGGGAGGGGAGAACAGTGGGAGGGGCTCTCACCCGGGATTTTTGTCGGCGGTGTGCGCGCATACATCTTTGGCGCTCCTCGTAGCGACAGCCACTTTTCGTTGCAGAGCTTTACGTGGCGAAGCACGGAGTATTTTGGTCGGTGGGAGAGGCTGAACTCAGTGGCACTCAATGGGGCAGAAGAAAAATACACATCCTTTCCTGCAGAGTCTCCGGCACGTCACTGCACACGACGCTGGGAGATATGCTAGCAGCATACACACAAAGAATATTCACAGGCTTCCGAACGTTACGCGGTCTCGTGAGAGAGGTGAAAGCCGTGTCACACACAGGGCAGGGTCTGATCATTGTTCGCGGGCACACGCACACACACACACGCTCGATCGCAAAGCCCGAGCGTTTGCGACTGAGTCTGACCCCTACTTTCGGGCCCGAAAAATATTATGCGAGGGACATCAAGGAATCATGGCTAGGTGTCTCACCGCTGAAACCTCAAGGTGAGCACAAAGAAGAAGAAAGGTGACAAAAGCGCGTCACAGGCAACCAAGCAAAAACAAAAACACTGGACACAATAGCAGACGGTGTACCACCGCAGACAAGGAGGCGGCGCAGCCTCTATCAGGTCAGGCGAAAGGTAGCGGACAGGTTAGACACATACCACAGCCACAAAAACAAAAAAAATGAACAGCAAAACGACGCAGAGGAGAACAGTAGTTCAGTACGGACTCGTCACCGAATTCTGCGGCACGCAACAAAGTGTCGTGTCGGGAGGCGACATAAAAAAAACGAACCTTCAAGAGTTACCCTCCATCCCCACCCCCACCCCCACCTAGTCTTCAGAGTACGCCATTTCGATGTGCTTCACCGCAATGTTATTAGGGGAAGGGGAGGAGGGAGGGGGTGGTTGGGTGACCATGCAAGCAGAAGAAAGGGGGGAGGGGAGGTTAGAGAAAGAGAGAGAGGTGCGCATACAAACGAGGATAGCAGACCAAAACAAGGGGAGTGCACGAGGCACCAGTACACACCACCGCATCCCTGCGAGAGAGCGCGGGGAGAAATGGAGGAGGCTCCGGGGAACAGCCGCGGAACGACCTGAGACCTCTGAGATCCCTTCTTCACGACACCTCGGAAGCATCTCCGCGGTCCAACAGGCCGTTTCACCGCCTCTCGGCTACCCAACATCATTTGATTCCGCGACTCCTTCGCTCAGTAAAGTACCCACAGACGGGCACACGCACATCGCACGTGCTTTCATGTCACGAGAAGGGAGAGACGTCACAAAGAACAGGTGGTTTCAAGTCGGAACTGTGGAGCCTCGGGCTTTTCTTGTTTTTTTTTTGGAACAACTATGCGCGAAAACAGGAGTGCAGGCGCAGGGGCAATTGCCTCTTGAGTGGGTCCTGGCAGGGCAGCTGACATGGGGTGTATATATATATATATATATATATATATATATATATATGTTTGTATGACAGGTGTTGGTGCATCACTATTGGCAGCGAAACATCAAAAAGAACCCCAATGAATGAAGAAAGCCGAATAGAAGGGGGCCGGCAGACGAAGAGAGTCACACACAGAGAGAAGGGAGACTGGGTGTGGCAGGGGAGAGCCGACGGCGCTCGTCACAACAGCCGGGGATGGGGAGAAAGAGGCACCGTGCGATGGTGGAGCAGAGGCGGAGGCGTATGAGTGGGAAAAGGGGACAGCATCGCGTGTGTAGGTGGAGTGGAGGGCCCGCTAACACACCATCTGCTCGGCACAGGAAGGCGTGCACAGAAGAAGCGAAGAGGAAGCGTTAGAGCTGGTTTAGGTATCACTGTTTTACGCGGCTTTCGCACATTGTAAACACCCCCACCTACCCACAAACCCACCCACCCCCCAAAGCAGGGGATCTTTCACAGAGATAACCAACTGCTGAGACTCACGGGTGGGCGTTTGTGTGCGTACAGCTGTTCGGAGGGAGCCTTGCTCGACCTGTGCAGCAAATTGGGACGACAGTCACGCTTATGAATGCAGAAACCGATTATCATCTTACTCGACGGAAAACGTACCACTATTCAACACAATCCGCAAATACAGGCACGGGCACAAACGCTGGAGTTCAATGTCAGCTCAGATGCGCACGTGCACGGCGAAGTGCTTCTGCAGGCCCTTGCGCGCCGTGCGCTGTGCATCCTCGCTGGCGCCGGTCACAATTTCGAGGACCTTTTTATGCTCAGGCGTGCAGAGCTCGGCCTCCGCCAAACGGCGAAACAGTGGCGAGTCATCGAGACACTGTACCATCCACTCCTCCAGCTCAGCTACATCTGAGACGGTGTACACTAGACCACCGTGGCGCAGCCAGTACGCGTACTCCTGCACCAAGCCCGGTGAAATGATGCGGCGGCGGATGTTCTTGCGCTTCCAGTGCGGGTCCGGGTAGCAGAAGAACAGACGAGACAGCTGGCCTTTCGTAAAGCAGTTGGACCCGAACTTCATCACATTCATTTGCTCGAACCAGACGTTGCGATAGTGCTGCGTCGAGGACGCCGCGTTCTCCTGGCGCAGCGCCAGTGCCTTCTCCTGTGCAAAACTGACCACCTTCGGCCGAATCTCGAGCCCCATCATGCACGTTGTGGGGAACACCACCGCCAGCGAGAAGAGCATACCCCCGAATGCGCAGCCGACGTCGACGAACTCAACTACTGGGTTTACCATACCAGGGTAGAACTCCGAGAAGCGCCTCTCGAACTGTGCCGGGCACTCCGGGTGCACGTCGTCATTCTCGGCGAGCGGATTCCGATGTGGACGCGTCCGGATCGGTAACCGCGTCCATCGAGGCTGCTCTTCAGAGGCCATCGCCGCGGTGAAGAAAGGCGGAAAAAAAAGAGGTGCTGGTCTCACTGGGCAGCATCGTCCGTTACCGCACGTGGTGCACACAGCACAGTCACGACACACAGTGGAAAAAAAACGAGGATATGCGAAAGAGGCAAAGTAGAAGAGGGGCGCGCGCCAAGCTCCCCCCACCCCACCCCCCCACCCACCCACCCCCACACACACACAAAAAAAGAAAATACACCGAAGTAAGATATGCGTCGGTGGAGTAGAGACAGACGTGGGACCGCAGAGATGAAAAAGTAAATATACCATTTTGAGTCCATCATCCTGTGGAGTGATTCACGGACATTCAAGGAATCTTGGCGACGAGAGACATGCTGCAGCGTCCATACACAGGCACACATGCAGAAGCTCATGTTCAGGTTGATGAGGGTAACTGCTGAGCGCTCAAGGATGAAGACTGGTTGCCCATGTCGAGCGGGAGTGCAGCAGATGGCTGAGCGGAGCCTGGCATTATCCTCGAAGGCTGCGTTGTTGACGGCCTTGCGCCTCTGTTGTCTTTTCACGGACTTCATCGTTGTAGGAAACGTGCGAAAGCACACGCGTACGCCTCACGTAGTACCAGGGGGGGGGGGGGGGCAGACGCAGGAGAACTTCACTTGCCGCTCACACAAGCGACAGTTTAGCTGCTGCCGTCAGTCAAGCTCGGCTGTCATACGCAGCTTGTGCTTCAGCTGCGCGTTTTCCTGGATCAGCTGCTCAAGCTCCAGGGACATCCGACCTAGAACCGCGTCACACTCAGCAATCTGATCCTCGTGCTTGCGTTGGTCTTCGGCCATGTGGTGCTTCAGCATATCCACCTCCCGGGTTCGGGCGCGCGAGAGCGCTGCGTAGTTTTCATGCAGCAGAGCAAGCTCGCTGTTCAGCGCTTGCACTGTTTTTTCGTACGCCAGTGCACGTGCTTCTGCGAACCGTGCAGTGGCGGACGACACGTCGTCTGGCGACTGCGCAGCAGACGCTTCCGGTGGGGGTTTCAACCACCCTGAGCTGCCGCTGGTGACGACGCGGGTAAGCTCGTTCATGCGGGCACGCAGTGCCTCTAACTCGCCGTTTTCTGCGGTGGCAGCCGCGCGCGTCGTCTCGATCCTGGCCGTGGCTCTGGCCAGGGCGTCCAGGAGGCGAGCCTCGTGCTCGACGAGTCGCTGCATCACGTGTGCGCCAGCCTCAGCTGCGCTGTCATGCGATATGATGGGGACGTCCGCCGTTCTCAAGCCGCTAAACGTTCGCGGTGTGGCGGGGAGAGTCACGCTGTCTTCTCGGTCGCCGCCACGGCCTCGCCAAAGGCGCGTGAGCGCGTCCCGAACCCTGTTACGGGACTGAAGAAGTTGCTGGTGCGCAGGCGATGAGGCCGGTAAAGTGCGCAGCAGCGTGGGTAAGATGGCGTCCTCCATGGTGGACGTGTATCGGCACACATCGTGGAGCACCACGAATAGGTCGTTAACGAGAGTCTTTTGTGTCTCTAGCTGAGAGCAGAGCCGACGCTCTGCCAGCTCGCGTTGGCGCTCAACGAAGACGCACTCGTCAATGACTTCCACGAGGTACTGCTGGGTGCGGCGGAGCTCATCAGAGGCGGCGGCGGATGTGTTGGCCATTGCTGCGACGACGGGAATAAAACGACAGGCAGCAGCGGCAACCTCCAAGTACAGGTATTCCTCCTGTGTGCACGCACGGCGAACTCCCCGTTTTCCCTGCACAGAAGGGCATAAAAAAACAAAAGAGCGAACGAAGTCAGGAAAGGCACGAGCAGCAGAGAAAGTGACAGGGAAGGAGCGCCACTGAATACTCTGTGTAGACGTGTGCGCGCACGCTGAGCTCTCGGCGAGCATATACACACAGCGGCCCCCTTTCTGCGTTCCAGCAGTGCACAACAGAAGAGTCAGAACAGCCGTCTTTTGACGCTTCGCCTGAATGACCTTCCCGGTGCAGTTGTGTGAGTGTGTGTGTGTGTGAGGGGGGGAGGCAGTGGAGCTGGTTACTCGCCGCTTTCTCGTAGGAACGAGGGAATATCCATAATGGTGTGAGGCGGAAAACACAGCTGGGAAAGTCGTTGTAGTTCTTTGTGTTGGTTAGCTTCACCGAAATCTCGGTGTCGTGGACGGAAAGGGGGGGGGAGGAAGCTCGCGCATACGGCACAACGGCAGCAGAGCACTACAGAAAAAGCATCGGCGACGAGAGGAACGCACATGCGCAGATGCAAGCTCTGAGGAGTGCATGTTTTTGGCACACATCGAATTCATCACCGTCCTGGCGCCAATCGCGTGTGGTGCTTTAGTTGCTCATCGAACGCCGTGGCTCGGCTAATAGGTCCTTTTTTGCGGCTGATGACGGTACAGTCCGACGGGCTGTTGAAGTTCTTCACGGACGGTGCCTCACGCCGGCGTGACATCCCGTCGCGATGAAGTGGACCCTTCAACGACTGTAGCACATCGCGCATGTGGTCAGGATAGCGCTCGACCACGTCGCTCGTCTCCACATGGTGCGTGCAGACATACCCATCATCATCGCCCGCGGTGGCTTGCGCACCATCCGTTGCTGCAGTGCTGCTTCCGCTCTCCAGCAGCGGAATCGACGACTGAGAACTGCGCAGCAGGCGCCGGGGTAGCACGTCGAGAGTGATCTTTCCCAGGTTGCCCATGATGAAGTCGTGCACAAAGAACCGGTGCGCGCGAACGGGGTCTAGGTTGCCCATTTCGGTCTGCCCACTTGTGCCGCTGCGCTCGCAGATCATTGCGACGCAGTCATCGAAGCTGATTGGAACACGCGGAAGGTGCAGACACTCGGCCATGTGCTCCGATGAGCCGGACGCAACGAGTATATCGTAGATGTAGCGCGCTACCATGCCCTGCGGAAGGGAAACGTCGTTGGTGGGGATGATGCCGCATGCCGCCAGCTTCAACCCCGACTCTTTTGTGAAGCAGCCGGGCAGTGTGAGACCTGGTGTGTCGTACAGCACCACGGGTGGGTCCTTGGAGAGAGGGACCAGCTTCATGCCGCGCGTGGTGCCTGGTGTGATGGAGACCGTCTCAGGTGATCGGGAGCGGCGGAAGTCCTCACGGTGAAACTGATACTCGTGGGCGAGCCTCAGGGAGTTGATCAACGTCGACTTGCCCACATTAGGCATCCCCACAACGAGCCCAACGTGGGCGACTGTCTTATACGGCAGCGGCGGCAGAATGTGCGTGGTGAAGCGCTGCACCGCCTCCACGACGTCCCTCCAGCACCGCCGCGCGCTGGTGAAGAGCGCAAAGGCGCCGTTCCGTTCGTAGTATTCCTGAATCGCGCGATTGCTGTCCTCGTTTGACAGCTCCGCCTTGTTGAAGATGATAAGACGTGGCTTTCCAGCGGTCAGTTTGCGAATATTTGGATTCTCCGTCGTAAAGGGCAGCCGTGCGTCGCGTATCTCGAGAATGAAGTCCGCGTCTTTCACCTTGTCGGCAAGCATGTTCGCGGCCGACTGCATGTGGCCCAGGTACCACGCGGCGCCCTTTTCGTCAATGTCTACGAACGCCTCACGCGACATCGACTTCTTCGCCGACGTTTCCATGGATCCTTTGTAGGCGCTGAGGGTGCGCTTCACCTTGCGCATGAACGCCGGGTCAAAGACGTTGCATTGTCGCAGAGTCGTCCGCATGGCGCCTCAGTTACAAGTGACGCGACTCTTTTTTGTTGCTCACGTACTTTCGCTGCACAGCAGCGAGATGCACCTGTCAGAAGGAGGGAAAGGGACGAGGAGGGGAGGGTGAGCACACGTGCCGTGCACATGAGGCGATATGCACCGAGGAGACAAGGAATTGCGCAGGCTGCTCTACGCGTGTCGCTCGTCAAGTCTCTCTGTTGTCTCCTCCGCTACACATTCAACATGGCATGCGCGTCGCAGGGAGGCTGCAGAGATGGAGAAAAAAAGAAGGGGCCGACCGCGGTTGTCCCTCCCACACACTTCTCCCACGAAGCGGTGACGGGGAGATGCGCATCGCTGTGGCCTTCACAGTAGTTCAGTTTTTCTCGCTTTTTTTTCCATGTTCTCGTGGCCTACCACGCGACCATCCACGGGGAGAGGCGAGAAGGGTTTGAAAGGGAGAACAGCGGAGGCGGCGCTTTTTCCCTATCCTCGACGCCCGGAGACGGCCGATGTGCCTCCGCGCCCGATGCAGGAAGTCCCGCGCCTCGGGCCGACTCGCTCGCACCACTTCAGCAGCATCCCAGTGCAGTGAGGCAGTGCTGTTGAAGGAAGGGAGCCATTTGGAAAGCAGGGGCAGAGCCGGCACATCACGTGCACCCCCCGCAGGCGCTGGATCTCGCAGAGCACCTCAGCCGTCTCCACGCCGAGGCTCTTCAACGACGAGGCCTTCACGCCGAATTCGTCTCGGCGTAGAGGGCGGTGCTGGCGCTGACCAGTGCGGCTTGCTTGTGTCTCGGGAGAGTCGCGAGTTCCTGTGCCGGGACGCCACTGGCCGCCATACACCATACGGCAGCGCCGCCGTCGCGTTCTGCTGCCACAGCGACGTACGCAGCAAATTGCAGACCTCCGTGGGACGCGGGAGCAACGCGCTGCGTGCGTCGTCGCTCGCGCAAAAGTGGAGTGCGCACGACGGCGTGTTGCCGGTGCGGGGCTGACGGCACCGAGTGCGGGCCGCCGATACGAGCACCCTTGCTGCGCCTCGTGGTCAGGGGGACAACACCATCACGGGCCGCCCAGCGTGTTTCCACGCCCTCTTGTTCCTGTTCTGGGTTATGGGGGGAAGCAAGGGTGTTCGACCGTGAAGCGGGTGCCTCGTGTAGGCCAAAGCCGGAGGCGAGCGGCCGCTGCCAGCCCACCTGCTACCCGTACAGGCAGGTGATGTGCGAAGCAGTGGACGGTCATGTGCAGGCCACAATCCTCGCTGGACCACTGCTGTCGCACGCATGCGCTGTGAGAGACTGATAAGCCCGGCCCCACCGCGCGGAGCTTGCGACGTAGTGCCTATGGTACGCCAGCTGAGGGTGCAGAACCGCACGCGGTCAAGACAGCGGGTATGCTATCCGAAGCCTCCTCCAAGATTCCCGCAATCCGATGCGACCGCAGAGCATGTGGAAGGTACAGCGCACCAACGACCTGCTGGCTTGCTGGCGGAGAGCACGAGCCCGTTCGCACCGCCAAACACGGCCTATTGCATCGCAGCGACGCGTCGTATGGAGCGGGAGGTAGCGACGACAGGGAGTGTCGAGTTCCACACGGGAGGCCTTGCCTGCGTGTAGATCACCGCCCCCTCCAAACTGCGGCGCGTGAAGTACAGCACCTCCATCGATAGGGCAGCACTCTGCTGGCGGTTCCGTGTGCCCGCGCTTTGTTGGCGATGGCGCCGGCCCTCATGGAAAAGCTCCACGAGAGGGATGTCTCCCGACGAGTCTTGGGGAGTGGCCTCTCCACCACCTAGTCTTCAGAGTACGCCATTTCGATGTGCTTCACCGCAATGTTATTAGGGGAAGGGGAGGAGGGAGGGGGTGGTTGGGTGACCATGCAAGCAGAAGAAAGGGGGGAGGGGAGGTTAGAGAAAGAGAGAGAGGTGCGCATACAAACGAGGATAGCAGACCAAAACAAGGGGAGTGCACGAGGCACCAGTACACACCACCGCATCCCTGCGAGAGAGCGCGGGGAGAAATGGAGGAGGCTCCGGGGAACAGCCGCGGAACGACCTGAGACCTCTGAGATCCCTTCTTCACGACACCTCGGAAGCATCTCCGCGGTCCAACAGGCCGTTTCACCGCCTCTCGGCTACCCAACATCATTTGATTCCGCGACTCCTTCGCTCAGTAAAGTACCCACAGACGGGCACACGCACATATACATACACACATACACACACTCGCGCGCACACACACAAAGGGCCTCTTTTTGCTCATGTGTGCACATTCCATGTGCGCCAAGAGAATAGTGTCACACACACGGTTCACAGGGACAACAAACACAGTGAGAGAAGGAGAGCAAGGAGGGAGGGAGGGAGGGAGGGGGGCGAAATGAACGCAAAGGCAACACACCCAGCGTAAACGAGCGGCGCCCTTCGATTGCGTTGCTTTTGTAAGAAGAGGAGATAGGCATCATGCACTGTTCGGTGAAGAAACCCAAGGCGCGTATCTCAGCGGGACATGGGGCGAGGCAAACAGAGAGAGGTGAAGATCCCTCTTTGCCGAGCCGCAAGTTGATAACAAGACGCGTGCCGGTGAGGCAGGCACGGTAACGTGGACAGATGGAGAGTCGGCACGGTGAGGCTTCATAGCGGTTTCCTGTGATACGCACACGAAAAAGAGCAAAAAGAAAAAAGTGAGGGAGACGGAAAGTGTGTGTGTGGGGAGGGGGAGGGGGGAAGACGAAAGGAGAACAGCAGCACGCCACCAAAAGAAGGGGGAAAAAATAAAGAACATACAACGGAGGAAAACACGGAGAACAGGAAAGACAATGAGGACGTCTTGGAAGAACGCTCATACTGAGAAGCGAAAGGAGCAAGCAAACAAAAAAAAACGATCAACAGATCAAACAAAGGGCGGAAAGGATATTCTTTTTATGCAAAAAAGCCCCACAGCAGCAGCAGCAGCAGCACACACACACACACACACACACAATCACAATCACAGCCGCGTGATGAAAGCGAAAGAGGGGACCGCAAACACATACGTACACGCACAGTAGCACGCATTGAAAGTACAAATGAAATGCGTCCACTCTGTGTGTGGATGTGACGCCGCGAGGATGAGGTGGTATGTGTGGTTGTGCATTCGGTTGGTGCGTGGCGGTGAGCACACAGGTCCACGTGCGTGCATAGGAATGTAGCTGTGGACTTCTTTCTTCTGTTCGTCGCTGGACCTTTGCAAATCCACGTCATGGTAAGTGACGAGCCTTAGCGCAACACGGGTTGTGAGAGGCAAAGAAAGCAGCGCCGCGACACACAGAAGAAAACCGAGTGGTTGACTCTCAGACGTAGAACAAACCAACACATCAAGCAAAAGGCAAAATGGAAGAGAGCAAGAGAGAGAGAGAGAGAGAGGTCATTGGTGAGAAAAAAAGAGGAGGGGGAGAACGAAACAAAACAACCTCCAGGCTGAGCAGCAGAGCCTCATCAGCTGAAAGTACTGGTTTGTTGAGAAGGCGAAGCGCGGAACACGACAAAGAGAGAGAGAACGGGAAGCAAAATGTGAGATGCGGAACCGGAAAGTGTCAGCGATTCCTTCCTCAACTTACGTGTTCATGTGCTTCAGCAGGAGGAAATGAAAGGCAACAACACGCTCAGATTCATCGATGGGCTCCGGCGGGTCCCTATCAAACCACGAGCGAATGATGGACTGAATTCAGAGACGTAATGCACTCGCACCCGCGACTTCCACTCGCCGGAGTTTGCGGTGTGTGCCTCTGTGTAGACACACGTCTGTTAAGGCGAGTATGAGATGCTCGAAGAAAGAAAAAACGGCCCAAAAGGGCAGAAAAGACGACAATAAAAGAGACACTCGTATCATTACGAACGCGAAGAACTTCTGTCGTTATCACTGGGGCGTAAATCTGCAGCCCAACTATATTAGGCGCTGCAGTCTCCGAGACGGCGCAGCCCTCCTTCGCTGTGTCTCTCACTTCGGCCATTATCGCGCGCAAGCTCAACCAAAGGTCTGTTCAGCAAGGATACGCTTAAGGATGTTTGCGCAGATCATGACACACTGTTCTCCAAATATTTGCAGGTGCAGTACCCTCGCTAAACGTGCTGAGAAAAGAGTAGCGGAAAGGCCTTGCAACGTCGGAGACGGCCATTAGGAGGTGCTTAGAAAAGAGGGAGGAAAAAGGGAGTCGCCCACATGCGTTTCTTCTGTGGTGACCCCGGCAGAAACCGGACTGCGCAACGCTATATACTCGCGTAGCGATCGGTGTGAGGCACGTTCACAACAACAAACGGAAGCAAACAAGTCGCGGCCATGGTAGCGGCTGCGCATCAACAGCGTTGCGTGTTCACTGTCTGGCTTTATTCAACTCGTGGCCACGCTTTTGTTCTTTGTCTATTTATCGCTTGCTAGACAAGCTGCATAGGCAGCAGCGTCTTCGATGGCTGCCTTTCGTGATTTAAAGCATGGTGGGGGAGAGCCAATAAGAACAACAAAAAAGAGGAAAGCACGCGGCGCTGATTCGACCCTCTCATTCCTACTTTTTTTTCTCTGTCCTTTTCGTTCCACAGTCCTGTGACACGAGCTTACAACCGTCAAAAAAGACGGACAATGAGCGAGAGCACAGTGGGGTGGGTTGTGGGCGAGCGTGTGAGGCGGCGAAAGCAAAGTGACACGGGGCTGGGGGCGGAAGAAAAACATAGGACCGAAAACCAAGAGGAAACCAAACCAAACAGCGAAAAAAAGCAACAAAAAAACAAAAGGAGGCAGTTGCGGAGGGGTGGGTGGGTGGGGGAGGGGGAGGCGATGGAGAGAACAGGAGAGCATGTAACGTGGGCACATACACAGTTGACGGAAGGCGCGCACACAAAACAAACGCATGTGGCGCGCGAAATCAAGGCGAAAAAAGAAGCGCGCGGAGGAAGCACACAGAAGAAACGCAAAACGTGCACGCGGACAAGACCAAACGAGACTGAGGGCGAAAGGAAAAAGAAAGGTAAGGCTTGTATTTAAACCAGAAACTTACGGAAGTAAGAGAACAACGAATTAAGCACAAACACACACGGAAGAAAAAAGATTGAAAGGCGTTTCTTTGTTTTTGCTCAACGTGTACACTCGATTCTAGAACAGAAGTTAAGTTCCACTCGACCCCGGCATGTCACAGACCCCGGCCCGTGGCGCACAGCAGCGGTAGACACAGATTAAAGCAGTGCGCCGACGCAGTCGTCGAAGCACCGCCACTGCCTCAAACTCTACCCACCCCCGCTCTTACTACGCCGCTAGTCACCTGGTGCATCACCCTCGCAGCGGCTCAGATTCCCCCCACCGCCAGTGGGCAGTGTGAGGGCTGGGCAGGATACACGTTCGAGTTACGCTGACGATTTGCCGATCATATAGGTGGTACAAACCTGTGCATTGTCGCAGGTCTCTCCGACGCAACGCCACCCAGGGCCGCATCGCCGACGTCAGTAGGGGGTGCACCTCGCTGACCTCCCCACGTCGCAGACGCTTGGCCCTGTCACCACCAGAGGTGGCTGTGCATTGACAGGGGTAGGGAGGGGCTCCCTGGCTTCCTCCCAGAGAATAGTTATGGAGCCCTCATGACACGCGTTGGTGCCCCCAGTCATCAGAGAAGAGTCAGGGAGCGAGGTAAGCAAGAAAAGCAAAGAGCGCAGAGCACAGAAAAGCTTGCTTGCGAACAGCTGCCGAATTGCGGCGCGTCCACACAAGCTCCACGGAAGCGTCCAGTGCCACGCCTTCGCATTGCCCATTATTTGTGTAGCACAGGGTAGAAGTTAAGTGTACCTGGGAAGCCCACTTGAGAGTTGCACCTAGTGGGGCTGGATATGGAAGTAGACACGACTGCCAAGTGCCTGTTGAGTGAGCTGGTGCTGCTGAGGCGTGTTGAGCTGCGGAACAGGTGCGAAGTGCTGTTGTGGCTGCGCAAGCAGCGCGTTTGTGGCTTGGTAGAATGCTGTCGGTTGCACAGCGTGCAGAGTGGGCTGGAGCACCGTGGCGGCGGAGTGGGTGGGCATCTGCGATGTAATAGGAGCATTAGCGTAGAAAGCGAAGTGCGACGGTGTGGGGTGCGCTGTACGGCCCTGAGAGGCGAACATGTTTGGTGCGATAGCTTGCGAGTTCGGTTGCATGAGCAAAACTGGTTGAAAGGAGTTGACGGCGTTTTCGTGCGACACAGTGGGTCCGTGCACAACATGTAGTGCAGGCGTCATGGGTACCGCGGCTATGGAGAGGTGAGTGGAAATGCTGCCATCCGCATTAAGGTACTCGGCGGGAGGCACCGCGATCTTCATGTAGTCCTGAGGGCGGTAAACGGGCGCCCCAGATGCGTGCAGTTCCTCTAGCTGAGCCTGAGTCCCGTGAAAGAAACTGCAACCATCACGAAGGCACTTGCCTTGTGTAAAGAACGTGCACACGCTCCACGGCACCGGCCGCGTCTCCCCGTTCGCCACGTGCATGTAAGGACACGTCGGAGAACGAGAACAGCGGCCGGTAAAAAGAAAGTCCCTGCAAATGACACCCTTGTTGCGCAGCATCTCCGAGATCTGCTGACGACGCTGATCGGGTGTCCACTGCTGTTGCGACATGGTCGATCGTGCAAGAATCGGATGATGAGCGAGGGAAAGCCGATGGCGTCGTTCAAGGTCGTGCTTTGATGTAGTGTCTAAATTGCTGCTGCCTTTCTCTCGACTAGCGTCTGGTGGAAAGCTTGCGGGGAGAAAGGAGCCAACAGACGGGAATCAAGCGAAGGAAAGAGCGCAGGGCACTTCAAACAAGAGAAGTGCGCAAGAAAAAGGGGGGTTGGCAGGGAGGGAGAGCGACACGAGAGAGCGAAGAGATGAGAAGGCGACTAGTATGCGTGTATGTGTGTGGGGTGGGTGGGTAGGTGGGTGGGGGAGCTTCAGGCAGAAAGGTGGAGGCAAACAAGCACAGCCCTGTTCAAAACGAAATTAAATCAAGCATAAATTAGAACGCGGAGGCTAGGCGACAGAGCAGACGTCTAGAAACGGAGAAGCGGGGAGTTGGAAGAGGGGGAGAGACAAGAGGAATCCAAGGCACGAGACAATTTGGAGGAACGAGAACGCAAAAACAAAGAGAAACACACACACACACACACACACACAGCAAAAAAAAAACGAAAAAAAAAACAAAACAATAAGAAAAAAGGAAAACAGCGTGGGGTGTACTCGTACCTCTCCTTTTCGTCTTCCTCGCCCAGTAAGTGCTCAAATGTCTGCGTGCGTGTTCGCTCAGTGCTGCGACGGAGCGCGCGGCTCGCGGGGTTGGGCGGAGTGGAGGGAGCGGGGAGCGACGAAAAAACAACGAAAAAAAGAAAAGCGCGTGTCGGGGAACGAGCAAACAGATGAGCCTTTGTTTTTTTTGCGTATCTTTCCTGTTGCGTGACACAAGTTCTACACGGCGTACGTTGGTGTGCAAAGAAGAGGCAAACGCGAGAAGGGAGACAAGTGGAACGAAGGCGGGAGGGATGGGGGGGAGCACACGGGAAGGGGGCGGGCAGAAGTGCAGCGTCTGCAACCCACGCAGCGCACGCACCAGAGGAACAGTTGGTGAGGGCCTCTTCCTGTCTTCGGTGGCTTCCACACAGATGGGAAGGGAGATAAGCCACCTTGACAGTGGACAAAAAAGACTGAGAGGCGTTTCTTTGTTTTTGCTCAACGTGTACACTCGATTCTAGAACAGAAGTTAAGTTCCACTCGACCCCGGCATGTCACAGACCCCGGCCCGTGGCGCACAGCAGCGGTAGACACAGATTAAAGCAGTGCGCCGACGCAGTCGTCGAAGCACCGCCACTGCCTCAAACTCTACCCACCCCCGCTCTTACTACGCCGCTAGTCACCTGGTGCATCACCCTCGCAGCGGCTCAGATTCCCCCCACCGCCAGTGGGCAGTGTGAGGGCTGGGCAGGATACACGTTCGAGTTACGCTGACGATTTGCCGATCATATAGGTGGTACAAACCTGTGCATTGTCGCAGGTCTCTCCGACGCAACGCCACCCAGGGCCGCATCGCCGACGTCAGTAGGGGGTGCACCTCGCTGACCTCCCCACGTCGCAGACGCTTGGCCCTGTCACCACCAGAGGTGGCTGTGCATTGACAGGGGTAGGGAGGGGCTCCCTGGCTTCCTCCCACCGAAATAGAGCGGTGGTGTCGTGGACCCTGAGATATTACGCACTGTGAGGCACGCCTCCGTCCACCGGTTTCTCTTATAAAGCCTAAGAGCAAGAGAGATAGAGAAAGGAAAACAAAAGCGCACGCGTTTGCAGGGCGGAAGGACGAAGCGGCGGGATGTGGGAGGGGGGTGAGAAAGCCGTGAAATGTGGTGTCGCGACGCGCAGTGCCGACCATACCCGCGCATAACCTTCACGAGACCGATCACCGCCAACAGAGACGCACTCGCACGGCAAGCAGCGAGGAGGCACCGCAGCGACAAAGAAAAGAATCCACCAACAAGAGGGATGGGGCAAGACAGATTGCCATGGTCGTGCACATGACTAAAAAGAAAGCGAGAACCAGAGCAGAGGGAGGGGGCTAGACAGAAGAGCACAACGCAAACATGACTGAGACCGGAGAGCCGAATCAAAAGAGGGGGAGGGGGAGGGCGCTATCCAGTTGACAGAGAACAACTGGCGTTCAGCACGATGACGGCGAAAAAAAAAGACGAGACACAGAGAGCATAGAACGAGGAGGAGTTGCACATGAGTCCTTTGATGAACAGAGTGGCAGGAATCATGCCATGTGTGTATAAAACCGCGTACAGACGGCAAGGAAGCCGGGGGCGAGGTGTCCAACCAGTGGTTGGTTATGTACATCACCATCATCTTGTTTTTCGAGTCATGCGAGTGGGTGCGCATACAAAGCACATGCCGGTGCATCCGCGCGTTCACGGAGCTCCACACGCAGAGAGAGAGAGAGAGGCAAAGCCGTGGTGAGAGACCTGCACACGCGCTTCGTCTGCAAGCAAAGCACACGAGTGCACATCGTGGCTGATCGTGCACGAGAGGAGAGCAACAGGTGAACAAAAAAGTGACAAAGACGGCGTCCTTGCTACTCAGAAGTCGAGCTGGAGTGCCAACACAACTAGAGCGGTGTGCGTGCATGCGTGCTTCTGCCTGCCGTAACAGCGGCAGCAGCAGTATCAAAAGGGCTCACCCAACATGAACATAGCTAATAATGCTAATAAAAGATGGTAGCGCATCGCCTGAAACGGAAACAGAAGGTGGACGAGGAAAGGGGAGTGATGATAGAGGCAACGAGGCTGAAGTGGTGCCGTGTCTCTCTCTCTCTCTCTCTCTCTCTCGAGAGAGAGAGAGAGACGCTGAGCTGCAGGAGCAGAAAAGGCGACGGGTAGAGGAGAGAAGGAGGTGGGAGGGGGGAAGGAGGAAGAATGAGACCAAGTAAAAGCATCGGGAAATATTCACTCGAATATTCGGTGAAACAACATGCAAACACGCAAACGAGAGGATAACGAATCGAGCCTTAAAACATGCCATTGAGGGCGAGGGGGGGAGAGTGAGATTTCTCAGCACTTTTTGCATGCGCACACCTCATCTCACCACAACAGCAGGAGCCCTTCATCCACTTGCATCGTTGGCACACGCCATTGGGACGGAAACAACGCAATACAACGGGAAAACCAAAACAAAGACCAAGAGAAAAAGAGAGGGCAAGGAGAAACCCCTGCCCTCTCCGAAAAACGCAAGTGAAGCAGCTTTGGGTGAGCATGGCGATCGAGGGCTGCGCTGAGAGAGAACGAGCGAGAAAGGGTGAGAGTACATGACAGAAGGCAAACAGGCAAAAGCGAAAACAGCAGGGGGGGGGATGTGCTAAGAACAACAACAAAAACACGAGCAAGCTAGAAAAGGAAACGACATCGAGCACACTCAGAGACGCGGTGGGTGCCACAACAAAGCAACTCCATCAGCAACGGCACCAGCGAGAGAGAGAGAGAGGGTGAAGAGGCGAACGGACAGGCGAACGGATAAGCGCACACTGACACTTCGTCTTCTTCTTTCTGGCTGTCCTCGCGCTGCCTCTTGACTCTTACGCTTATTCTCAGGGCGTTTGGCGCGGCAAGTCTTTGCATATGCGCGCTTCCCTGCTAGTGCTCCACATAGAATTGGGGGAAGGATATGAGAAGAGGGCGAACAGAAAAATACAACTACACAGAGGGGGAGAGAGTGGGCGCAAAGCAAGTAGACTACTGCGTATAGAAGGGAAAGAGGGGGCAGAGAGGGGGTGGGGGCGGGAGAGACGCACAGGGCGGCGGGTGATGACGGTACATGTAGAAACAGAAAACAAACGGTGCTCAAATGAACAAGGGCGCACGCACAGTGGTAGACGCGATAGACGACAACGAAGAAAGGGAGATGGAGAACGAGCCACTCGATGGTGTTGCTGATCGACGTGTGGCACAGAGCGATGCATAGAGAGGGGGAGAGAGACGGTCACGTACAAGCCGCGATTAGCACACGCTTCAAGCAAGAATGAGAGAACCGCAGCGGCAGTGCGACAAGAAGGACAAGCAGACCAGCGTGGTGCCAACGTGCCCTTTTCCCTGCGTTTCCACCACTTCAACGAGTGGGACCGTTTGCAGCATGTCTCATGGATGGCGCTGTGCTCGTCCCGTCTTCCTCCTCCTCCCTCTTGCACCCTGCAGCTACACTCCTTTCTCTTTGTGCATGCGGGGCCTGTGCCATTACATACCGCATGCGCGGTGGAACTTTGAGATCCACATATCTCTGTCCTCCATCGTGTTGGCGTACGCGATGATCTTCTGGCCGTTGTTGAACCACAGCACCATCTGATTCGGATGCTTCTGCGAGTACACCTCAGGCACGGGAAAGACGTCACCCACCGTCTCCAGGTTAACGGACTTGGGGGCCACGCCGTCATTCTCGGGGTTCTCGCTCAGCGAAATGCGCAGCTGGCCATCGCCAATGTAGAAGTAACGCTTCTTCCAGCGGCAGTCAGAGCCATACTTGTACAGATATCCGCCGTGGGTCACCTGTGAGGTCATTACGCCATAGCGGATCGACGACGGCAACGGGGCTCTCTCACCGCTCTCTTGCAGCTGCTTCAGAATCTCTGCTCTATCGCTAGGCGAGATGGTTTCGGAGTGACGCACAATATCCTGGAACAGGTTTGCCACGTACTTAAGGAATTCCGTGTTCAGCAGTTGCTGCGTGGTCGGCCGTTCGGTCGGGTTCTTTGACAGCAGCGGGTCCAGCAGAGCCTGCATGCTGCTCGACACAGGGCACGGACACGGGTCGTACTTGCCGTACAGCACCTGCTGCATAATCTCGCGCTGCGACGGCCCCTTGAAGGGACGGTGCAGGGTGAGCAGTTCATACAGAATGACACCGAGGGACCACATATCGGCCTTCTTGCTGTACCGCTTGCGCTCCCACAGCTCCGGGGCAAGGTAGTACGGGGTACCGCAGAACGACGACGCCACATCGAGCGAGACGGAGTCGCTGTACTGCTTGGAGAAGCCGAAGTCGCCGAGTTTGATGATGCCGGTGGGCATGAGGAAGATGTTGGCACTTTTCAAATCACGGTGCATCATGCGGCGACTGTGCACCTCGTCTAAGGCCAGCACAATCTGGTAGAAGAGAAGCCCGACCTCGTACTCCTGAAACGGCAGGTGCTCCTTCAGGCGCTGCTTGATCTGCTTGTTGAGGTCGCCGCCGCTTCCGTACTCCATAATAAGCAACAGCTTGTCGTCGGACTTGAAGTCGTCGAAGTGCTTTACAATGCCAAAGTGCTTGCACGCGGCAAGGCAGTGCAGCTCACTTCGGGCGTACGCGGCCTGCCGGTCATCGTTCAGCATGACAAACTTGGCCACAACCTTTTCCGACGGGTCCGAGCCGCGCGTGGCGACAAAGGCGGCGGTGGTCGGGTTGCGGCCCGCCAGCGTCGTCAGCACATACATGTGCTCGCGCGGGTTCGACTCTGGCGACTCCTCGCCTTCCGGCAGATCGACGCAGGTCTTGTACGCCTCAGGGTCGAGGGTCGCGGCATGCTTCTCGAAGGCTTCATGGCTGGTGAAGAGGACGTGCGGGAAGTACTTGGCGTACTGGTTTAGCAGCTCCGTCGATGCGCTGCCATGCTCGACTTCCTTCGCCGGCATACTGGAGACGCAAATCTCGGTGCCTTTACTGAGCACAAATGCGCCGCTGCACGCAAACGAAGGGCGGACACACAATGGCGTGCGGTTTGCTGCCGCTTTGGCGAAAAAGAGCGACACGACGACGAGGGACCGTATTTGCCCCGGCGCGCCTCTCTGTCTGTCTGTATGCGTATAGAGGGTGTGTGGGGCGGGAGGGCGGGAGGGGGGAAGGGCTGCCCGTAGGGAGTTGGGCTGCAGGTCAGTACAGAGCAAAGAGAGAGAAGCGGGGCTGGTCACACCGAAAACTAGAAAAGAAAACCACTCACAAGAAAAAATGCGAGCCGAAGAGGTGCGGACCGCGGAGGAACGGAAGAACAACGCAAGGCAGCGAACAGGGCCAACGAGCTCTTACCCGGTGAGAGAGAGAGAGTCGATACCTCTTCGTTCGCGTGAGAGAGAGGAAGGGAGTGACAGAGGATGGGAGAAACTCACAGCGATTTCATTGAGCGAGTCAGCGTATTCGTCGCAATCGACCCGACTTGTGGTGTGCGTGTGAGGCTCTGCCGCTGACACCAACGCCATACTGAAAGGCACAGAGCGCGTCGTGCATACAAAGGCGTAGATGCGGGTGCATGTCTGCCGCTTGTGTTCAGACGGGAGTGCGGACCCACCGTCCTTCCAGTTACATGTCGCACCTTCCCGTGCTACCAGTTGTGGCCCTCGGCGCTTGGTTTGCACGATCACGGCTCGGCCCGTCGGCGGGGTTTTCGCCGGACTTTATGCAACGAGCCGTGGTTCACGTATGGACAGCGAGTTGCGGGCTGAAGTAGCTCCGCGTTGGCTGCATGACTGTTTGAAGATAGCCCCTGACAACAGCAGCGATGGTAGAGGCGCCATCCAAACAAAGGAAAGCCGCAGCTCCAGCAGACAAGAAAACAAAAGAACAGGTGCCTCCCACGTGCGGCGCACCTACACGGTCGGCGGGGCCGTGCCTCCACCGCGTGCCCGTAGCGGCACCCCGTCTTCCCGCTCCTCTGTGGGTGGGTGCCCTCTTCCTACCGTGTCCCAACGTTTCGTGCTCCTGCTCGTGGTTAGACACATGAAGGCAACTGCGCCCATCGTCCGCTCCTCCCGGAAGCGCGCGCTGCAGAGGCTGAGCCCGCGCGAGAGCCGCGCCGGAGTGAGGAGGTAGTCGAAGGCCCTCTTCGAGGCCAGCGCAGTGTCGCGGTTCTCTGCTGGCGTCATGTCGCGCCCATTGAATGCGACGCCGTAGATCGTCGAGACGACGACGACGGTCTGCGTCATGCACCAGCCTAGGCAATACGGGTCAGCTATGACGTTTTGGACAAGGCGAGCGTTCCGCAGAGGCCCATGTCCGCATCCGCTTCGTCTTTCGGAAGCGGGCGCGTGCGGCTGTCCATGCATCGGCTGACCGCCGCCTCGAGGTGACGGATGCACTCCTCGGGCACCTGCACACCCTCGTTCAGTAACATGAATGATCGAGCCATCCGCCGTCAGGATCCCCACGTGCGCAGGACGCCCGCCTTTTTCCCCGGTCTTCGGTCCTCCAGAGGTGCCGTCGGCAGCTGGCGTAATCCGTCTGGAGCCCCACAAACGCGGGGCCACGCGAGGCGCGGCCATTCATGAGAATGGCCATGCACAGCTTCCTTTCCGACACCGGTCCATCGAAAACTCAGCGCACGCGCACCCCCGCCCCCGCTGCCCATCTCTGCACCATCAAGACCACAGCCGCATTCACACCATTCCTGTATGGCGTACTTCCTATCGAGTGAGAGAAGGAGATGGGATGGAGTGGGGATCCATGGAACATCGTATACTAGGCCGGCTGGCATCCCAATTCGCCTTTCGGGAGTGGTGTAAACTCACCTGTCAGCTCAGGGCGGAGTGGAAGGGGCAACGAAAAGAGCAAGGGCACGCGTTCACCCGTCGCGTTCGCGGCCAACGGCACGTCTTCATCGTGATATAGATGAATTTGTGTAGCTGGGTTGAACGCGACGAGCTTGTAGGTCTCTGAATACACACGGGTGTTTGCATGTAGGAAGGAGAACAGCAGATTCCGCTCGTTATGATTGGGGCTGCACGTGTGGCATAACGTCGCGCTTCGGTGTGCAGAACACGCTTCAGCGTGGAGAGCGAGAGCGAGAGCAGAGGACACAGCGCAAGAGAGCAGCGGAGTCGGGTTGACAGGTCGAGGGGGGATCTTAGAGGAAGCGAAGCTGGGCGAAAGGCATCAGCCATCGCAGACGGTGCTTGCACAAAGATGGGTTCTCTCATGCTGCGCTTGTTCCTAATATTCTTTCTTCCGGATGCGTGGCAGCTGTTATGTACCTGCGAGCGCCGTGTCTGCACGTCAACTTACGTCAAGGTGCTGCATTGTTTTCTTTTTCTACTGTGCATGTCGGTGTCATGCGAGAATGTGAGCGAGTATTCGTCTACAGGTGCAGGCGCTATCTTCTCCATTTGACGGTGATACGGCCACGAGGATACGGCTCGAGGAAACAGTGGGCCGACATGCACGACTTTTTTACCCTGTGCGCAAGGATGTGCTAGATGCTTCCAAGTCCGTACAGGTACGCGGTGGACGTGGAGAGGAGGACAAGGTTGCTGAGAAGACGATACCGGTAGCCTGCGTAGAGCGATCGGCCGAAGCTCGGCGGCCTTTGCGGCTTATAGAGGTCTCTGATGAATCGGCGTGTTGCCATCGTGGCAATGGGGTAGAACAATGCATCTGTGAGAAGCGTGGCGACAAAGGCGCCGATAAGGGCATCGCTCCGGTAGTGCGGCCACTCCGGGCGTGCGAGCAGGTCTTCTCGAGGACGCCACACGGACGATAGCGTTGGCACGATGAAGGACCCTGCCGTCTCGTACCAGGAAAGCCAGCAGGCTTGGAAGGGCAACAACACGGCGGCAGGTGAGAGCAAAACGTTTCCCTTACACAGCTGCCGCATCGAGATGGGCCCGGGGAGCACGGGGCCGAAGTGGTAGGAGATGTTGGCGTTGCGCAACGGTGTTGTTGCAAGATGCGCCACAAGGGCGGAGAGGCCGTAGAGGGCGACCGTGCAATAGTACGGATGCCGTGTGTCGACGAGGTTACTGCGCGTGTGCGAACCCATGACCAGCTCATCCCCAGACACATTGCAGCGGCGCGTTGCCGCCGCGAGTACAAGGGCTTGCACGGCGGCAAACGAGACGTTCCGGGCAAACACGCCGCACGTGACGGACCAGACGCTCCCGCGCAGCAAGAACAGTCCCACCTGCCCCTCCATCCACCGCAGCGTCAAAGGGGCACACGGCACCGCGCAGACGGCAAACAGCACACCAGAGGAGAAGACGCGGAACCACAAGTTGGGAATGACGTCGCTGCGCGTGTTCGACTGCACCACCCACCGAGACGGGAGCGGCTCCGAGGAGGCGGCGGCGGCCCTCAACGACCCCACCGGCGGCCGTCCACTGCTGGTGAAGACGTCGTTGTAGAACTTGAGGCGCTGGTCCTCGGTCATGGCCGCCTGCGCAGCCTTGGCACTTCGCGTTGTCGCCGGCGCGCCTCCGCGCGGCGCCTTCCAGTACCGCGTGTAGGGCTTGCTTATCCTAATGGGAACGATTTCGCCGAGCTCACTCGCCGGTGAAACAAAGTTAAAGCGCTCATTGTCTAGCAAGTCGAAGGGGCGAATCGAGGATGCCGGCACATACCCCACTGTGAGACCCACGCGATGCCACAGGTTGCAGATGAGTTCGGAGCAGACCATCTTGTCGGCGTTGTTGACCCCGTCAATCCAGTAGTGGCCGGTGATCCAGTTCACGGCAAGTGCGTCCGTCGGCGACGTGGAGGCCAAGTGGGGAAAGTAGGTGGAGAGAAGAAACGATTGCGCGTGCTGGTACTTGTGCGCGACGGCACGGTAGACCTCCGCCTGGCTAGGATGCGCGTTGGCCATTTCTGTGAGGGCCGCCACCTCGAGGCGAAGTGTGTTGAACTTGTGTGCTGCTCGCACTCGGTCCATCTTGTCTGGAGGACTGCAGATGGAGGGGATAAGATGAAAAACCTCGTTCTCGTACGGAGTGCTGTACATGGTTTCCATTAGCTCCAGAAACGCCTCCTGCGCCTCTTGTTGCTTCTCGGTGTCTCCCACGTTGACAGAGCGCGAGGCTACCTCGTTCGCAGTTGTGCGGCTCACTCGCTCCTCCGCTGCGTACAGTGTGATGCCACGCATGTTCGTCTCGAGCACGTACGTGCCTGACGGCGACAACACCGCGATGCGCTTGCGTGCCTCGGGGTACTTGCGGAGCTCCTCCTCGCTTATCTTCAAAAACATGCCGACGTGGTCAAAGCGGTTCTCTGTCTTGGAAAGACCACACAAGACCATACCAAGCGGGTCTTTCATGGCAAGACACTTTCGATTCATGAAGAGGACATCTCCGGATCGAACATGCGCAAGGGAGGGGCTATCGTGTTCAGTGCTCATCGCCTAATGCTGCTCGAAGGTGCGGGAAAGGCAGGGAGGGTGATGGCGCATGGACAAGCCGAAGCGGCTCTGCGAGACACTGTCGTCAGCGATACGACGGCAGCACCGCGCGTACGAGGATGTGAAAGAGAGGGGGCGGGGGTGGATAAAAGGAGAGACGAGCATGGCAGAACGAAGACAGAACTGAAGAGCGCGGCAGGGACGTGGCGCGCGCAAGCTGCGGTGCTGCTATCGCACAATGTTGCGTCAGAGGTGGAACCCGATGGATGCCGTTCAGGTGAGTGCCCTGCGTCTTTCGTTTTGGTTCTCGAACTCGAAGCGAAAAAGTGAAGGGGAGAGAGAGCGCCTCAGGACACATTAGGCGACGACGCGTCTTTGGTTTGGGTGGATGCACTACGTTCCCCGTCGTCGCAAAACGACGCGAAAAACACGATTGCAGCACCGACTTCGCTCTTTTCGGTAGCAACGAGTGCGCAGACAAAGCGGCCCTCAGGCCTGTGTGCCGGCACACACGCACGTCCATGCTGAGAAGGGGGAGGGGGGGGCCGCGAAGGGCGCAAAGGACGAGCAGTGTGGAAAGCAACTACATGTGTTCCCTGTCGCGGGGAGCACGGGACGAAACGGCAAAAAGAGTGAAGCGCGAGAGCCACATGCGAGCAGCAGAGGCGCTAATGGCGGATGCGGAAAGAAGAGATGGGCTTGGGGCACTTTAGAAGTTCGAGGTGCTGTGAAAGGCGCGCACGCTCCTGCCCTTCGCCTCTAGAGCAAAAGCCCTTGTATAGCAGGGCTGGCCTGCGACTGCTGCGCGGGCGTCAACTGTGATACTGCGCCGATCTGCTCTCTTTAGCCCGTATCACGGTGCTACATGGCGTCCACTTGATTGCGCCACTGCACGGCGAGGCAGATGTCCTCGTGCAGCCGCACCAGATTCTGTTTGGTGCTGCTTTCCAGCACCATGGTAGGCCCCGTTGTGAGGAGCGCTCGATTCTCGACGGCTGCCGTAAAGTAGACGCGATTCACGGGAACGCACTGACCGAGAATGGAAACGAGAGCAGCGCAGGCACCGCTGTTACGCGCCCCGCCAACTTTATCCATCTTGGTTACAACAACAAACGGCGATGCATCATCCATGAGGGTGCGCAGCGATGAAATGAGGCCCTTGAGGTAGAAGATGATGTCGGCAACGCCGCCAACAGGGCGGTATCGATTGCGCCACAGCAAAGTGTTGATCAATCCATCGTCCTCGATCAGGTCTGTGGCGGGTACAACGATAATGCACTGATGCGCCCTGTTGGCAGCGATAGGGGAGATGTCTTTAATTTGGCGGAGCGTGAGAGCACTGGGACCCCTCAATTTCGTTTTCCAGGGCATTCCCTCCGTCAGCTTCTCCAGGAGAACCGCGTGCTTCTCGGTGTAAAGGTTACCCGGTGTATCGATGCAAAGCCACGTCGGCTGCCGCGCATGATTTGGGAACGGCTCCACCGTGGTGGTGCCGTAGAAGCCAGAGATGCCCACCGGGGCCGCCGGCCACCGCGTTGTATTCGTGATGGCAGCCCGATACGAGTTGATGAAGAGCGACTTGCCCACCTGCGGTGCACCTAGCACGAGAATGTTCATGGTGTTGTACTTTTCCAGCACCTGTGGCGCAAAGGCGAATGAGCCGCATCTGCTGCTGCGCGCAGACAGAGCTCGCGGCATGTTCACGTCAGAGGCGTACTCCCTACGTACATGCCGCTCCTGTGCGCTCTGCACACGCTGATGAGTTGCCTGCACGATCGCAGCGGGTGAGGAGGATCTCATCAGGAGCGTACATACTGCTGGCGCCGTGATGGCTCGCTGGGTCGCTCCAGCGGTGAAGCGACTGATGTGAAGCGACGTGTCCTGGGGTCGAGACGGTGGCTCCTCGGGGGTGTACCACGGCGGCGGAAATCGCGGTGATCCCGGCTTCCCACCCGGCTGATACCCCGCGTAGGATCTGGAGCGACTGCTGCCCGTACCGGAGCCGCTGTGGTCACTACCACTACAGCTACTCCTGCTGCTACTAACATCCTCATTGTCGGAGTCGAGCTCGACAGCCGCGTGCTTAGTGGTGCTAAGAGACCAAATCGGCATCGGCGCTAGACAGGAACGGTCACGTTGACGCTTGAAGGGCGGAGCAACGAGGGCGGGCGACGACGTCACAGGAGCTGCAAGAGGGGCACAGGAGTGAATGTCTCAAAAGAGAAGAAAACGCCCCCTCCCCCCCTCCATACAAAAAAAACAACGACAACGGGGATGGGGGTAGAGGTGGATCGCGGTGGTTCGACGATCTCTCAAGTTGCTTGTACCGTAGGGAGTCGTGTACTTGTGTACTGACCGTCTTTTTGTTTGCTCTTTTCGATAATATTTCCTGCACTTGCTGGTGTGCGATCCAAGAGGGGAGAGGAGGGCAAGTAATCGAGTCGAGGGGTTCCATCCAGGCTTTCTGTCGTCTGCGTTCCACCCTTGCAGAATTTCTGCGTATCCTTTGAGTGAATTCTACGAAAGTGCAGGGTCAAACCCTTCCCTTATCCATCATGTCTCTCGCCCGGTGGTTGGCATGATGGAGGGTGAGGGAGGGGCTAATGGCGGTGGGACGGGTTTGAACTCACAGACAAGGCAGTAAGCCCAGCTGTTATCCTCCTCAACACTAAAAGGGGGGAAGAAAGTTAGCACGCCCCACACACATGCGTATGCCCGTACGTCATGGCAAAAAGCCGTACAGGAGAGCTAGCGGCCACCCCCGATACAAGAGGGCGAAACACTTCTGCAAGGATAAGGACAAAGCGGCGAGGAAAAGGATCATCGAGCTTCGTGACGGCAGTGTGATGAACAAAAAACCTGGTGCACAAGAAGGGAAGTAGATGCGTGTCTGACCCAAAGGCGAACCGTTTCCGTTTGTAAGTCGGCGGTCGGCGGAGGCGTTCAAGCTTGCCCGCCGCGAGAGAGGAGGGGAGGAAAAGTGAGATGCGTCATGACTCCCCGTTCCTAGCGCCACCAACACCCTTTGCGTGCTTGTATGCCCACTGCCGTCTACCCTCGCGAGGGGGTTCGTCTGAAAGAAACAAACGAAAGGAGGAACGGGGACATTTGCGCTAACAAAGTCTAGAGGCCGCGCGGATTGTGGCACTCTCGCAGGAAGCGTATGAAGAGAGTCGGCGTGGTTACGGCAGACGGTTCCTTGCCCAGATGAGTGCTACGGTCGGCGCTCCCTTTCTCTACCCGCACTCCCGAGCGCCGCGAAGCACCGCACTAGTAAAACCATCGTGGGTGGCGATGCTGCTGAGGATGTGAGGCGAAGGGGCGGGTGAAGGCCGCGAGCGTTCAAAGAAGGTGTGAGGGGGTCGACAAGAAAAAAAATGGGAACAATGGAAGAAGACACAGGGGAGGAGGCGCGCACTAATTCGCGATAATAATATGCAAAGTAGTGAGATAAGAAGCAACAGCATCCGCATTCGCCACAGACCACTTATCGCTTCAGCAGCGTTTGCTGTCGCCGCAACACCCCCATATGCCTACGGCAAGCAAGAGGTACACAAGAGGAGAGAAGACACGGCGGAGATTGCCGCGTAACGGGTACGCTGCCTCGGCTCACGGTAATGGACTTGGACGGCCCTCGCTGTATGGTGGGTATGCTGAAAGGCGAGTAAAGAAAAGAAACCAGCGGCAGAGGGCAGGCGGCAAGCAGCCAGCGATATCAAACCCGAGACGCGTGCCACCAAAAAAAAATAGATGGAGCGTGCCATACCATCCATCTGCGCGCTTCGGGCAGCTACAGTCTGCAGCTGAGTTAGAGGAGAAGGGTACCCTGCTATAGCACCCTCCCGCGGCGTTTGAGTTCGGCAGTGATGCGCTTCACCACAATGTCGTGAAGAAAGACGGACAGACAGACGTTATCGGCGACGGTGGTGCAGCGCGCTACGTAAACGGTAGGGATCCCCCTGACGCCTTTTGCAAGATCGCCCATGTCGGCAGCAAGGACAGTCAGGCGCTCCGTCGAGAAAACGAGCTGCAGGTTGGGAAGCGCCTGTACGTATGCATGACTCGCGTCCGTCTCCACATCGCCCCCACAGGTCTCCATCACGAGGCCCAATATCACGGCTCCTGTGGAGAGCTGGAAGGATGGCTCGAGAAAGCGGTGGAAGCCAGCGAAAGACAGGTTCTCGCCTTCTACGATGATAGCTCGTCCTTCTCGCACGGCTTTATCCACCTCCGCTGCCACGGCAACAGAGACTTCAACGCCGCGCAACATGGAAGGCGTCGAGTCGGGTGAGCTTGTTTCAGACACTGCAAAGAGGGGAAGACTGTCGTCAATCGAGGCGCTAATATCGCGCAGCACCTCAGCGTTGATAACCGTGCTGCAGTTGATGCGTGCGGCGAGTAGGTATGCCAGCGTCGTCTTGCCACACCGCTCAGGCCCAGCGAGGAAGAGTATCAGTGGAATCCGCTCCGCGTGAAATTGTGTTACCACCGAAAAAAGCTGCGCGTGCTCTTGCGCGAATCCTGCGGCAATCATTGAGCATCTTATATAGTTCTCCAGCTCTGCTTGCGTGATAGAGGTCCGCTCTGTGTTCACAAAGTGCTTCTTGACGTCGAGACTAATGCGAACGGCGGTGTCCTCGGGAACACGGCAGAACATGAGCATCTTTGAAAGAAGAAAGCGTGAGAGAACATAATAATGCACATTGCTCAGGTGCACCTTTACCTTGATCACATCATACTTTGAGCTCATCGAAGACGAAGCTGTGACTCGAGAAGGGATCAAGGAAGAGAAGCGCAAGGCATGTGCCTTGTAAAGACACACACAGACACAAGCACACACACACACACACAGCGAACGACTTGTTATTCTCTTCTCGTCGTGAACAGCGCACAGCGCAACCAAGCAGCCGAGTGAGTAGATAAGAACGGCGACTGCCGATGATGACGTCTCGTCGGTGACAATAAGACAAAAAAACAATAAGGATTCTGACATTGGTTGTAGCGGTGGTGGTGGTGGGGATTACGTTGAAAAGGATGTCGACAACAACTCAGAGAGAGCCAGATGCAAAGCACCCATACTGGATACGGAGACGGCAGAGGCGCGCCGTCCACCTTCCCATGCGGTGGAGTAGTGCAGCGGAAAAGGGCATTCATAGGCTGTGCCGTACCAAACGTTAAGCTCGTTGGTGCCCCAATGCACTTCCAGCAGCTGCAGCGCAAACAAGCTAAACAACAATGCCCTGCGTTCGGTCGATGTCTCGACTTCGGGTTTCTTTGTCCAATGAACTCGCACGTGCTCTCACTTCTGGGGGACGGCCGTCACCGGAGAAGCAGACGAAGTCACTTGCGCTATGAAGATCAGGTGTTCAAATGACTATCGGCTTCTCGCTGAACACGGCGACGAGGGGAAAGAGACGCTCTGGGGAAACCGGCGTCGTCGTTTTTCACTATTTACCCACCGTCACCACGCACTACCGCTCTGCCTCTCTCCCACTCGACGTGCACCGCGATGGGTCGGAGCAAAGCATGGAAAAGGGGTGAGGAAGTAACCGCGAATACGAACGGAGGATGGTATGCCTTGAGGAGACCAAGAAAACGAGGCCTCGTCGAGGAGCGATGCAGACTTCCCCACCACCACCAAGGTCGGATTAACATCTTGAACGCACACGTCTGCTGGCACTGTCCCCTCTGCTTGCTCTGCTTGCCAGCCCTTGCCTTTGCCGTGCTATTTAACATCAGCCTTGTACGTGCTGCTCATTTCTCTGCGTGCCATCTTGGCCATGAAAGGGTCTGCGGGAAGAGCCGTGATGTAAGCGACGCACAAGATGAAATGCGAAGGCTATGGCCTGCGCGCGCCGCGTCAAAGAGATCACTCAAGCGACAAGGCGGCTGCGGTCGTTGAGGGGCGCCAAAAGGGCGTTGTGGGGAGCTGAAGGCTGGCCTTGCCTGTCGCGCAGATAACAGCTGCTTTTCTTCGGCTTACTGCGAGTGGAGCAGGCCGAAGACTGAGGCGTGTCTTGGTCAGCTTCGCGCCGGGTGAGGTCTTACGGAAAACAAAAGGAATGGGACACAGAGAACGAGGAGCAGAGAAGGCATCAAGGCAGGATTGAGGCTGCATGAGATGCGGTGTGAGACAGCTAGCGTGCACGTGGCACCAGACCTGAGATGTATCATAACAGATGGCGCACTGCCATGAAAAGCAGGATGCAGCGAAAGAGCAAACGGAACACATGCGGTCGGGCGCTGAGGCTTCCAGTGCCCACGTGTGCTTCGGGGGCCCCTCCTCAAAACTATCAAAGGGCTGCCACGCGCCACGCCGCGCTGGAGAACTTCTCCAGCGTTCGAGAAAACAGGGCCAAAGCCCCACGCGTGGACGTTACAATGTTGAGCGACGGCACATAGGTGATCTCATTAGTCGACCCGCAGCACCGAAGAGAGCCGTTTCTTGGCTGTCACAGGCGCATGTGGTTTCTCTCTCTCGACCTCACACGCTTCACTTCGCACGGGCTCCACAAGCATGTTTCTTACCCGTACATTCATGTGTGTGCGTGGGGGGAGGGGGAACATTTTAAAAAAATAAACTTGATGGGAGGGAGGGACGAATACATGTGCTGCGAGTCGGCCCCTCTCCACCCCGCCCCCTTTTGCTCAAAAAAACACAAAATATCGTCTGTTTGTTTCCGCAAGGCAACGGGCTGAGATGGCGCCCTTTGCGAAGCACACACATTGAACCAAGTGACGTGGTGGGTACATGAGCAGCAGATCAGGTCACCCGGATGTCTGCTACCCAAGCACCACGCTGCATTCGTCATCTGCTCACATCCCACGGGGACGCACTAGTGGTCACAAGCGCAGAGGATGGGTGCCCTGGTCATCTTTGGTGTTTTTGAGTACTGTTTGCTGTGGTCCGAACGTGCTAACGCTTTTCGTTGATGTTTCACGGTGTGCACACGCATGTGGAGGCGATCATCACATATACGTGTGTGTTGTTCCAGTCCTTTTATGTGCAAGACAGGTGCAACTGGACGGCGTCGTCCTCCGTACTCAGAGATGGGCAGTCAAGGTGCAATATACAGTCACATAAGAACGAAAGCAGGGGTACACAAGGAGCGATGCGTTAGAGAAGAGGACACGTGGAAATGCCTCTCTTGCGCCTCAAAATGTGGAGGAGCTCCTTTACAAAAAAAATGTGAAGCCGCGACCGTCAAGAGAAAAGAGGTACAGAACAAAATGATGCTAGACATGCAGACGGTGAGCCCGCGAGGGAGAGGAGGGCCGAGATGGCTGAGCCACACATCCCAGATCAGAGGAGGAATGCTACCTCCCGGCTCCCAAGAAACAAATTGAGAAGAGAAAAAAAAGTAGCTACCAGGTAAACATACAAACACACACACAAAACACACACACACACAGGCGCAGAGCTGCAGGGGATAACGTGGGCCGTGCGCATTGGGCTTTTCCTTTTCTTTTTTGCGTGTTTTCTTCGCCTTGCTCATCCTGCACCATCAACCCGGACAGAAACAAGGGCAACTCGCTAGCTGTCCCGCCTCGTCGTCGTGGCGATCGGCTCCTCTGCCGCCTCAGTGCGCGTCTCCGGGAGTGCGACCTCCATCACCTTCCGACCCGTGTGGTCAATGTGGTCACTGATGCGCGCTGATGGGAGGAGGATGTAAGCCAATGGTACGATGAAAACGGGTGTAACAATGTGCCCAGTGATCACCAGCCACGGCGCGTTGATGTAGTCACACTTGCCCTGCGTGACAACCGGCCAAATCGTTTCCATCAGCAGGCAGCCTATCGCTGACGAGGTCGAGGTGCCGAGGTGGTAAATGCTCGCGAGCAGCGCAAACACCATCGACTCCGACCCGCGCGGCGCGATGTGGCACATGAGCATCATCCTGGGCATGTTCAGGAGCATATCGCACACTTCGTAGATGATGGTGTCCCCAAAAATGTACATGGCGTGGTCAGGGATGCCGATGGCCAGGTTCCAGCGCTTCAAGATGAGGGCGTCAAACATAGAGGCTGCCGGCAGCAGAACAGCTGAGAGGCCCATGACAAACTGATAGCTGTGGTGAGGGAACAGATAGGTGAACACGATGGTACCACCGATGCCCGCGATGTTGTCCAGAAGGCCATTCACGGCGTTGTAGAACGTGTACGAGAAGTGCGGTCCATCGGGGAGGCATGACGGCTTCGCGACGTAGAAAGTATTCAGCACGCCAGGCAGGCTCAGGTAGAGAATCGCGCTGAAATACAGGAACACAACCGCTTTGGCAATGGCCAGCGGTAGCGTGAAAAAGGAGCTGACGCACAACACCGCCGCCAAGACGATGCGCACATGCATGATGTCCTACCACGTGCCAAGAATGTTCACGAGTGAATTAGCGATCACCCCGAGTGTGAGAGTCAGGCAGAATAACACCATTCGCCAGTTTCGCAGAATGACGTCCCGGTTCATCTCCACGGCACCGCACAGGTACGTGTCCATGCGCGGCCGCACAAAGCCCTGCGCATCCATCGTGGCCGCCTCCTGCTCGTCGGCGTTGTTATCCTCCTCCTCCTCCACGCAGTTATCAATGGTGAGATGCCAATCCGACTTATGTGGCGACGGCGGCGAGCCGGCTGTGCTCTCGCTGCTTGCGCTCTTGGTTTTCTGAAGGAACTCGAGCATGGCGTTCTCCGGGCGTGCCGCACGGTCGCGCCGCTCCACGAAGAGGTTGAACACGAACAGTAGGCCCGACAGCAGCAGGTTGGCGGCTGTGATGTACACACCAAAGTGCGTCAGTCCATTGTCGGAGAGAGGACCCAGAATGACGCTGGGGATCATAATGCCGATGAGCACCGTACCCCACATCCAGCTCACCAGCGCTGGCCCGGCAGCTGGACGCCGGCGGAACTGCTCGCTGTACAAGGCAGCAGCGAAGACGTCGATATTGCTCATGAACAGTGCCGTCAGGAACATGAGGGCAGTAGCAGGCTTTGCGCTCGACTCCTTCGCCGGCAGCAGCCCGTACAGCAGCGCGAACACACCGCCGCCCACCGCCGACACCACGCAGTACCACCGTTCCGTGTACCCGAACAGCGCAAACGTGTCCGCCATCACTGTGATGAATGCGTTGAGGGCTCAGCCCAGGGTGTAGAGGGTGGACAGGCGCTGGTACATGGCGCTGGTACATGGCGCCGGTGAGTCCGTAGCGTTCCATCAGCATCGGTTGGATCGACAGTCGCATCAGCCCATCGGCGAGGGCCCTTCTCGAATAAGTGCTGTATGCAAATGGCGAGCACCACTTTGGGGTGGAATGACCTGATCGCGATGCTGAAGACCGGGATGTGGCCAAGGAACAGCGCGGCGCGCAGCACGTGAGCGGAAACAGGATGAACGTACTTGGCCCCCCTGCGGGGGCGGCGATTCCGGCGCGGACGGCACGCGGTAACGACCTGGCATGATGGCAATGGAAAGCGGAGAAGGGCACAAGTGAAGATGTGGACAATGCGCACCTCGGTGGCTAACAGGTCTGCCCGGCAAATCTTCCCAGATGTGTAGGCTGGAAGGGAGGAAGCACAACGAAGAAGCGGAGGGAGCTTGGTGAGCCACACAAGAGTCGATCGAGAGGCAGACCAAGAGGAAGAAGGGAGGGGATAGGCGAGGTGCTTCTCGTGCTGTTCACGTTTGCGCTGCCTCGCGCCGTTGGTGATGAGCCGCACTTACTCCAAACGTTGGCGCTCCGCGCATTACTTGGTGAATACTTAGCCGACGCCACCACGCGCCCCCTCACGGGCGCGACCCCCTACTCTGCAACAGCAGGCGCCACAACGGCGTACCCATAGCAGCTGTATCGGGACCCCAGGGTCTCCACGCGAAGATGCCGAAGATCGTGTGCACCCAGCTCAATTACATCCGTGTACGCCAGATGGAACGACTTCAGCCCATCGTCGGCGGAGAGTGCGTAAGGGCTCAGAACATCCTCACTGTTGATCGAGATGAGGAACAAGATTCCACCTGGACGAAGCACCTTCAGCGCCTCACCCATGTAAGCCTCCATGTTGGGATTGTACTCGCCAGCAAAAGAGCTCAGAAGGGCATCCGCAGTCCCCTTATCGAACACAACGTCCACGGAGCTCTGCAGCACCTTGCGGAGTCGCAAGGCCGGGTCACGGCTGTACCAGGCAGCATTGCTTGAAAAAGGCATAGATGGCGAAGACGAAACGTGCAGGTCGCAGCAGTTGCCCACCGCATACAGCCGCGACGGAAAGTGAAGCGCGAGGTGGGCGACGAGGTTCTCGCAGATATCAACGTTGAGCACCTCAGAAGCGCGCGAGGACGATGAAGGGACGGGGTGCAGATCTGATAAAAGCCCCTCCACATGATCGCAGAAGTCGCTGTTGCCGCATCCCATGTGAAGGATGCGGGTAGCGCCATCCTTCGAGAGCACAGTCGGTACCGCTCGCAAACAGGCCTTCAATGCCGCCTCGTACATTGCATACTGCATAAACCACTCGTAGTGATTCACGAGGCTACCACGCTCCACGATTTCGTGCGCCTTTCGGTGGTGCAGTTCTTTTTGCCGCAGACGCCCACCTTCCTGATCGTAGAAGTGCTCCCAGAAGTCGGCCCGCCCGGGATTCGACTCGCGTGCGTCGCTCTGCATGGGCGCTGACGAGAAGGGCGGGGGGTCTAACAGGCGGCTCCTGTCGCAGCCCACACACTTGCTTGTACGCCTGATCCGTTTGATGACTGATGCGACCACAGCCGATGCCCCCAGCCCGAAGCCATGCCAACGGAGAGGAAAGAAGAGAGGTATGCCACGCGGAGAAGGGGAGTTTAAATACCATTGCATGAAAGCAAACGACCTGCGTAGCCTGCACAGGAACCATAGCCGTCTCCGACCCGGCGACCGCGACCGCGATCGCAGGAGCGAAGGGAGAGACGGGAGAGCCGCGCAGCACGGGGTCAAGCACGTGTGAAGGTCCAGATGACGACGACAGAATATGACGAACATTCGCTCATGCCACTTTTTCCTTCGCACGCACATGTAGACGTGCCTGGCGGCGTCAACGAAGCACATCGACACGCCGCCTGCCTCACCCTTTTTGCCCCCCCACACACACACACACATTCTCCTCTCCTCTCCTTTCGTTGTCCCCACCTCGTATTTGCCGGTCGAAGCCTTTGCAACTCCGGGTTGGGAGAGAGCGGCTCTGAAAGAGGGGCGCGCAGGAGGGGGTCAGAAAGTCCAAGGACGCAGAGAACCTTCTGCCGTTGAAGAGGTGCGGCGCAGCTGCGTCGGCTTTTGCCGCGAATGCCGGTCATGTTTCCTCTTTTTTTTGGCTTGTGGCCGCGCGTGAAGAAAAGCGCACTACAGCGGGAACTACATAAACGCCTACAGAGCATACCGCCGACAGCGGTTATGCACAGCAAAATACTCACAGTATAGGAGGAGGGGGGACGGAATCAAACACGTGCACGCCATACACACACACACACCAACACACACACCGATTCGCGGTTGCAAAAGACAACGTCAAAGTACACAGCAAAGGCGCAAGAGTGAAGGGGACATGCAACTGTTAAGCACTGAGGTGCAAGCACGCACATGTGAGCACGCGCGCCCCTCCTCTCCGGCGTGGCACTGTGAGAGATAAATAGGAAGCAAAAAGTAAGAAGCGCAAAACAGAGAACCAGGCACTTACGCACACAGGCACGCACGCGCGTGCATGCTCACTAGAAAACATCCATCAGTTCCATCTTCACATCGTAGTGGAGGCGCAGTGGGAGAAGCTGCTGCGGTCTCCTCCTCTGGAGACAGGGCTGGAGGGCCGTGATATGGACGAGGCAGCACTATAAGCGAAGATCGACATGTCGCTCCCAGACGCTACCGCAGAACTGATGCTTACGGCCTCGCAGTCAAAGTAGTCAAAGTAGAGTTGCTTGATACGACTCACTTCCTCCTCCTCTAGGTAGTCGCTGACGCTGTGATTTGGAGAGACGTACGATTCGTTGACCGACGACTCAGCCCCGCCAGGCGCGCTCGAGTACAAGCTCATTGTGAATCCGTCACTCTCCTGCCCCGCGATGTTTGGGAACAGTTGGAGCCCTGACACGGGGCCGCGCGCAGCACACAGTCGGCGCGAGCGAAAGGCACGCATGAAGTTCTGCACCGTACCGACGAGTGTGTTTGTTATGACGGAGCAACGCGCCACCGCCAGGGTGTCGGACATCACCTTACCGCCAACGCTCGTGGACCTCGCGAACGAGCCTCGATCGATGAAGGACTGCATGAACACCTTCACAACGGCGCGCAGCGCGCGTATCTTCGCCAGACGTGCCGCCTCCCACTCCACCTTGAGGCGACGCTCTTGTGCGACGCAGTCGGAAAGGTGAGTGAGTGCTGCAGAGGCATGGCCGACGTCTTGGTTGAGCACAGAGCTACCCTCCACCCATAGACTCCGCGTTGACGGGATCGATGTCGGCGTTGCGTGAACTGGACGGGTCAAGCTGCTCTTCGCTTTGACGCGGGCGACAGAGATGACATCTGTGTTGCCCTCCGCCGCGCGCAGCTGGCGGGCACGAGGGCGGCCAATATGAGAGATTTTTTCCTCACCGATCACCTCATTCAGGGTAGGCAGGGATTCCGTGAAGCCTAACTCTGAGGCACCGCCTGTGCGGCCCCGCGTGCGCGCTGCGTTAGCGGCGTACAGCTTCGTATTGGGGCGGAAGCCGCGCCGCTCCTCTGACTTGCCGGACAGACCTTCCACGAACCGGTCGTCGGCGTTCACGCAGAGGGAGTCGAACGTGACCTCCTTTTGGCGCACAGGGAGCTTCGCCGTGGCGTCCAAAGGATGCGCCGGATAGCGCTCCATCGATCAGGGTGTACAGGGAGGGTGTGTAGGTACAGGTGGTGGTGATGGGGCGAGGTGGAGGGAGGAGGGGACGGTACAATTAATGTATATAGCCTAAGGAAGGGGAGGGAAGAGCCGTGAAGCGGGTGTGTGTCAAGTGGGGTTAGGTGAGGGGAGGTGGAGGAGGGAGGCGAACAAACCGTCGTGTGAACAGTGCCAGAGAGAAGCAGGGGAGGGCTTACGGTGCGCCCTCCATGCCTGTATGTTGACACATGCAGCATGGGCGACAATATAATCACAACAAAAAAACGCGCGTGGAAGCAGGAAAAATGCGAAGGCGAGGAACGTAAGAGGAGGTCAGAACGACGAAGATGGTGATGGAGCAGAAAAGCAGGGTCGCCAGAGCTGTCGAAGAGTGGAGTAGAGGCACATAGCGAGCACGGCGAAGGATTACTCTCAGCAGAGAGGAAAGGAGGAGCGCAGGGTCTCTGCCGGCTTGCTGTCCACATGGACGCTGGGATCCGTGCAAGGCCCCCATCCCCCTCTTCCTCACCTTGTACTGTAGAAGAGGAAGGTGAACGGCAGTTGCGTCGATTCAGGCATTTGTTGCCGTCCCGGTGCGCTCTGCCAGAGGAGGAGAGATGCCAGGGAGGAAGTTTCGGCGAAAGACGCAACAAGAACGAAGCTGTGCAACAGCGGGCACACGCCGGCATCTTTTTCGGAGAGGAAAAGAGAGTGCGCTGATGGAGATGCGCTAGTCTACAACGAAATATCGTCAATATTCAGCAGAGAAGCGAACCGACAACAGTCAAGACCAGCAGCAGAAGGCGAGCGCGGCATACTCGCAGAGAGATTGGTGTGCCCCATCGCCGCGCCTACCCGACAGTAGCAGTGGGGCTGGGCGTCTGTGTGTGTGCAAGGCAGAAACACCTGCGAAGCGCTCCCTCGCATTCCAAAAATGAACCTCCCTTCTCCCTCCCCCCCACACACACAAAAAAATTCAAAACGCCTGCCGGATTTGGTCCTCCCACTCAATGGGTGTATAGGACATCCACTTTTGCGGCTGCGAGGACCAGGTGCGGCCGTTCAACAGCACTTCCATGCGCTCGAATTCATCCCGCACTGCGGCGACGGAGACGTCAAAGAGCTGGGTGCGTGACTTTGCATCCATCACGGCCTCTGCCTTGCAGTAATAAATCTTCTTCAATAGCGCGTCGTTTACGCGTCGATGCCACTGCTTCACCGCCATGCGCTGCGACTTGCGAAGCTCCATCGTCGAGTTTGGCTCGATAGAGAGCAGGTCAGGTTGGCCTTTTATGGACGGAAAGCACTTATGCCAGTTCGCCCCAAAGGCTTCCACGTAGCGCTCCCGCTCCGAGTTGAGCATGTCAAAGAGCTGCGAGAGCGGCGGATCAGGTGAAGGTGGCGCCGCGGTGTCTTTGCGGGCATTGGCTCGCTCACATGAGGATTTCGCTGGTGGCTCCGGTGCTGCAAGACGCGTCGTGAAGCACGCCTCGCGACGGTAGTTGTCCTCCAAGAAGCACAAGTTGTTGATCATGAAGATGTCCACGGAGAGTCGCACGTCACTGGTGAGGAGGTTGAGGGAGTCAGACTTTGTGTGGTGATTGCGCTTGGCCAGTGCCTCTTGCTGAAGCTCTGCCGCCGCTTCTGCCAGCACCTGCAGGTCGTCCACCGCACCCATCACACCGCGAGTAATGTAGTCCTCCACCTCCTGGCAGGACTCGTAATCGGCGTTGGCGCCAATGACACTGCCATACAAGACGATGCGCAGGGAGCCGTAGAAGGAGGTGAGTAGAGTCTTGTGGAAGTAGAGCACGTTCGTCGTCGACTCGTGCACCGTGCAGTCAACGGACGGAAGCCATTCCGTGCGGCGCATGGAGCGCGCGTACTCCTTCAGCGATTCCTTTTCCAGCGCCCCTTTTGCGTTGACGTACCCATCCAGCAGCTCACGGATTCGGTAGATGAAGTTGTCCACCGAGTCGTCCACGTGGTCGATGAAGTCCCTGTTCTCGCCAGGAATCGATTTGGACAGCATCTTCCATTTCCAAAACTCTTCCATGAAGTCAAGGCCAATGAAAATGTAGTCGCGGAAGTAGCGCGGCGTCGAGAAGAGGCCGATCCCTTGGCCGCGCGAGTCAACGAACAGCTTCGTCGGGTCCGCAAAGAAGGAGGTGTCGAGCTGGATCACCTTTATGGCGCGCCGATACACCAGCTCGAAGACAACGGTGGCCAACTCGCTCGGGATGTCTGCTACCGCGTAGTCGTCCTCGAGCGGCGTCAGGACATAACGCTGCAGACAGACGCACGCCTCCGTCACCAGCTCCCGCGCTGTTTTACTGATGCACAGCAGTGGATGGTCTCCGTGCTGGTAGTGCTTCAGCACTGGCAGCAGAGACGAGCGAGATGTCAGGGGGCCCCTCCCCGTTTCCTCGTCGCGGTAGGCGCCGTCGAACTGTGCCTGCACGGCTCTCACGAGCTTCTCCTCCAGCAGCTTCCGTACGTCTTTCCGAAGAATGTCAGTGCGATTGAAGTTCTCGCCGAGGCGCTGCACAATCTGATCGACGCCCTGCAGCGCTGCCTCGTTGCGGATGAGCCGGTTTGCCGTGGGTGCGGTCAACGCACTGTCCATCCGTGGGGTGACGCTGAGGCTGCCTCCTGCCTGGCTTGTGGACCCGCCTGCACTGGCGCCGGACTGGGATACCTTGCTCCGCTGTACCGCGTTGATGAAGGCGCTCTTCACGAAATCCTCGCTGATGCGCACAATCTGCTGCAGCTGCATCTCTGTCCTGGCCTCGATCTCTGTCCCGTAGTGGTTCGGTGGGTGGCTCGCTAGGTAGTCATCCGCGTAGACGAGGTAGTCGATGCACCGCGCGATGGCTTCCCAGCTCGACTCCTTTCCGATCAGCACCGCTGGTAGGATAGGCGGAGGATGATAACAGCGCGCCGCTTTCGCCATTTCCTCGATGGTGAGGGTAATGTTCTCCTGCGCCACATCCCACGGCTTGACGTCTCGGATGATCTCATTCGCGCGAACTGAGATGGCGCTCGAGGTGTCGGCGAACGAGTCGATAGCCTTCGCGCTGGCGCGGTTCAACGCGTCGAGGTCATTCAGCTGCTCCTCGAGCTGCGCTACCGCCCACATGGCAGCGACACCGAGCAAGAGGGAAAAAACGCCGCGCGGACGGTTGATCAGCCTCTCGCCGTGTGAAAAATATTTGTTTTTGGTGTATGTGTCTGCGCCGTTGCAGCTCTGAAGTGGCGACAAACGCGACGCCTCCGTCGGCGAAAACACAACACGATAGTTGGAGACGGACTACCGTGTGGAGTAGTCCATTGGGAGAGACAGGGACAGAGAGTAACCCGTAAAACAGATGAGAGGCCAAAGCCACCGACAGGAGACCAAAATGATGACCGACAAGGATGCGCCTTCGGAGACAATGCGGGAGTCCAGTGAAAAGGCAGAGAGGGAGGGGGTAGAGTACTTCCACCACCACCCCTCTTCCTCTCTCTCTCTCTGGCGAACAATGGTCGCGCGTTTTCGAGTGGCCAACGATATTCCTTTCGTTTTTTTTTGGACTTGCTTACGAGTCGTCATGTAAAGACAAAGGCGCACCGCCGCGCGCGGGTGACGCGCTGGATTGCAAGCAGCACCTCCTTGGTCGCTTTCTCTTCCTGCCATGAGAGTGCCTCTCTTCGCACCTAACACGCTGCTTCCGCCCCCTCGCTTCCTGCCTGCCGCTACGCTACGCCTGTGTCGCGCAGTAGCGAGAGGCAGCGTCGAAAGTCCGCGGGCAGAGGTGCTGCGGCAGTAATGGGGTCCGCTGTAACAGGGTGGATGAAGGAGAGGCTGTGCGCGTGTAGGGCGACTCGACTTATCATCGACTGACAGCACACCGCCCCGCCGTGCTCCACATCAGCTAGGATGGGGAAGCCACGGCTTGCCAGATGGCGTCGGATCTGGTGCTTCTTGCCCTGCTGAATGCGGCACTCCACCCACGCCACCCTGTGCTTTGGAAAAAAACGGATAACTCGGTAGCGGGTCCTGATCTTCGGGTCTGCGGCGTCGATGATGTCATCATGCAGCCGCACATTGCGTAGCGATGGCTCCAACACGACACAGAGCGCGTGGTATGTTTTGCTATGGTGAGAGAAGGCTGCGCTCGTACCGAGTTGGTGCCGAAGTGAGTCGGCCGCCACGTCAGACTTGGCGATGAGCAGACACCCGCTCGTCTCCGCATCGAGACGATGCACCTGCCCTTGGCGAAAGATGCCCCTCGCAAGCGCGCCGGCGCGGTCTGTGGCTAGCAACACGGAAATGAGGTCAGTCGTTGGCGTCCCGAGCTGCGTGCAACTCAGTCCATGGCGCGACGTCGCCAGTCCCGCAGGTTTGTCAACAACAAGAACATCGTCATCCTCGTAAAGCACCGGTATGACCGGCAGGTTTACTTCTGCCGCCATCGCAGCTGCCACGCATTCGTGAACACACGGCAGTCGTACCTCTACCTTGACCTCACCCATCGGTGCTGTTGAGACACGCACACAGCTGTCTGCGAGGTGATCGAGAAGGGTGCGCCAGTAGGAGCACTTCGGTGCGAGATCGTGCAGTGCACGAAGCAGTGGCACACCATCTGGCACGCGCGACAAGGTAAAGCAGATGGTGGTGGGGCGCTCGGAGGCGGCGGTGCCGTGACACTCGCCACATTCCTCCAAGTACGCGGCGAAGGAGTCGTCCAGTGGCGAGATGTCGCCGCGCGCGAGCGCGCTGGCGTAGGTGTGCAGCAGGCGGTTGTCCACCAAGTTCCGCTTCGCATCTTTCAGGGCAAGCTGATAGGCCACACTCACGTAGGTGTCGCCCCTCGCTTTCTGCGCCTGCGCAGACGACTCGAGCGCGAACCGGAGCCACGGGCGCTCAAGATCTGTGAGCGTCCACACACTCAGTGAATCCATCGCGACACGTCGCGGCTGCAGACGTCGCTGGCGCACCTGCTTGAGAACCGCCGCGGAACGGCTCACAGGCAGCATGTCGGGGCTGACAAATTGGTTCGCCCACGTTTGGATTGATGCTGGCTCGGCTGGGAAAACGACACCGGGGTCGATGGAGAAGTGCGTCGCTTCACGCAGTAAGGCGCCAATCCCGTGCCCCGGTCGTCTCGCTGCCACGCCAGCAGACGACGACGCTGGCCGACTTTCATTGGACTGCGCCCTGTTCAGCTCGCGGCGCAGGCGCACAGCGAGCTGAGTTGCACAGGAGTCCGACGCCGACGTCGCCGATTCGTCTTTGCCAGCAAAGGACTCCAAAAAGGCGTGAACGGCAGTCGGGGTGTGCAGCTGAACCAGTGACGCTAGAGCCGCACTGGCAGCTGCAGAGAGACTTGGGAGAGAAGGGTTGATGGCGAGCGCGATGGCAGCAGTCGCGTCGGTCGCCGCGAGCGACTCCACCATTCCGTTGTACTCTGCCGCCTCCACGTCGTCCAGGTCCTCTGGTGACTTCTGCAGCCACCCATGCAAGGCGCCTTCGACCGCGACAGGGTCGGAGGACAAGAAGCGGCCACGCGCCTTGGCAATAAAACGGCACTGTCGCCGCTGCACCTCGGTGCAGGTGTCGCGCACTTCATCCTTCACGTACAGCTGTGGTATGGCATGCTCTACGCCAAGCACGGCTCTCGGCGACCCTTCGTCGATTTTCGTTGAGGATGCTGCGCCGGTAGAGGTCGTTTGAGCTGGAGTATCGAGTTGCTGTGCGATATCTTCGAGCGCACGCAGAGCCTCTGAAGGAGTCATGCCCTTCACCATCTTGAGCAAAGCGCTGGGACGCAGCAGCGTCACAGCCTGGCGCTCGCCGTTCACGTCCAACAGCTCCACACGACACACACACGCTTGAGGTAACGTCGTCGTTTGCTGCACCTCGAGAGCGCGCAAGACTTTGCGCCCTGCATGTCGCACGAGGCCGCGCACGTGATGCATGCCAAAAGGGGATCCCCTGCTGCGTTCCGGAATCCACGTCTATGAGCGACGACGCTCTCCGACGGCCCAAAGTGCCCGCCTGTGTGCGTGCTACGTGGTAAGCGCAAGGACAGAAGAATGCTTGGGAAGAGTTCCACGCGCCGAAGTGGTCGCGCTCCTCAGGAGGGTGAGAATGGTGACACAAGCAGCGGAGACGAATCGGAATGTAGTGAAGAGGGACGCCGCGTCACCTATGTGGGCGAGTCCTGCGGCATGCGTACGCACTCTCATGTGTGCACCAATGTAGAGAGAAGGCGGCGAAGGTGGCAGACAGAGACGGACGAAGGTCAGGAAAGGGAGAATGGAGGCAAGAAAGAAGGGGCGACAGGGAACTTGGCATGCAGGGTGTGCAAGCCGCACGGAGTTCTGGCGTAGACGTCGCAGCTCCGCAGAGGGAATGAGAGTGGGCACGGCAGACACACGGATAACAAGCAGGGAACAAGGCGAAGATGGGCGCGCCAGCTGGTGCCGTCGACACCCCATTGCTGAGGAAATCGCCGTCTTCTTCACCTGTCTCTTCTTTCCGGCGTCACGTGAGTGTCGGCGAGGGCAGCCTGCCCCCGAGCCCTGCGAGGACTCACGCCATATCTCATGTGCGCGGTACGCAGTGTGCGTCGGCAGCCACGTGTGCAAAGGTGCGCAGAGTCCTCAGAGTGACCGCCTCCGCCGACCCCTTCTCTGGCGCTCAGCGAGACCCGGGCGCTACTGCAGCCCTTTGTATGTCTTTGATGTGTAACGGACAAAAATGAAAAACAACAACAGGAGAGAGAAACGCGTCAGCCCCGATTACTGGGCGGACCGATGTAGCCTTTTCGCTGCTGTGTGCGACACGACGCGCGCAAAGGCTTCACGGCATCCTCCCGCCATCCCATCAGCGTCTGCCTTCGCTTACGCCTTGGGGGTCTTGAAGTGGTTGGCAATGCGGCGGTTCACCACCTTCAGGTAGCGGCAGCGGCCAGTGCCAGTGCGGCGGCGCTTGATGGCCTTCACGGACCAGTTGTAGCGACGGCGGCTGGCACGCGGGTAGGCGCAGGCGGCGCAGCGCTCCCACTGGACATGGTAGGAATTGCGGCCACAGCGACGGCACAGGATGTGCGTGCGCCCGTGGCGCTGACCCATCGAGGTGGTACCCTTCGTCATTGCTGGTTAGTACAGGAGGGGGGAGGGAGAGAGAAGGCCTGCGGATCATCAGCGGCGTGGCGGTTAGTTGCGTAGGCGATAAGGACGGCATTGTAGGGGACACAACGCGTGTGTGGTGCGTGAGGAAAGAGAGACGCCGAGAACGGTACGAGAAAGAGAGAGAGAGAGAGGGAGGGAAGGGGGGGGGGGGGGGGGGGGGGGGGGGGGGGCAGGAGGAGGAGGAGGAGGGGGAGGAGTCGAAGACGACCTGTGAGGACAACCACACGTCACGTGAAGGGGGGCCTTGCAGCCGCGACAGCGAAGATGAGGCACGCAGCAGAGAGCAGAGAGAAGCAGAGTGTTGCGAGTTGCGCGGGCGGTGACCTCACTCCTTCGCGGAGGGCAGTACGCATACACGATCCCTTGAGTACCACAACAACCTAGTGTCAATCTGACATGCCGCCCACCGCTCAGCGAGAAAGGCTACGAGAAGTGGTGGCTCATGAGGCAGGTGCTTCGATGGATTCGTGATTAAAACGTTTTAGACGTTGGCGTGAGAGAAGGATGCGGCGTGCGCGGAAAAAACGCACTTGGCATGACCTCAGCGCACCTCGTGGACGGCCTCCGCGACCTTTCGCATGGGTGTGTGTGAACAGCCACACAGACTCGAGGAAATCCCAAAAGATGATGGAAGCGCCCGCCACCATGTCGCATGAGCACCGTGAACTGTGAGGTGCAGCAAACAGTGACGAGGTGAGCCTGCCAAGCTTCTGCAAGAGCACTGCGGAAAACGCCAACGTCATACACGTTGTGCCTACGAGCCTCGTCGCGTGCAGATCCAATCCGTGCACTGGTCATCTCCGTCCTTGCCCAAATCGACGTCGGCACTCGTCATAATCGTTTGATTCGTGGCCTGGTGAATGACGTCAATGCTCGCAATGTATGGGATGTGCCAGTGGCGCTGAGAGGCCGCTCCGCACGCTTGCACCCACACCGAGTACGCCCGAGGCAGATAGATGCGCAACGTGGCAACCCGCGCAATCTTGTTGTACAGCGCCTTGTACGTGATGCGGTGCCGCTGCCGCCACCGCACGAAGAAGCGCGGCTGCAGCACCGTGAAGTAGTGGTCGCGCATCTGGTCGTTAGAGATGATGCAAGAATCCTGCCTCGTCAGTACTGCGTAGAGCCAGCAGTAGTCATCGTTGAGAAACGCGGGGCTTGGCAGCAGCGCGCCCATGTTCCGCCATCTAGCCGCATAGGTCGCGTTCTCGGGAGTCGGCTGCGCCAGATGGCGGTTGTGCAGAACAATCACCGCCTTTTTTCCGCTTCGCTCTGCTGCTGTGCGCATGTCCTCAATGAGGGAGAACTTCGGGGCCACATCGACTGGGAAGGGCACGCTGAACCGATCGGCCGACGGGACGGAGGAGGGGTCGATACCGCGGGAACGCAACAGCGCATCCTTGGCTTCGGTGTACCAGCTGTTTAGCCCGTAATAACCTACATTTGCGCCATCGATGACCGTGTCGTAAGACATCTTTGCGGTGGCCGCCTTGAACTCCTCGAACTCTCTCCACCGCTGACAGACAGTGTCCTCTGAGACCTCCATGTCTGGCTCGTAGCGGCTGCAGCCCTGTAACCGCGGCTTGACGAGCTTTTCGACAAGGTCATGCACCAGCGCCGCGCGGTTTTCGGGAGATAGGTCAAAGCTCTGCAGCTGTGCACCACAGTTAGAGCAGACACCGTCATCGCTGACCGGCGCCACAGTACCGCCGAGCAGCTCACGAACCAGCTGCGCGTTTGCAGCCCCCAGAACAGGGTGATGCCGCGCCATCTCATCCAGGACAAGGTTCGTGCGCTCGGCTGCCTCAGCGGTCGTTACAACAGCCTTGTCCCGGGCGGCGGCGATCGTGCGAAGAACTTCGTTGTAGTCGTTGTCCCACATCTCCAGCTCCTTTGAACGGGCCATGTCAAAGAACTCAAAGCACAGCGGCACGTCAGCGGCGCTGCGGCAGTGCACAAAGAGAGGATGGAAAATGCGACGCTTGAAAGCGTCTGCCGGAAGAGCGTCCAAGATGCGTCGAAACAGTGCGACATCGACTACCGGTGCCTGTATGGCAAGCCGGAGGGCCACAGCGGCGACGCGCTCGTCGAATGCGGCAAGGAAGGCCTCTGGCAGCTTCGCCTGGCTGCTTAGAAGAATTTTTACGAGGCGGACACCAGACTCCACCAGTTTCGGTGTGCACCACATGTACAGTACCTTGGAAATGACGATGTTGCGTGGCAGCTCCTGATGCTTTGCGGCCATCTCCGCGAGGAAGCTCAGGGCCACCCCCGCCTTGCTCGCGTCGTGCCTCGCCGCCACCCCTAGAGCGTCAAATGCATGGTTGAGAAAGTCGCGCTGGTTCAGCCGGAGCTTTGGACGTGATTGCGCGTTGTTCTCCGCCACCAACGACTTCACCTCAGGAATGTCGCTCACATGCGCGGAAATGTCAGGAGCCGGCTCACGACGCGGTCGCTTCGCTGCGGGCGCGCCATTGTGAGTGTGCAGAGATCGGCTCATGCTCGGCATCAATGAGAGTACAGGCCCAGAGGAGGGCGTAGCGGGACACAAGGCGACGAAAGACGAGCGAAAATAGAACGAAGGAGATGCTAATGTGGTCCAGTTCGGTCCGCGGCGACCGCTGCCTGAAGATACGCGCAGCAAGGCTGAGGATGCCCAATGAGAAAAAAGAGAGGTGGGGTATACCGTCGATGCACGCAGTCCCCCTCGCACTCGCAGAGGAAACACACACACAAGAGCGTCGCGCGTTCGTCGATGTCTGCGTTTCCGCGCCCACACGAGTGTGCACGGCAGCCGCCCAATGAAATCGCGGCGCAGCGCCCGGACCCGGCGCCGCGCAACAGAGCAGAGAAGAAAGAGCTAATAACAGGATAAATGAAGTGAGATAGAAAGCTGAAGAAGGTCAAGCATCGAAGCACAACAAAGGCACGTGAGACACATATATGTATACATACAGATATACATACACATGAGAAAGTGGTGCGCCGCGTTTCCCTTCTCCGCCACAGCGCAGGAGATCAAACGCTACTCGAGCCCCGCAGGCGCACAGGCCCCACCAGCGTGGTGCGAAGCAGTCGTGGACACACGCGTTGCAGCAGTGCGCCCACTCAGCCATCTGAGAGCACGCCCCCCTCCCCCCGCCCCTGCCTCGTGCCCTACCAACCTCTCTCTTCCCCCCCCCTCTCTTTGCCCAGCAGGTCCCGCCTCACAGCCGCTCCCACCACGCCGGTCGCCACCCCTGGTGCATCCCTCCTCGGGGCATGGCTCAGCCGCCCCGCGCCGGCAGGCAGTGCGCGAGGGCCGGGCGAGAGATGCGCCCGGGTCGCTCCGACACGCTGCCCAATCATATGGATGGCGCAGACGTGTGCGCAGTCGCAGGCCGCCCCAGCACAACGCCATCCAGAACCGCACCGCCGACGTCAGCAGTGGTACATCGCTCCGACCGCCGCTACGTCGTGGGTGCTTGACCCTGTCCGCACCAGAAGAAGTGGGGTTCTGGCGTTGGCAGGGGACAGCGGTGAGGGTGCCACTTGGCCTCCTCAATGTAGGTAACGGGATATGGATAACGTATTGAGCTGTCTGCCGTCATTATGGGGCGTACAAGAGCAAAGAAAGCAGAGCCGTATAGGTTCGAATGGGCAAGCGACACGTTCGATGCAACAGGTGCGCAGGGTTGAGCGTACGCAACGGAGAGGGCCAGGGATGGCCTTCGATGCTTCCGTTTGTGCCTGGACATACATATACGCACACGAACACGATTTATGAAGCTGCGCACCGGCACCCAATTGAGCGCGACTTGAGTTCGAGGCTTTTTCTCACAAGCGCACACCTTTCGTGAAGCGGGCATCGCGACTCTCACCAAGAGACGAACTGAAAAACGAAAAAAAAAGCGGCGTACACTACAAACTGTTTTGCCTGATTCCGGCTGTGCCGCTGCACCTGCTTCTCTCCTGAGAGTGTCCGCAACATTTAGACACCGGGGTGCAGCGCACGCTAAGATAGAGAAAGCAAAGGGGTCGTGTTGGTAACGCCTGTCACGCACGGCAGGACGTCTATCTGCTACATGGAAAAGAGAGCGTACATGGGAGAAGAAGAGCAGGGGCGGTAAAGATATACGAACTGCGGTTGTGGCAGTCATACCAAGGCTTACAGCATTCAATAAGAGCGTGCGCCTCAGGTGCTGCGGGTCTCGCCGTCACCCGCAGCCAGGGTCGAGCCACAGAGGGAACGAAGAAGACATGATTGGCCTTCGCACACGCGTGCCCGTGTGCATCATTCACAAGTGCCTCCCCGATGAAAGTGCCTGGCACTTTCAATGAAGGGATGAGCCTGAGGAAATACAAAAAAATATCTCCAGCATACAAACATAAGCCATAAGACAACGGATGAGCGACCCCAGCGGAGGGCGAGAAAGCGGAGGCGGGAGGCGTAAGTAATGTGGTTGTCTTGAGTGAAACAGTCGACCGGCTCATGTGCTCAATCCTTGGGCAGAAGAGTTCTGTGCGACTCGCCAGCGCAGCTCCTCCGACAGAGTGCTTTGCCCACGCTCACGCCCGCATCGTGCGTGCCCTACACCGGCTTCACGCAAAGGAGACGCGGACAACTTCCGCCTTGAAGACGTTTGTAAGCTGCTGCGAGAGGCAGGCCAGCTGGTACTTGAGCTCCGCCGCCTGCCGAGTGAGCTGAACGATGCTTTCCTTCACTTTGCGCAGCTCGCGCTGCTGCTGACGGAGAGCCTTGCCGCCCTCCGTGTTCTGGCTGATGGAAGACTCTATGAGTTGCTGCAGCTCCGTTCGCTCTGCCAGCTGCGTGTTGATGGAATCAGTGTTTGCAAGCAGCGCCTTGTAGGAACGCAGATGCTCGAAGAGACCCTCGGTAATGCGAGAGGAAAAGTGATTGGGGTTGTCGCTGGTCGCGTATGTAATGTCCGACACCTCCGACTGCATGAACTGCTCCCCGTAAACCCTGACGAGCTCTGCGCGGAGCTTCCCCATCCACACCGCGTAGTCGTCCACCTCGCGTAGTGTCTCCGGCTTCAGCCCCATCACCACACTAGATACCGACATCAGGCGATGAGGACGCTCGAAAAGGCTCATTGTTTGCGCTGAATGAATGCGTCTTCACTCTGCAGAAAGGAGTGACGGAGAGTGCAAGGTTTTTCTTAGGACATGCGCGTGAGCGAGTCTGCGCCGTTCGTGCCACTGAGACTGTCACCGCAGGTTGGTAAAGCCCTGTTTAAGCGTGGAACAGTGAAACGGCGAGCTGTCGTGTATAGGGATGGATGGATGTCACCCAAAAGGCGCTGTGTGCAAGAGATCACCAAATATATACCTTGAGGAGAGATACCTAGCTCCAGAAGAGAGATACAGAGCATGCGCGCTCGAAGTCGAGGTGGGAGAGGTAGAGCAGAAACACCGAAGGACAAGGGAGGTAAGAGGCAGTAGGTGCGAAGTGGCGCCAGAGTTTTACATCACGAAAGAGCGAAAGAGAGCACGACGCCGCAACTTCCCGTTGAAAACGGAGAGTGGCTGTCACAAGAGCAGGACGGTGCGACGGGTAGGCACAAAGGTGGTGCGTATGGGTGTTCATGAGGGCACACACACACTCACTCCCATATGCCAAAGGTGGCCCGGACAAAACGCTAGTTGGGTCCCATTTTCCACTCCTTGTGCGCTGCTCGAGAGCGGGAGACAGGGTGTCATTCTAGGGGAGGAGGGGGGGGGGGGCGTGTTGCATGGCCAAGCATGGAGGGGCGAGAAGATCGAATGCTGCCAAGCCCTTGTCGCCTTCTCTGCGCATCTTTTGTTTCTTGCAAATCGTCCACGCGCATGTGGTCCTTCTCCCGCTGTTCTCGTACCGTGCCGTCTGATACTTCCTAGTTGTATGGGGTATCGGATGTTCGTTTAGCCTCTCCGAATCAGCTTGTCAGTGGCTCCCTGACTGCGCTGCGTCTTCCCAACTACTGCCGGTGTTGCTGCCCGCACGCTGTCGGTGCGCACACACAGGCCGCGGAAGACACGCTTGGGTAAGGCATAAGCGTTGGCGTCCAAGGCGCCAGTACACTCGACCTGTGTTCCACCTCACCTTGCTCTAGTCCACACACACACACGCGTGCTCATTCGCGGATACGAAAACGACAACCAACAAAAAAGAAAGGGACAACAGCGACGGTGCAGCGCAGCACAGAGAAAAAAATCGAAAACGGAGGAGGGCAGGTGGGGGGCTAAGAAAACAAGGAACTCGTGTCGCTGGGTCCGCCGTGCAAGATCGTCGAGGAACGAGCTTGTGATGGTCAAGAGGGCAAAAAAGAAAAGGTGCTAGGCAACAGCGTTTGTGTGAGAGAGAAGTGGCAATAGGAGGCACGCAGGCTCACCCAAGCACAGGAAAAACAAAACGAAGAAACTCATGGGTGCACAGGGACGGAGAAAAAAAAAGCAAACAGTCCACGTCTTGATTTGTTGCTGCCTCTCACGTCCGCCAGCACGAGATCAATTCCGCTGCATGGTTTGGCAGCAATCACGAGTCCACTCTAGTTGAAGCACACACGCACAGAACATGGGAAGGAGGAAAGGCTACGCGACGGCGGCAACGGAAGCGGAAAAAAATCAAAGCACCGGCGCATACACGCAGGCGTAAAAAAAAACAAGAACAAAACACACAAAAAGCCCTTCATACGATTTTAGCGTATAACTAGATACGTTATAAGGCACAGAACAATAAATACGCATAAACCACACAAGAGGGATCAGACGAGTGCGGAGACCAACAGGAGGAGGGGAGGAGTAAAGAAACGTTACATTATGCGCGAGGTCTGCAGATGCAAGAGGGACACAGCAAAAACATTAACCGGGATGCGACTCGCTGCCAGACCTACACACACGCACAATGGATAACCAGTGTAGAAGGCTGCTAGCACAGCCCACGGTTGATGAAGCACAAGCCCTTGATTTTGCCCCTTTCCCGCGGGTCTCTTCTCCGCCACAGCGCAGGAGATCAAACGCTACTCGAGCCCCGCAGGCGCACAGGCCCCACCAGCGTGGTGCGAAGCAGTCGTGGACACACGCGTTGCAGCAGTGCGCCCACTCAGCCATCTGAGAGCACGCCCCCCTCCCCCCGCCCCTGCCTCGTGCCCTACCAACCTCTCTCTTCCCCCCCCCTCTCTTTGCCCAGCAGGTCCCGCCTCACAGCCGCTCCCACCACGCCGGTCGCCACCCCTGGTGCATCCCTCCTCGGGGCATGGCTCAGCCGCCCCGCGCCGGCAGGCAGTGCGCGAGGGCCGGGCGAGAGATGCGCCCGGGTCGCTCCGACACGCTGCCCAATCATATGGATGGCGCAGACGTGTGCGCAGTCGCAGGCCGCCCCAGCACAACGCCATCCAGAACCGCACCGCCGACGTCAGCAGTGGTACATCGCTCCGACCGCCGCTACGTCGTGGGTGCTTGACCCTGTCCGCACCAGAAGAAGTGGGGTTCTGGCGTTGGCAGGGGACAGCGGTGAGGGTGCCACTTGGCCCCCTCCTACACACACACACACAGAGTGGGGGTGTACAGGGCCCTGTGATACCAAGCACCGTGAGGTTTGCGCCGCCGTCAGCAAGAGAGTAATAAAAATGGAAAGCATAAAAAAGTAAACGAAGACGTGGCAGGTCCAAAGCGGGGTGGCTGGAGCGAGGAATGATAGTACTGGCGCGATGTATTGCCACCTTATGATATGCTGGCAAATCCTACCCCCCCCTCTCTAGCGGTTTGGCCATCTGTGCCCGCTTTTTTCGTCTCTTTTTCGGTGCCAGGCATCCGTGTGCTGCTTTCTACTTTTGACTACGTATAGTCGTGTGCGTGTGCGCTGGCGGCTCACCTCATCGACGTCGTTGTCACCACGGACACCGCCGCCACTGCACCATGTGAACTAAGATGCAGACGGAAAAGAACAACAACCGGGAAAAAAGAGGAGACGTCACGAAAAAAGACGTCGAGTTCACAAAGTGGGGGGGGGGGAACAATGAAACGCAAACATGCAGAAAACCAACATGGAAAAAGGGGGAAGGGAGAAGTACCACGCGCACTCGGACAGACGAGGGGAGCGGTCAGCTGACGGTGAGAGGGGGAAGATGGGAGGAGGAGGGAAGCAGTTGAAACAATGAAAACGCATGTGATTCAAATGTAGGACGGCGCACTCCACATCGATGAGTCAGCGACTGGTAAGGAGGAACAACAGAGCGAGGGAAACAAGTATTTGGGCTGAAGTAAACCGCCTCCCCTGATGTGTATACTTTTCTTCCTTTGTTTTGGGCGTGGAGGAATGGGAGGGGGGGAGGGCACGCGCTGAATTCGGGAGTGAATGAAAAGAGAATCCACAGCGCACTGCACGTGCCTCCCTTGTCCTCCTTCAGCGAAGCCCTCGCCCACCACCACCACCACCACCACTACACCCTTCTGCCGCGACCCACACGTGGCACACAGCAGCAAAGTGCACGTCTCTCGACGGGACCGAGGGGGGAGGGAGCGAGAGAGCGAAATGGTCTAGAGGAACAGGTATCAAAAAACGTTAGCACAAAACGACAGTATGAGAGAGGCGCCGCACGCGGCAATATATGTCCACTATCGTCACACACGACAGACGAAAAAAGTAGACGAACCGATGCACCCGTGAAGATAGCCAGAGGATAGAACCTGCATCATCATGCGGTGCTCAGTGAAACACCGGCTGTACCATCTGTTTCTTTCGGGTTTGTGTCCACAGGTACCTCTACTCCAGCACGCCCGTGTGCAGAAGTCCCTGATACTCCATGGCCTCGCTGTCCTCCACAAGTGCGTCTACGTTGTTGTACAGATAACCCCCGTACATGTTTTCCAGATCCACCAAAAGGACCACCGCTCCGTCCTTGCCATGGGCGCTGATGTCAATGTCGTACTCCTCCTTGAAGAACTCCTTCAAGGCAGACGGAGACTCTATCGGGTCGTCTGAGCCGCGCTCAGTCACCTCCTGAAACGCATTCCATTCTTTGTAAGTCCAGAAGCCGCTGCTGTTCTCATCGAACTGGTCAAAAATAAGCTTCACTAGGCCGAGGTCGTCGTTTGACAGAAGAACGCGAAACCCCTCCGTCTCCGTGCGGGCGTAGAGCGCACGACACCGGCCGCAGTAGCTCTGGTTTGTCTCTTCGTCGAACTCCAAGTCATCGATGCCCTGGCAGTGTCGATTTGCACATACCTGCAACACAACAACGTCTTCGTCGTCAGAGGAATGATCGCTCATTTTTTTAGGTGGTGGTGAGGTGGCCGAACAAGTCCAGCTGTTATAATGACTGAGCGAGCGAGCGAGACACGCAAGGGGGGGGGGGGGGGGAAGGTGCAGAACAAGCGACGACGAGTACGACAAGAAGGGAGAGGATGGGTGCGAGGGCAGCTGATGTCGAGAAAGGAATAGAGATGCGCAAAATAAAGAAGATAAAAATCTAATCAATCAATTCAGCGGGAAATAGAGAGAGCCCACGCAGGTGGCGAGAGAGAGAGAGGGGTCGGGGAAAGGCTCCCGAACAGACACCAGCGCAAAGAATGTCAGGCAACAAATCGGCTTATACAGCGCCACGAACAACCACGACACAACAACCGATCAGAAAGAGAAAGAACACAAGAAGGAATCCAAACGGAAATGCGGGGTACACGACGGCGACAGTGAGAGCGACTGCAGAGAGGACCAGCACTCACAGTTTGTCTCAACAGACTCCAGCAGAGAGCAGCAAGCGATCCGCGAGCAAAAAAAAAGGAACCACGATGGAGAGCCGCCAAAAGACGCGCGGCAACAGATGTCCGCCTCGAATCACTCAATACAAAAAAAACGAAACGTCCAACCGATTGTCATGACATAGAGGAAATAAGGAGAAGGCTTACAGCAGCAGCAGCGACAGCGACAGGCAAGCGCTCGAGTGTCTCTGCGTGAGCGAGTGAGCGAAGGCGACAGACAAACACCGGAGACAGTGATAACGACAATAAAAGAAGAAGTGTAAGGGGTGAGACAAAATAGTAATATTACTCAAGCACCTCCGAAACTCGATTAAAAGGCAAGTGAGCTCCGGGCGACGGCGCGCTCAGGCAAACGCACCGAAAAGAGACGCACCAAGACAGTAGTCGGTAGTCTTCTTCGTTGCTATCGCGCTGCGCATTTGGCAGAGCGCGTTTTGTGTGACTGCGTCGATCTTCGCTCTTGTGCAGTCAATGCGCCCACTTTGAACGCGCAGCACACGTGTGTGCGGATGCGCGGTGGAGGGAGGAGTGACGGGTAAGCGTGCACCAGAACACGCGTGCACGCGACGGCACAACAAGGAAAAGAAGCCGTCAAAGTAGAACGAAAAGCAGAGCGGGGTGCTGTGGTCACGTCCTTGGGCTTGAAGGCGCAGAGGCGAGTAGCAAACAAAAGAAAACAAAAAAGGAAAGCTGCTGCTGCTTAAGATGAATTATCGAAAGACGGAGCAACCGAGATCCGAAGAAGAACGAGCTGGATGGCCGGAAGGCAGCGACAGGTGGAAAAGGGCAACGCGGGTATGGTCGTCCTTCGAGAGACTCTGAACGTCTCTTTCGCAACGTGTGAAGGTGAAGGAGCGTGGTGTAGAGGCAAGGGGAGGGGGGGGGATATGGAGCAGCGATGAGGCAGCGAGAGTGCAGAAAGCGCAACGTCTAACCTCTACAGGACACACGAAACGAAGATGCGAAAAAAAAACGAGATTTGCGACGGAAGAAGAGAGAGGGGGGGATGGTGCTTGGGAGACCACAAAGGCAAAAACGGGTGATGTATCCGGGTGAATGCACAGGCAGGATGGCGTGCTGTGCAACCTCGCTGAGCAGAGTAAAGCCCTTTCGGAGGCATTGCAGATGGAACCTCTCAAGCACTCACATACTTACACACGCAGACAGACATGAAGCGTCGATGACTGTCAATATATATATATATATATTGGCCCCTAGGCGCGTATCTTTGATTTCTTTTTTTCGTGAGCACTTGCCCCAAGGGGCTGTGTGCGCAATAAAACCACGCTGAGGTCGATCAAGGGAGGGGGAAGGGGGTATGATGCACCCACACACACACACGCAAACAAAAGTACCATGCATACCGCTTCGTCGGCATTCCTCAGCCCTCACTTCACTGTCAATCGAATTCGCCCGCTGTTTGCCAGTCCTCGCAGCTGTTGTGCACTTCATCCACTGCGCTCGAAAATTAGTTTGTTTTTCCCTCTTACGCGTCTTCTTGTCTCACGTAGAGTAAACTGCAGCGTGAGCATACGCCATAGATGCGCCGCACCTCCTCAAAGGTGGGCCGGTGCGTCGTGAGTGGCACTCGGCTCACTCGCGGGTCCTTCAGCCGAATGGGCGAGACGCCTTTTCTACCCCCGACCGACGCCACCGCGGGGAGGAGGGAAAAGTCGGTTAGAACAGCTCTGTTTTGAGGGCCTGGGGCGGCGTAGAGAATGAAGGAAGCGGCCTGGATGTAGGGCATCCAGTCCAGCAGAATGTCACGCACATCGACGCGCCACTTCACCTCCTGTGCGGCGCGGATTTGGGACCCGACGCTGTTGTAGCTCCCCGCGTCCTTCGCGTTCGAGGACTGCTTGCCGCCTTGCTTCTTGCGGACTACATAGCGCTGAAACGCTTTGTGAGTGATGCAGGTGCCTCTCGCGAATACACCGCCGGCAAAATACCCGCCGTGGCAGAGAAGAATGACCCACACTTCGTCTGTGAAGCCATGGAGACGCTGCTGGAAGCGCTCTGAGACGTCGCGCGGAAGAGTCAATGTGTCCGCGTCCTCCTCCTCCTCCTCCGCCTGCTGTGATTGATCGTACTGGGCGATCAGCTGCTCTGATAGGGTCATTTCCTCGATTAACGACGTACTGTCGTCTTTGGTGCCCTCACCGCCGCCATCCGAGGACGTCTTTGGCGATCTGACACCGGCGCACTTCGCAGAGCGGGAGTAAAAACCCTCGTCCTCGATGGTGCCTGCTTTTGAGGCCGCCGCTACTTGAGACTGCATCATCTTCTCGCACTCCGCCCAGCTCAGCTGCGGCTCGCCGCACCTCATGGCGATCACCACGCACCGGTAGAGCTCCACCGCGCACTGGCAAGATGCGCCATCCCGGGTCACTTCCTCAGTGAAAAAGACTCGCGCCAGAGGAGTGTTTGGCACCGCTTCGCACTTTCCCCGGCCACTTGTCGACAGCGCTGGCAGAACTTCGCTGCTGGTGAGGTCGTCATCGCGGGACAGCACCACCCACCTCGTCGACGGAGACGATGTAGCCTTGTCAGCAGCGTTGTCTTCGCAGCTGCCGCCGCCGGCAGGGAGTGGTGCCACGAGCGGCTCATTATCCACAGTCTGTTTCTCCTTCTTCTTGTGCCTCTCCTCCCCGTCTTTCTTCTTGGACTTTTCCTTTCCACTTGACTTCTTCGGTCGCCTGCTCCCGTGTGCTGCCGCGGATATCGCCGACTCGATTTCCGCCTCGTTTTGTCCCTCCGCCTCCTCCAGAGCAAAGTCGAGGAAGAAGGCGTTGTCAGCGGCGGCCGTGTTGGCCACACCGGCGGCGCGCTTTGCCTGCGCCTGCTTTTCTGCCTCGCCGCACCTCTCGCGCAGTTGATCAATGTAATCGCCACTCATGTCAGCCAGTGCGGCGCGGACGGCGGCAATGCGCTCGCAGTTCAACTGATAGAGGTTCTCCACCTCATAGGTGGTGCGTGGGGTGTCGAGAAGTGACTTCAGCACCGCCGTGATCTTGGCCTCCGCATCGCTGAGCAGCATGGCTCTGCTCTTAATCTAACAAGCTGGCCTAATGTGTTGCGAGAGGGCGAAGGACGGAAGGGGGGGGGGGGTGAATGGCGTAGCTGAGGGCGCCTGCGACAACAACTCTTGCCTACCCCTTAATATTAACGACAGCCGGAGGAGTGTGTGGTGCTTGGCTGTTACGTGGCCGAGATTGCGTGTTTTACTGTTTTTCTGCGGAGGTGGCGCAGAGGCGACTACCTGGTTTCCTTGTGCAGTATGCCTCAAGTTTGTGGGTGTGTCCACTCATTTAGTGTAGCCCGCCGCACACACTCTCTGTGTGTTTTGCGAGCCCGGCTGTCTCACGTTATCAAGAACCGGAGAGAGAGCGCACGTACGTTTCCAGATCTTGTCGCGTCGTCTACGACACAACAAGAAAAGCAGAAGACATGAGCCACCTCTGCTCGCGCTCCAAAGGTGAAAACGACAAGAACGAAAGCAAGGGGAGAGAGAAAAGGTGCACCGCATGCAGGACGAGGTGCATCAGCAGCTCCCCAGAAAATTTCGAATAGAAAAGAGAGGGATCGGAAAAACAAACGCGGTCCCCGCTCTCTCTCCTCGTCTCACGCGAGGCGTCCAGACCGCAACGCGCGCGCGTGTGTGCGCGCGCATTGCGGTCTTCTCTCTCAGAAGGGGGGAGAGGGAGGGAGGGATAGCGCCGCTGGGCGCGGACGATCGACAGGTCATGCTCGCCGTATCTGAAGCAGAGACGAGGGCGAAAAGACAACGTCTATTGCGCCTCACGGAATCCTTTAAGTCACATAAAGTCCTCGGTTTGCTTTGTATTCTACATTTCCACGCTTCCGTAGCGTATCCTCTCCGCTTCCTCGACTCTTTCTATCGTCGGTCCTCGGTAACACACACGGTGCCGCGTACGTGGCGAGTGCACTACTTTACAAGCGACACTCGTGCACAAGGGCTCTCATCCTCTGTGCTGCCACGCCCACACGTGGATTTCCCGCTCCTGCGGATTCACCATCTCAAATGCTTCCTCGGCGCACAATAGTGCACGCACACACACCACCACGAGCAACACTACACACGAGCAGGCCGGTTGCGCGTCGTCGCAATGAAAAAACAACAACGAAATATGGCACTCTTTCCAGTCCAGCGCGTCGTCTTGAGACGTGCACACATCAGCTCTCCCTCTCACCCACCCATCGCCCGAGACAGAGAGAGAGGGAGACATAAAAACTAAACTCGGCCGCGAAGAAGAAACAAACAGTGTCGCATCGTGGTCATGGCCATCTTCCCCAGAGAGAAGGCTATCACTCTTCCAATCGAAAACCTTGTTTTTACCGCGGGTCTCTTCTCCGCCACAGCGCAGGAGATCAAACGCTACTCGAGCCCCGCAGGCGCACAGGCCCCACCAGCGTGGTGCGAAGCAGTCGTGGACACACGCGTTGCAGCAGTGCGCCCACTCAGCCATCTGAGAGCACGCCCCCCTCCCCCCGCCCCTGCCTCGTGCCCTACCAACCTCTCTCTTCCCCCCCCCTCTCTTTGCCCAGCAGGTCCCGCCTCACAGCCGCTCCCACCACGCCGGTCGCCACCCCTGGTGCATCCCTCCTCGGGGCATGGCTCAGCCGCCCCGCGCCGGCAGGCAGTGCGCGAGGGCCGGGCGAGAGATGCGCCCGGGTCGCTCCGACACGCTGCCCAATCATATGGATGGCGCAGACGTGTGCGCAGTCGCAGGCCGCCCCAGCACAACGCCATCCAGAACCGCACCGCCGACGTCAGCAGTGGTACATCGCTCCGACCGCCGCTACGTCGTGGGTGCTTGACCCTGTCCGCACCAGAAGAAGTGGGGTTCTGGCGTTGGCAGGGGACAGCGGTGAGGGTGCCACTTGGCCCCCTCCTACACACACACACACAGAGTGGGGGTGTACAGGGCCCTGTGATACCAAGCACCGTGAGGTTTGCGCCGCCGTCAGAAAGAGAGCCAGGCACAAGTAGGAATGGGAAGAGCGCCATTGTTGTCGTTGGTGCAAATTTGAGAATGCAGTAATGCCGGTTACCCGTCGGTGATGACGCATGGGAAGGAGACGGGTTCGCCGCCTACACGGTAACCACGAGGCAGGTAAAGAAATCTCAGAAGTTTTCTCTACAGTAGCACCGGTTCACTTGGTGCAGCGTCACGCGACGCTGTCACCGGGCCCTTCAAGGGGCTTGTCTGCGGCGAGGCCGCACGGCTCACTGGGAACTGGTCAACAGAAGCCTCAGACCCCTTGGAAAGCCAGCTCAGTGTCGGCTGCGCGTAACTAGGCGTCGAGTCTACACGGCGGGCACGGGCAGATCCGCGGCGTGGCGAGACGTCCGCTACTGTCGCACTCCCCTCTGTGTGCGCGTATGGCAGATGCAACGACGGGGTCACAGCACGGTCCGCCTGAGACAGTGCGGTGCCACTAGAGCCACGGCGTTGCAACAACGATGGTGAATGACCGAGCAACACAGCAGGAGAGGGATCGGCTGCGGCAGGGGGGCCAGAGCGGCGGCGAGGGCGCCGTGTTGACGGCGACGCCTTCGCCCGTGCAGGCGGCGCGGCGTGGGTAGCTGCGCTGAGGGAAGTAAAGCCGTTGGGGTTTCCTGCCCGCAAAAATTCGGCGAGTCCCGGAATCATCGACGGATCCTCGTATACGTGACAGCTCACGGAGCCCTCAGCTGGACTTCGCTGCGTGGGTGCACGCAAGCTGGGATGCTCACCGCCACCTGCGTTCGGCGACGACGAGCGCTGAAGTTGGCCTGCCGCTGTTGTCGGTTGCGCCACAGTGGATGCACTCACGGCGACCGATGTGCTTGGCACCTCGGCGATGCGGCGTGAAGACGTGCGCATCGCCGAGGTGCCAAACAGCGAATGAGCCGGAGGAGAGGTCAGTCCTTCCATAGGCGCTCCTGTTGCTGGTCCACGGCGACGGAGACGCCGCTCCATGATTGCTGACGGTTGAGTGACGGCGCACAACACCATAAAGCGGGTTTCATCGGGCACCGCGACGTTATCGGCCACCTTAGCGGAGGCGAACGTTGGCGAAGCCGCGCCTGGCACACCAACTCGCCGCTCTGCATCGGATAAAGCATAGAGTGCTGCGTGCGTGCTGGCGAGGGGCGATACGCAATCTAGTGAGTCCTCCGGCATCACATCCTCGTCAGCGAGCGAGCCGGAGGACGTTGGGGCCGGAAGGACTGCCGTCTGTTGTTCGTTCTGTGCTGACTCCGCAGGCTCGGGTGGCATTGCCGGCGGCGCGGGAAGTGCACGGGCATCCCCGGATATCTGTGATTTATCCAGCACACGCTGCGCCTGCATCAGTACGTTGCGTAAGCGGTGCAGAGCTGCGTCCACAGTGGGCGCACTGGACACTTCTGGTGCCTGCAACGGAGTGAAAGAGGCCGTTGAGCTCTTTGGCCGTGCGAGACGTAGCGATTCCGGCGAGACGGATACCGACGGGCAGTGATCAGACGACGCGAACGCCGTCTTCGCCGGGACTAACGTCCCGGGCGGCACCAGCACAGAGGCGCAACTCTGCCCGCTCTCTGTGCCCTGTGAAGCCGCCGGCGCTGACGTGCTGACAAGTTCGAGGGAGTCGTGCGCGTTGCCGTTGATTGCAGCCGCGTCTGCGTAGCCGCCCTCAGCGCCGTTACGCGAGGATGTAGAGGAGTTCGTGGGCGCCTTCACCCACTCTCGAAAAACCTCAGTTCCTCTTTCGCGAAGGCCGTCGCTGGACCCGATCGAGAGACGATCCGCCGGCAGCAACGGTGGCAATGAAGCGGCGGACTTGGCGCCTTGTGGCGTATGCGGACGTGAAGGAAAGTCATCGACCAGGAGACCCTTGTGCACGCGCAAGTTTGCAAGGGCATCCGGCGTCAAGGTTTTGTAAGTATTGTGGACGCCTAGGACCGATGAAGACGCAGCTGTGGTAAAGGTGGCGGTCAGTTTCTTTGAGGGGCGGAAGACGGTGTGTGTCATGTGCGGCGCATTGGGGAAACGCCGAAATCCCACCGCCGCGTCTACCTCGTCCTCATGCCCGTTCGGCACCACCTCCATACAGCTCCCATAGTGCTGTGAGATGTACGGGTTGGAGGTCATGAGTGGGGCGCACACAAGGCAGCACTACAAGAGCTAAGCACAGACAGAACGAAAGTGAGAGAAAGAGAGAGAGACAGCCACGAGCACCAGTGAGGACAACAAAACCAAACGAGCAATGAAAAATGACCGAAAGCCGAGACACCCTGGAAACAGCAAAGAAGAGAACACGCACACACACACACACACACACATATATATATATATATATATATATATATGGAGAGCGAGAGAAAAAAGAGCCGTGGGCCTTCTACGAGCGCAAACATGGAAAGCAAAGCAGCCGAGCTCAAACACGAAGAACAACAACAACAGAAAAGACACACCTGAGCAAGTTTTTTTTTACTTCCTATATTCGTATATATATATATATACGTCAATCGCCGCCGCGCGCTCCGCTTCGCTCTCTCCGCGGGCGTAGGCGTGTGTCGGCCAACGACGATGGCTCGACAAGAAGAGAACCGAGAAGGCTGGAGACGAAGCTGAGCAGAGATGAAACGAACACGACGTATCGATGGCAAGGAGAACGAGGCACGCACGTCTGCTCGGACCTCTCCGCCCTCTCCTGCCTAAGCACTCTTACAGTAAAAGGAAGTGGTGGTGGGGAAGGGGGGAGGAAACACGCAACGTGCGGAGCTCTACACTTACGGCTGCGCGCTGGGGTGCAGTGCAAATACACAGCACGCTTGTGTGCTGTGGAGGTGGAAAGGCAATCGATGGTGAATGAGCAGAAGCGAAAGAGAGGGAAAACAACCAAAGGAGGGCGGCGTATGGAAACGCTCGGCGAAAGCAGCATCGAAATGGGAGACAACAAATCACACGAGAAAGAACAATGGCAAAGCGCTCACACACCAAAAAACGACAAAAACGAAAGAAGACAAGTCTCTCTGGCACTCACAAGTTTTTATCCCTTGTCCTCCTTCCTCTCTGTCATTCGCGACCGGATAAGAGGGCCGGCGGTGTGCTCTTTCCCTGAGATGTGCGTTCTTCCGCAGTCTGACTGCTGATACGTCCGCCAACCACAAAATGACTTGAGTTTGTTGCCTTGTTATGTTTTTCCTTATCTTTGAGCGAACCCCTCCCCCTTCTCCCCACACAAAAAAATGATATGGGTCTCCTTTGAGACGAGTCAGCCGCGAAATGAGGTGTGTATGACTCCTGTACTTTGTGAGTTCAATTGAGCCTAAGAGAGAGAGGATTGCAAGTAAGTCTGTGAAAGCTGGAAAAAAAGTTCGATCACTGCGCGACGAGGGACTAGACACGTGCAGCAACTGCCTCACTGTTGCTTCTATACTTGTATACGAACCTTGATCTGGTTGCCTTCCCTCCTCGCTACGGCTGTGGAAAAGAAGCAGCGCGACGGGAAAAATATAAGAGAGAGAGAGAGACAACGTGTGATGGGGTTTTGGGGTGCGTGAAAGGGCTCCCACACGAAGTGTATGAGAACCGTGGAGAAGAAGAGTCGGTGGCGGAGGAGGGCAGATGGATACGTCCCTCGTGACGGCGAGAGAGATCAAAAAGAGGTGCGCTATTGCGAGTCGGGAAAGGCGGCGCACGCCGCTTCACAGCAGGTCGCCCCACTCGTCCGCACAAGCACAGCAGACGGAGGAGCTCTGACGAGCACCTCGGGCAGGCACCTTGCGCGAGTAACCCTTGCATGCCAGAGCAGCAGTCACAACCGCATGCAAAAAGCAGGCACAACCGTTTGGCTCGCGATCCGTGCGCGCCTCGAGCAGGAGCGAATGCCACCGCCGCCCCCCCCTCCCCCCACCTTTGTTTCTCCGGCAGCGAAAGGAATGGGGCTGCCCCCTGCGCTGTCTTCGCTTCCGTTTATCCGCTTATGGGGTTGGTATCGTGGCTGTTTTCTTGTTCGTGCGTTAAGTGGGCTTATCAGAAACGATTAGGGAGGAACGTAAAAAAAATGAAACAAATGAGAGGGGCACCCGCAAAGGCGGAGGACAGCGCAGAAAGGAGAGAGGGAGAACACAGAGGGAGAGAACAGGCCGACAAAACAAAAGGAAGGCGCATGCACGCATGAAAAAAAAGGCGAAAAACAAACAGAAGAACGAAACTGTCGACTGAACGAACAAAAAAAGGGAGAGGAAGAGCGAAGAGCCAAACGGCAAGGCGGGCCACAAAAAAAACGAAAGCCCGTGCACACCACACGTGACATCCACGACGGACGCTACGCTGTTTCCAACGCTCGCCAGGCCTCGTGCGTGATCATCCTCTGCCGCTTTACCTCCTTTCACAACCTTCTTCCTTTTGTATAAGTTTTCTCTTTGCTTTCGTTGACTTCCATTTTTTGTTTGTTTTCTTGTGTTCTTTCGGCTTGTCCACGTGCTCATCAGCCGCAGTGGGGGGAGGGTAGGGTAGGGTAGGGGAAGGAGGGGGAGGCGGGGCCGCAGTTTTAGGAGCATCTCGTTATCGTACCCGCCACCGCTCTTCTCGCCCTCCGTCACTCTTACACGAATTTGCTTCCTCCTTTTTTCTTCTGTGCATCACTGCTGCTCTCACCACACAGCCCATGCACACCTACAAAAGGCAGGCTGTGGAAGTGAAAGGTCCCCTTGACGAAAACAGGGGGCTGGAGACAGACATGACCGCGAGAGGAAAAAATGATGGGGACGAAACGAAAAGGAAAAAGACAGAGAGGGAGAGGGAGCACAGCGCCATGACTTACGTGCCTCTTATCTGACTTAATCACTCATCCTTCATCCATGAATGGAAGTGGATGGTGGGGTGGTGGTGGGACTGTGGTAGGGGGGGGGGGCACCACCATCATGAGAGAAGCCAAAGGAGCGGAAGGTGGCCTACAGCACTTCAAAATTGTGTACGCAACAAAAAATGCAATCCTAGTCATCCGTGAGGCCTTCCGCTCCCTCTCCCGATCAGCATCAACAACACGAGCACAACGTCAACCTTTACGCATACATAGACAGGCACACAAAGCCGCCCACCTAACTCCTCTCTCTCACGGCCTGATAGCAAAGAGACTCGTGAGAAGGATAAGGTGGCGGAAACGAAGGGAAGGGGTCCATAGTCTGAGAACTGCCGAGGCGAGGCGCGGTATGCGAGAGCGAAAGCTTTTCCTCTGCTCAGGCCTGACACAACGGCGCCTGCTGGCTTCTCGCTTACGCCGTCTGATGCGCCTTGAGCACGCAGAGCGCCTCCGTCACGCGCTCCTCGAGTCGCTTCTGGTCGTTGAGCAACTCGTACGCCTCCTTGGGTTTCATCTCGAGGAACATACCCGTGATCTTCGGCGCCAGCTCTGGCGCAATCTCGTACACCTTTAGGAAGAGACGGTCACCCAAGGCGGCGCGCTGTTCCTGGGGCGACATGCTTTCGAGCTCCTGTGGTGTGATCGGCGGCAGCGGCGGCGTCTCGGGGACGTCGCCGGGGGAGTGCTTCGGCGTCGCCTGCACGAAACCAACTGCCGACGGCGTGGCGAAACCCTGTGGCTGCGCCGGTGCCTGCGGCTGCGGCTGCTGTGGTGAGGGCATCGGCATCGGATGGCCCTGCGCGCGACCACCCAGCTGCTGGCGACCACCGCGGCCACGCATCGGACGGCCCTGGCCGCCGACGAACGGCATCGGCTGGTGCATCTGACGCATCATCATCTGCAGGCGCTGCTGGAACTGCAGGCGCAGCATCGTGTAGCGCTGATCGCGGCGCTGGGCAATGTTCACGATGAGGGGCTTGCCGTTCAGCATGCGACCATTCATCTCGCGCAGAGCGGCGTTGGCCTCGTCGGCGTTCGAGAAACTCACGAAACCGAAGCCGCGGCTCACGCCACTCTCGCTCACCATCACACGGCAGCTCTTGACCTCGCCATACTCCTTGAAGAGCTCGAGCAAGTCCGCGCCCGTGAACTCAGGGTCGAAGTTGCGCACGTACAGGTTGTTACCAAGGGCTTGGTGCTGCATGTACTTCTGTCGAAGGGCAATGAGGCGCTCGCTGCGCGGCTGGGCGCGCTGTACGTACAGCTTCTCACCAGGTGCCGTGATGCCGTCGATGTGATGGTCGTGCATCGCTTCGACCGCCTTGACGGCGTCGTCGTGCTTTTTGAAGTTGCAGAAGGCGAACACGCGGCCGCTCTTGTCTTTGCAGGCTGCAGCGGACGTGATGCCGCCAAACTTTGCGAAGAACTTCTCGATGACGTCCTTGTTCACGGTCGGCAGCACCTGCTTGATATACACGTTCGTGAAGTTGGCCACAAGCGCGGCAAGGCGTGCATTGCGGCGAATGAAGTTGGCCACGTAGAGCGCCTTCTTGTCCTCTGAGGCGTGATCGGCAGCGCCGTTCATCTGCACAATGGCGTCCTTGGCGGACGTCTCGTCTTTGAAGTGAACAAAGCCGTAGCCTCGGCTCTTGCCCTCCTCGTCCTGCATTACCTTGCAGGAGAGAATCGAGCCGAACTTGGTGAAGATGTCGTGCAGGCTCCTGCTGTCCACATCCTTCTCCAGGTTCTTCACAAACACGTTGCCGTTGCCGCTGTAGCGGAGGGCGGGGTCGCGCTGCTGCCACATGAGGCGTACGCATTTGTCACCGACACGCTTGAAGTTCATGGACTCGATCGCCTTCTCGGCGCTGTCGTGGTTGTCGAAGTTGACGTAGCCGTAGCCCAGCGAGCGCTGCGTGATGATGTCACGGCAAACACGCACGTTCAGGATTGTGCCGAACGGCTTGAACAGCTCCACTAGCTGCGGCTCGTTGATGGTGGCATCAAGGTCGCCAACGTAGATGGAAGCGATCTGCATCGGCTTGTCCATCTGCGGCTGATGCGCCACCGGGGCAGCAGCTTCCTGGACAGCAGCAGCCATTTGAGTGAAATAAAGCAAATGAAATGAAAACGGAAAAGAAGGAACACAAAGCAACAGCGCTGCTTTCGTTTTCTTTCACGTCGTGTGTGCGAGGCGAAAGCGTGTGCGTGTGTGTGTTTGTGTGGCAGTGGGTGGGTGGGGAATGTTGTTGTTGTTTTCTTTTCGTGATAGAAAGAATGGCGTGTTGACGCGTGAAATCAGAAATAAAAGAAAATGAGCGAGCGACGTGGGAGGGCCAAATGCTGTCGCGCTGACGGCTCCTGTGTGGACGCGAGGGGAAGAGTGCGGGGAAAGAACGGCGGCGCCGCAGTCGCATACCAAACCGCATATGCGGGTGCACATGAGTCGAAGACGCGCATTGCAATGGCATCAAGGACATATACGTGTGGCGTACGCGCGTGCGAGAGAAGAAGGGCAAACAAAAAAAAAAGAGGGAAGGGCGAGATAATGGGCAATGCCAGACTGGAGGTGAAGACCGAAGAGACGTCGAATCATGCGGGGAGGGGGGGGGGGCATGCAACACCATGCGCAAGCGGAAACGAGGGCGGGTGCGATAGGGGCCTCATTAACTCTTTCATTTCTTTCACTGCGTGAATGCGGCGCACACAACATCTGTATCGTGCCAGCACACACGCCCCTCTGCTTCCGGAGTTCGCCTCTATGTGCGTAGGTGTGTACGCGTGTGTTTTTCGCTGCCTTCGTCTGCGTGTTGGTCTTGTGCGCCGCCGGGCATTCTCACCGAGCGCGTCGCCTATCCTTTCCGCAAAAAACGTGGAGTGAGCACAAGGAGTAGAGAAAAAAAAAACAAGAGCGAGAACATATACGCAGGTGCGGTTGCAGGCCGCGACTCTGACGCCTCTGCGATCCGGCGACTGAATAGCGCGGCTTTGGCCTCACACCAATCGAGCTGGAAGCCACGCACAGTTTATAGAGGCAGCTGAAAACGAAGAGAGAAGGGAACGACACGAAAGTGGAAGCAAACACGAAAAAGAAAGTAGTGGCCGCTGCTGTGTCTATGTATCGGGAGCGTAAGCGGATAAGCCGCGCTGGGACGGCGTCAAGGTAGATGGGGTGAAACAAGCAACAGATACAAAGAGAGAGAGAGAGAGAGACATCAAGCTCATCACAGACGGGGGTGCGAGGGCAGGAAGCAATATGCCATGTGGCGCGCGCTGACTCTTTCATGCTAGGGGGTCAGCGGAGTGACAGAAAACAAAAAGACGTCATCTGCGAAAAGGAAAGACAGAACATTTCAGGAAGCGAGGACAAAAACAGGCGAAAAGTAAACGGGATAGGGACTAGTGAAACGTGCGCGCGCGAGAGAGGGGCTGTGGGTGAGAGAACAACACGCATGTGGAGCACACGAGTGCACCAAAAGTCGCGTTCCCTTCAAAACAGCTGCGGTCATGCGCACCGTCACAGGCCAACACGTCAAAGTTGCTACTCGGCAGGAGTAGGGAGGATTTCGTAGGCGTACCTGGCGAAAGATGCCTCCGCCTGTGACGGTAGCGCATCGATAATGTCAATGGGACGCACTGTGTCCACAGCACTAAGCAGCCCACTTCTGTGCGCTTCATAGCGTCCCCACAGGAACTTCAAAAACTGCTCGCGATGTAGGAGAGCGGCGTGGTGGCTGCCCGCATTCTCCTCCGGGTGCCATACGCGTCGAATTGTCTCAGCGCGCAGTTCCTCCGTGGCGGCAAGGGTCAGCGCGGCGGCGCTGCACGTCACCACAAAGGACTGGAGCAGCGCAACGAGGCGGCTCTTCTCCTGCTGCACCGCCTGTCGAGCCGCCTCTTGAGACCAGATACTACCGAGCGTCAACGAATACAGGTGGGGCGACTCGACAAGCGGATGCGATCGCGCGGCGGATCCAGAGGGACCTGCGAGTACCTCCGCAAGCAGCGGTGTGCGCATCGCCCTCTCTCCGGCACCTTGCGGCGTCGACGGCGCTGTTGAGGGGGAGTAGGCGGGCACGATAGCGGCTCTGTCTTCTGCACTATTGTGCCGCAGCAAAGCGGAGCGGCATCGATTGCGCCACTCTAGCTTGTCCTCCAGCTCACCCTGCAGCTTGAGGCGCTGATGCTCGAAGCCGTGGCGCAGCCTCTCCAAGTTATCACGGCGAATACGCGCAGAGCCTAGGACCGGGACCAGCGAGGAAGGCGTCGGCTTGACAGGAGAGACCACTGCATCCTTCAGCAAGCGATAGCTCTGAATCGGTTCGGCAAGCAGACGGTGCCGCCACGGCGGTTGCGCCGCCGCCTCTTCTGCGATGTCCCCACCCGCTGCCGCAGCGCAGGGTTCGTCAGGCATCCAGGAAGCGGAGATGGGTCTGAATTTGCTCTGAAGAAGCCGCGCTACGCACGAGTCCGTCGACAGCTGGCCAGCACAGCTCGGCAGGATGCAGAAGGCGGGCATGGTGAGGAGCGACTTCTCCATGCACACCTCTGTCGACCTTTTCGACAGCTCCGCTGCCGCCGCCTTCTCTTCCACCGCCTTTACCCATTCCTTCATTAGCGTGGTGACGCCCAGCGAGGGTGTAGTACTTCTCACAGACTGCCGGCGGCCGCCGCTGCCCCTGCCCTCTGGTCGACGCGGGCAGGGTAGCGCTGCCGCCGTCATGGAAGCGGGCCGTTGATGTTGCCAGCTAACTTGCAGCTCGGGGCTCGGCAGCGACTGCGATGTGTCACACGCGTTTAGCGCGCTTTGTAAGCGAGTCAAGTAGTCGTTTCCTGTGACAATACTGTCCCTGCTGCGGTGTCTGAGAGCCACAGAACGCGGCAAGATCTGAGATACGGTAAGGCGCTCAGTCGATCCTGGCCGAAGAGGTCGGTTGCGGTTCTGTTTCCGCGTAGTCGCCATCATTGCGTGCATCGAAGCAGGTGCATCCAGCTCAAACCCGACAATCTTGCGGTGCGTGCCTGGATCTTGTCTGGTGTCCTGGAGCACCGCCTGCGCCGCGACACCATACGAGGAGGCAACGGCATTGCTACCCTTTGTCTTGTCCAGTTGCTGCCGTGCCCGCGAGAAGAACAACATCCCAACTGCCTTGTCGCTGCCGCCCCTTCCTGGAGCGGCAGCACCGCGAGGCAGTGTGGCCCGTGTGCTGTTCGAGCTGCGATTGCTGCTGTGTCGAAGCGCAGAGGACACGTCAGACTCTCCCGCATTGGTCATTTCAATCTCGCAGCGCAACATCGTGTTCAACAACAAGGAGGAAAAAGAGGGGCCTGAGAGCCGGTGGAGATGGATGGCAGTGGCTCCGTTCCCGCAGCAGTGAGGCTGCGGTACAGCGCAACAAAAAGGAAGAGAGCTAACCTCACTTCACCGGGTGGAAGGGATGCACGGGGTGCGGATTGCAGAAAACAAACAAAGAAAACAACGATACAGCGACGCCGCTGGCGCATACAGACGCATCATATGGGATCCGCAGGGATGGGAGGCGTAGAGGGGAGGGGAGGGGACAGTTGTCAGTCATGCGCTCAACCTTTTCACTGGCGGTGAATCACTCACGCGACGACGGCGGCAGCGGCGGCAGCCATCACGGTGGGCGAGATGCAACAACAATGACAGAAACGTGCCACAGGTCAGCACGCGTGCCGCACGCTTGCGTGATGGCGGCATCGCGGAGAGGTTGTGCCTCGCCGTCTGCTTGCCACGGTTAGTCATTCTTCTTCATGTGCTTGTCAGCTTCGAACGGGGTTGTCGTCCACTTTTGCATTTGCCTTAGGAGACACAAGCTGTGATGATGTAGAGGAGGGAGGGAGTGCCACTCGGGACAACAACCCAGCGCTGCGGAGAAAGGACGGGTGATCATCGGCATAGGCAGTGCAACGGCAAGGGCATAGACCGAGCACAGCAGAGCTCGCAAAGGCTACAGACGCCATGTGCTACACCTCTGCGGACCCGGTGCTCAGCATCCCCCTGGATGCGTGCTGCAGCGCTGCGCAGTATCGTAGAAGACGGGTCTCCGTCTCACCTTCTGATGTTTGCCGCTCGAGTGACCTCTGCTGAAAGGTGCACACGGGCGGCGCACGAGCGCCGTCGCGGACAGCGGCGCCGCGGGTGAGCGTTTGGTCAAGACGATCCACTTCGTGCTCCAGGAGCACTGAAGCAAGCCTGGTCACGGCCCCGGGCGCCTGTTGGAGGCACAAGCACCTGACCGCCGTCTCCGCGTCGTCTTCAAGCAGTGGCCGTTGCTGCATCTGCTCCAGGGCGTCAGTCAAGTAGTTGACGTATGCGCTGTACCACCGGGATGGGGCGAGGCTCATGGCCTCCAGAGCCTCCATCGTGCTCACTGCCAGCGCAGGAGTGCACAAGGAATGCACAGGGCGCGCGTCAATGTCTGCGTGCGCCCACGCCGTTAGAGCCGGTGGCGCAGGGCTTACATCTAGCGCAGCGCACGCAGTGACACACTCCTGATATGCGTCCTCCCCGACACACGCTGGCGAATGTGGCGGCACCGCAGAAGGCGGGTGCGTCGGAGAGAGGCCAAGCAGAAGCCGCTCCCGCGCGGTGGTGGACACAGCAATACCAAGTTCAGAGTTCGCCTCCGTCTCGAGCGCCGCGGCGGCGGCGGCCAGCAGCACAGCATAGCGCACGTGCTCCGAAGGCTGCCAGTTCGCTGTGCGATCCATGAGCGGTGACTTCGACACGAGGCACACGAGAGAGGCAAACGACGAATAACAGCTGTAGCGCAGCGCCCTAAGTACCGCCAGCACATCTGCCGCAGGGCTGTCTGACCTCGAATCCACCGCAGCTACCACGCGCATGGCGATGGCTTGCTTCACCGACTGGGAAACGTTCTGTGGACCAACCACTTGCAGCATAGCGATGAGGCAGCGACCGGCGTCGCTAAGCGTGAAGGCACCGCGCATCATCATCCGGAGCATTACCATTTCCAGCAGCTTGTAGGAGCTCGGTGTGTAGTGACAGCCTGCGAGGCCCTCGAGGAGGGCGAGAATGCTCGCGGGCTTCTGCGGCTGCTGCAGCGCGACACCTATTGTGGTCGAAATCGCCGTCAGCAGGCGCTCGTAGGTGGACTTGACCTGCTTCTCCGATGTCTTGCCCATTAGCGCTGCCAGCAACGGCAACGTGCGTGTCACATCCTCGAGCGTTAACTTGCTTTTGCCGAGGGCTGCCTTCTGGGCGACGTGCCTGAGGAGGTTGCACCGCAGACCCTGCGCGCCGGCTGCCATTCGCTGATTGGCGCTTTCCAGCCGACTCAGGAGCTCTGCCATTGTCGTGGATGCCGTGGACTGCAGGCGCGCGTACCGAAGTCCCTGCGCGTTCGCGCGGCCGATCTTTTGATGCACGCGCACCTCCGGGTGGTTGTGATCGGCATACGACTGCAAGTCCACGAAGGGAATGTTCTCCGCGTCGCCGCTTAAGAGGGTGGGTGGGGGGCCATCGCGATCGTGCAAAAGGCGGCGGCATCGTGCAAGCACCAGTCGCGTGAAGTGCTGCAACACGCGTCGACCCTCAGTCGTCGCCGCACGCTCCGGCCTGGACATCACTTCGCTGCCGCCCATCACTTGAAAAAAAGCGGCATTCTGCTCCTGTATCTCAGTCGCGTGCCGCAGCAAAACGCACAGTTCTGCTTCATCGACGTTCTCGAGGGCGGTAGCGTCGGAGAAGAGAGAGGCGGGCACGACGCGGCACAACGCGTCGAGCAGCACTTCCCGCACGACGACGCCATCGGCGTCGCTGAAGCGCAACAGCTCAGCAGGTGCACTATCACCTTTGTCTTGTGGGCAGATCTGCATGACTCCGATCACTCGAACCGCGTCTTTCACGCGAGACAGAACAGGAATCGAGGAGAGCCATGCCTGCACCGAGGCGGCGGCAGCGGTGGCGGACGAGGCCGCCGCATCGCAGGAGGTAGACACCGATGGAGCGAAGGCGACCGACAAGGGTACACCGTGGTTCGCGCACAACGCACCAAGCGATATGAAGCGATCAGCCACGGCGTCCGCCGCATCTCCGTGTGGCTCACCTGACGCCCCGTGTGCAACGCTGTGGAGGAGGCTGGATAGCCCTGCAGCGCGGACACACGAGGCGACGATGCGCACCTCCCTCGACAGGTCCAACGGTGTAAAGTCAGAAGCGTCAGAGGTGTCGAAGGGCCGGTGCTTCCGAACCCCAAACGTCGAAGCCGCCTCCAACCATGTGAGCGCCTCCATCATGTCCGCAATCGGCAACACCGGCAGCGAGTCGTCTGCCAGCGAACATTGGTGTTGACGCTCGCTGTCCCCGACGGATGCAGCCGGCGCGTCACCATCATCCGCTGCAGCGTCCGAGGGCCACAGCAGTTCCTTGACGTCCTCGTAGCGATGCCGTATAGCGAGCCAGTGTCGGCGACGGCGCATCTTTCGATCGAAGAGCTCGTAGTCAGGACCGTTGTTCAGCTCGCTGTACATCATCGACGTCTTCATGCCGCTGGTGTCCATGAGCACGTAGTCTTTGCATAGTCGCACAAACGCCTGTTGCAATGCCCGCAGCTGCTCTTGATTCAACTCCACAAGGCCCTCATCGCCGGCAACAGAGGCGGCCGCAAGGCATTCGTCTACTTCGCTTGGCATATCATCTTCGAGATGGCCAACATCACTGAAGCTCGTGTCGATTTCATGCCACCCATCCGTCGCCGCACCCCGCCGCACCACAGGAGGATGGGTGAGTTGCGCCACCGGAATCGAAAAGGTAAAGGTGCGCCCTTTTCGATTCGTGTAGCGGAGCTTCGTGGTGCCGGGAACGTGCTGTGCAATGACGCCGGTACCTACCTGCTTGATGCGGGGATGCCTGTCCGGTGGCGTGGAGAAGCCGAGAGGACTGGCGCGCCCACCGATCGAGACACACCGCTTTGAGGTAAGAGGAGCGTACACCGTAGGTGTCAAGGCCCCTGCGCTGCCTTGCAAGATTCCACGCGGGCCGCAGTGCATCCTTCCAGCAACGTGATCGCTGAGCACAGGTTACACACTGAAACGGGTGGCAGGACGGTGCGTCGAAGGGAGAGAAGAGAACACAGCGCCGAAAACGCACACACACACGCACTGTGCCGCGTTGAATGTCGTGCGGCGATCCCATCGAAAGGCGAAAGGGGAAGTGGGGTTCAGTAAAGAGTGGGTGAGAAATGCGACCATAGCGTGTGGAAACACTGCACCTGTGTTCGCGTCAGCAACGCAGTGGGCTGGGATTGAACGACGGCTGACCCGCTGAAGGCTCCGGTCAACACGGATGTGTGCGTGTTCCACTTGTACCCGCAAATGCCGCGGAGGAGAGCAGTCCATTCTCCTTCCTCACTTCATGAGCACAGACTCGGCGAGAAAGAGAGAGAGAGAGCCTTTTCGCGTTGCCCGTGTCCGCTTCTTTACTTCTTGACACTCCTTTTCGTTTACAGTCGAGATCGGCGCGCACCCCCGCTGCTCACGCGCGTATGCGCAGCAATGGAAGACAAACCCACACACAGAAAACAAAAACACGTCTATCGAGGGAACAAAAAAAATGAGAGGCAAACGGGGTGCGCAGAAGCAGAAAAGCACAGCTGTTACCGAAACAAGCTGATGAATACAGAAAGCCCCCTACAAGCAATCATAAAACGATAGCGCGCGACGGAGCAAGCGAGACACGAACACACGCGCTTGAAACCTGAAGGACCTTTGACTTTCACCTTCCTTCGCGTCCCTTCTCCGCCACAGCGCAGGAGATCAAACGCTACTCGAGCCCCGCAGGCGCACAGGCCCCACCAGCGTGGTGCGAAGCAGTCGTGGACACACGCGTTGCAGCAGTGCGCCCACTCAGCCATCTGAGAGCACGCCCCCCTCCCCCCGCCCCTGCCTCGTGCCCTACCAACCTCTCTCTTCCCCCCCCCCTCTCTTTGCCCAGCAGGTCCCGCCTCACAGCCGCTCCCACCACGCCGGTCGCCACCCCTGGTGCATCCCTCCTCGGGGCATGGCTCAGCCGCCCCGCGCCGGCAGGCAGTGCGCGAGGGCCGGGCGAGAGATGCGCCCGGGTCGCTCCGACACGCTGCCCAATCATATGGATGGCGCAGACGTGTGCGCAGTCGCAGGCCGCCCCAGCACAACGCCATCCAGAACCGCACCGCCGACGTCAGCAGTGGTACATCGCTCCGACCGCCGCTACGTCGTGGGTGCTTGACCCTGTCCGCACCAGAAGAAGTGGGGTTCTGGCGTTGGCAGGGGACAGCGGTGAGGGTGCCACTTGGCC
>CM004640.1:1813081-1846920 GCA_000410695.2 Leishmania arabica | reverse complement strand
ATATATATATATATATATATATATATATATATATATATGGAGATATACGTATATGCACGTGAAATAGGAATTCAACTGAGCGAAGCAAACCGTCGCAAGTGAGGAAAGCTCAGAAGACACCCAAAATAGAATGGGAGAGGGGGGGAAGAAAAAAGATAAAGGTGCCACAAGACCGAAAAAGAAGAATGACAAAAGAAAAAGGCACAACGCTATCAACAACAAAAGGAAGCTGATGATCCAATACAGGTGCGTAGTGTCTGCTGAAACATACGCGTAGACATACATGCGCAATGGTACCCGTAAACAAGGCACTTCGATGGTTCTCTCGCCTCTCACGGAGAGCGGAAGAATGGAATAGCGCAGAATCGAAGCGAAACAAAAAAAGCAGCCAAAGCATTAAAACAGACGTAATGCACACAACATATTTTTGGTTGTTGTTGGAAGGGGAGGGGGCCTTCTCGCTCTCACTTCGTCTCTGAAGGTGTGGACGATGAAGGCATAAATTTGGCGAAAGACGATTGATGCGGAGAAAGAAGAGACGTAGAAGAACGCGGTGGTGACGGAACAGCACACAAAAAAGCGAGACGAAGAGGACTGGCGAATTCTGTCCATTGCCGTCGCCACCGGTGTCGTTGCCCCGCCCACCTGCTCCTTTTTACTCCCTGCTGTGCCCAGGGCTTTCTGGTGCATGCACGCACTCGCCTAACCGAAACGTCAGCAGAGGAGGAGGCAGGACGGGGAGAAAGGCGACAGGGTGCAAGCAGCGAACTACAGGGATCGTTGAAAAAAGGTGTGCCACCCACGGCGCGACAGCGAGACGACATCGGGAAGGGCAACAACAGAGAGGCGCTCGGGGAAAAAAGGCGTACGGTGCATTGAGCGACGGGCACGAGAGAAAAGACGAGACCGTAAGAAGGAACACCCACATGCAAAAACGAAGGGGGGTCTCAGCAAGGGGCCGGACATCGCTGCAGTCACAGCAGAACAGACGGCCCGTCTTTTGGATTTTTTTCTTCCCCCTTCCGCTATTAGACACTGAAAACCACGACGCCGTCTAGCCACAGCCGCAGCCGTTTCCTGCGCGGCTGCTGTCTTCCATTTCGCTACGGATTCCAAGAGAGGAGGACACCGCACGGCAGCCACGGTCCCAGAGAAAAAACAAAAAAGCAGAACTCTACCAGGCGCAAACCAACCACTGACCAACGAAACACAGTCTAAGCGCAAGGGGCGGACAACGGCACCCCCACGATCACTTGCCCTTCCGCGCACCTCTTCTCCGTCCCCGCCCCTTCCTCAAGGTCCAAAGACGAGTGTACCTGTGCTAGCCTCTCTCGCGCGCGCACCCAGCGGCACCGTGTCAAGTTTTCTCGGGCCATTCGCGGCCGTCCACCAGCTCTTTTCCTTCAGGAAAACGGCTTTCTCAGCACAACATGGTACTGGCAGATGAGATACAAACATACACGAGACGCGGGCCGCCACCCAACCTCTTGTCGATGATTGGACTGGTGACGTAGAGCAACGAAGAGAGCTTCGGCGCATGAGGAGGAAGCCGACGTGGAGGAAGCGCGACAGCGCCTGCTCACGGCGCATGGGCGCCAGGGTTAGGGGAAGGGACGAAAGCAAGGCGTCAAAGCGAAGTACAGACATGGGCATAGATGCCCGGGCACCCCTCCTGCGAAAAAAAAAGTGCACCACAAACGGCGAGCGTACACACGACAGTGCCTGCAGTGAACACCGCTACATCAGCTTTGGTAGGCTTCGCGCGACCAGATCCTCACCCGAGGCGGACGTTGCGGCCGCTCCGTGAACTTGGTGCAGCATGCTTTGGTTGGAGACCAGCGTGCAGGACTTCGTCGGCGACTTCCCGTCAATCACCGGTAGCTTGCGGCTTGCGGTCAGCGTGCTGTTCAGCGAGGGCATCCCGTTGGTGGTTTTGCGAGGGCTGCTGCCGAGACCTATCGAGGCGTGCGCATCATCCGTGAGAGTCGCCGGTCTGCTGATGCTGGCGCTGTGCTTAAGGCGGTGGCTCTTCTTGTCAGCTTCGCGCAGCTTGCTAAAGTATGCGTGCCGCAGTGCCTCCTTCGCAGTGCAGCGCTGCTCCTCGTCATATGTGAGAAGCTTCTTCATCAAGTCTAAGGCCTCTGCGGAGACGTGCGGCAGCAGCTTCGCGAGCCCGGTGCCTTGCTTTTTGGGGAAGTCGTAGTCCATATGCGTGCCGAACTTTTTCAAGCGGTCGAGAATCTCGGTTGGTGGAGTACCCAAAACATTGTGAATGCGGTGCACTTGGTCCAGTTCGTTGCTGCCAGGAAAGAGGGGGAAGAGGGCGATGATCTCGAAGAAGACGCACCCCGCGCTCCACAAGTCCATCTTGTAGTTGTAGTAACCATCCGTCAGCAGGCACTCGGGGGCGCGGTACCACCGCGTGGAGATGTACTCCGTGAGCGGCAACTTCGAGTAGACGCCCTTGCACGAGCCGAAGTCGGCAATCTTGAGATGACCCTCGGCGTCGATGAGAAGGTTCTCCGGCTTGATGTCGCGGTGGAAGACACCGATGCGGTGAGCGTGGTCGAGCCCCTTCAACAGCTGATACATGTATGATCGAACCTTCTCCTCGCCCAGGTACTGCTTCCTCCCTTTGATGTGCTCGTAGAGACTCATATCCATCAACTCCAAGACAAGCGCGAGGCGGCCAGTGCTACGGTCAAAGAGCACCTCTACCAGGTCAACAATGTTCGGGTGCGGTTGCAGGCGCCGCACCGCTTGAATCTCACGAAGCCGGTTCACCTGCTCTTTGGACTTGAAGGCCTTCTTCATGCACTTAATCGCTACATACTGCTGTGTCTTGATGTCCTGCGCACGAAGCACCTCGCTGAAGGTGCCCTCGCCCTTCTTGCCTAGGATTTGATACTTCTGCATCGCGCGTCCCCCACTGCGCACACCACTGAGGAGAAGTGGAAGACACGAGAACCGGAAGAAACAGAAAGAGGCACCAAACACTACGGAACAGCTCAAACAAAAAAAAACAACAAAAAAAAAACAGAGAGAGAGAGGCGCGCGCGGGATAAAAAAAAGAGAACAGCATTGGCCGAAAGCAAAACAGCGAGTGCGATCGTTTGTCTCTGTGGCACCTGTCACGTGGCTCCCTCGAAAGCTCTACCCCTTCCCAAGCGCCCAGCAGCAGCGTCGCGTAAGACAGTAGGAGAGACGGGTGAAGCGAAGAAAGCCGAGCAGAAGGAAGATAGTACTTTGGCGCGCTCGGTGTGAAGTGCTGAACCCACCGTAGAAGCGTGAGCTCTGTGGATGCTGGTGAACGAAGAGGCAGAGAGAGCGACGACGTCGGCGAAGCTAGTTGGAAGAAATACAATGAAGGCAATTATTGTAAGAGGCAGAGAGAGAGAGCGCGCGCAGGAAACACTACAAGAAGATGGGTGTAGGCACGTACTGGTAAGGACGCGAGAATTTGATCTGTATTTGGGGCCTCTCGATGCTATTATGGTATGGTTCGCATAACACGTAACGGCCGCGTCGGTTTCTGCGGGTGTGTAGGGATTGGATCGCAGGATGCAAGGAGCGGTGAGTCATAAGTTTCGGGAAAGGGTGAATAATAATCATAACGACGAACGCAGAGCGGGAAAAGGAGAGAGCGAGAAAAATAACAGAAGAGGAACGGTGGAGGAAGAGGAAGTGCAGAGAGCCACATACGGAAGCTGGCAAAGCTGAGGCCGAAACTGCCCCGTAGCAGCGCGACACGGCTGCATGAGACTGACACGCTGCCCGTTGCGCAAGTCTCACGCCGGATCGCTGGCCGCATGAAAGCAATGGCACCACACGAGATGACCCCCCCCTGCTGCACCTCAGACGTCCTTAGGGTCGAGTAGGCTTCCCTTGTATGCTCGCCAGAGCGCCGTTTGGTTTCTCGCACTCCGCGCGTGCGTCGGCGGTACAGAGTTGTGAGTGGTTTGGTTGTTGTGGAGAGGCCGCAGGAAATGTGCAAGGCACGGTCCAAATATGTTTTGTCTTCGAGGCGGTAAAAGGCGCGGGCCAATGCTAAACGTGTAGACAAAAACGAGATCGAAAAGAGAGAGAGACATTTAAAATATAAAAAACGGCAGGGAAGGGAGAAGGGGGGAGAAGGGGGAGGGGAAACAGGAAAACCGAAGAGGCAACAGCGCAAACGAAAAAAAAAGGAGAGAAGGAGCGGGTTAGCTGGCGCGTAAAGGGAAGTGTGTATGTGTGGGGGGGNGGGGGGGGCGTCTCTGCCCCGGGTGCTGTTTTCGGGGCAGCGAGCACCATTTCTGTATCGTCTCTTCGCTTGTTGTTCTTGTATGTGCAGTGGCACCTGAAGCAACGGGAGCCAACGAAAAAAAGGAAAAACATAGAGAGAGAGAGAGAACGACAAGAACCAGATGTGAAGAAAACACACACACACCGCAAACCCAAGCTGCAGCTGCGCGCACACACCTACACTCGGACACATACGCGTAAACACTGCCGCACGAGTTCATATGCACGGAGGGAGAAATGGAGAGTGATCCACATGAAGCCAGGTAAGATTAAAAACAAGAGAAAATCGAGAATTGACCCGTCAGCCGTCTTTTTGCTTTCTTACTTCCTCTTTTCAATTGAAGACGCGGTCAAGCAAAAAGAGCGATGCAGATGAGAGTGGCACAACGTGACCTGGTGCACACACACACACATACATCGTTTCGCTTCTCTCGTCTCACGCTTGACCTCGGAAGCTCAGCATATCTTCTTTTGACCCTGTCTCACCGCCTCGTTGCCGTGTAAGAGTGCTAGAGCACTGCGCGCCACTGTCAAACCTGCCTGCAGTGATACATTCGTGTGTCGCTTATACTGCTCTTTTTCTTTTTGGCGCTGCGCCTGACAGATAAGAGAGCAGAATACGTGAGAGAAGGAGGGAGAGGGGGGGTGGCTGAAGGGTTCCGGCCGACAGAATCCAAAAAAGGAGCATGATTGCAAACCTACCGTCAAGTGACGCCATGAAGCAGAAGAGAGACGATGCGGAGGAAAACCAAGAAGGCTCGTTGGAGGAAGAGAAGACAATCACAACGAAAGAAGCAAAACAAAATGAGCTCTTACGCAGCTAAAAAAAGGCGGCGTAACGTCGAATCGAAAAAGGGCGTCTCACGAGTACACGTGGCAGAGCGCTTGGAGATATAGAGCGTAAGACAGAAAGTGGGGGAGCGCGCACCGGCGACGCTAGCGCAGAGCGCATTCTATCTTGTTTCAGCGTCTTGCTTCACTCATTCTCGTCCCTTTCGCTGTTGTCTGGGTGTGCGATCGGTGGAGGAGGAGCAGGAGAGAGAGAGAGAGCGAGAAAGTGACGGGAGCAGCAATAGCATAAACAAAAAGCAAAAAAGATGGCCGCATCGTTGTCCACCAACGCACACGCACGTAGAGAAAGAGAGAGAAACAAAGGGGAGACGAAACAATGTGAAAGAGCTGTAAACGAAGAGATCGTTTCTTTTTTGTGTGTGTGTGTGAGTGTGTGTGCATTTTCGAACTGCTTACGACGGACATTGGGTGTGTGGGGGTGTACGGGTTCCGCGGGGCTGACATCACTCCTTCTCCCTCACACCGCTCGCCATCACAGAGCAGCGAAGAGCCCACGCGCGAACGAAGAGGGGCGAGAGCGCAAAAAGAGAAATCCTCGAAGAGAGTGGAAAAGGAAAAAGTCGAGACGAAGCCACAGTATGCGAGTAGGCCGCGAAGCCAAGAAAGGGAGACTAGCAACAGCGGAGTAGAAAGCGAAAGGGGCGTCCAAAAAAGAACAAGCATTCACGCGCGAGCAAGTAATCACGCAACTCCACATCGATCGTCACATCGAGTGATCAGTTGACCTCCTTCTGCCGCGGACACACGTAGCCATATGCCTCCGGTGAAAACGAGGAAGAGGAGGGAGGGGAGGTCGAACCAGAAAAGGCACTTAGCCACAACAGTTTTAGCTTTTTCTTCTCGTTGCGTCTCGGTGAATTCGCCACCCTTTTTCGGATTACACATATATGTTTTTTTCTTCATCGATGCACACACACACACAAACGGACGTCAGTAGACGGGAGCGAAGTGTTTTCCTTTGCTGTTCCGTATTCTTGGTTTGTGTGTCACGGCCCCCTGCTCCTACGCACGCCCCATCTCTCACTTAAGTGAGTCTGTGCGTGTCACCGTGGGAGAACAAGCGACGTATCGTCATCCGCCAAGGTGCCTCAGGTAGTCTTGACCGTCGCAAACAACACGCTTTTCGCTTTTCTGCCTATCGCTGCCCCATCCTTTCATTCTAACTCATGGCAAGTAGGACTCGCCTTCCTCCTCGACAACGCGAAGAAGAAACGGTGTCCTCTCAAGCAAACCGCGGATCAACATCGCGAGGCTCTTCACTGCGTCGGAAGCTCGAGGTCCCTCTATAGACATGCAGCCCCCATCGGAACCTGAAGAGAAGCTTAGGGGACGGCAGCGAACAGACGAAAAACGCAAGTGACAGAGGTACTTTTTTCTACCGCAGCGTCGGTTTAACAGAACACCAATGAAGCATTCCTGAACAAGCAAATAAAAAAGCCTGAAAAGAGGGGGGAGAGCACCGGCGCCTTAATGTTTTTCTTTGCTTTTCTCCTGTGTGTAACTAAGGTGCATCCTTTAAATTTGCACTCCCCTACAAAACTTCCACTAGACCTACCACAGCGGTATCGGAAAAACAAAGCCAGATAATGAACGCTTCCTTGTACGACACGCAAATCACCGACACCAGCGCGTATTCCCATGCACCACCGCGGCTCACCTGCCTCTGTGGAACTACTGCGCAACCCTGGCTGCCGAGCCGGCGGCACGCGACCGACGCCCCCCCCCCCCCGCCGCGGCCGGCGCCGGGCGGAGATGGGTATCGGCCGTCTGCGCGCCATTCGCCCACCCACCGTGACCGCGGCCGCTCTGGGCGCGGAGGTGGTCTCAACGGCCCTCCTGCCGTTGGCGCTGGCACCGTCCCGCCGTGCGGTGCGCGCAGCGCCACGCAGAAAGGGCAGAGCACACCCCCTTGACGGGCCCCACTCGCGCGAGCACACCGCCCTACGCCTGGCAAGCCGAGCCCTGGCTACTTTGATGACCCCTGCAACGTGTCGGCCAGTGTCGCGCACGGGTTGGAGGTCCACGCCGCGAAGGCGAAGGGGCAGCGATCCTCCTCCGGGCACGCGCGTGCAACGGACCATATATCTCCCGGAAACGGGCAGTGAGCTTGGCCGCGCAGCGAGGGGTGTGTATTCTGCTTTGAAGGGGTGGGTGGGCACTGAGCACCATGAAGCGCTTCAGCGTTCTGCGCTCCGCCCTCCAGAGGGCGAACCGCAGCGTGACCTGCATGGCATTCTCGCCGGAGGAGGGTGTGAGGAGTGTGACCTCATCAGCACAGAAGGCGTAGTGCAGTTCGCGGGTCTTGCGGAGCCCCACATCCAGCGAGTCCATTACAGAGGTGGAGAGAACAGGACCTCGGACACACTCTTGTGAGACTCCGCGTGTGAAAAGCGGGCCATCTCTGGCCTCTTCTCGCGGAGGGGAACGCAGGCAGGACAACCGTTTCAGAAATACGTGAGCCAGCGAGTAAGCTACGGCGCTACGCTGCGCTTCTTCACTGCCGCGAGGTGCCGAGTCGAACGCACGAGAGCAGAGCCCACAAGCGCTGCGCCGATCGCGGTACCTGACTGGTGCCGAAGTACTTCGAGCGGGAGCAAGCCCAGGGAGGTTTCTAGTGGAGCAGTGGGGATGGAGGCGTGAAAAAAGTAACAAGCAAAGGTGAACATACACAAAAAAAAACAAAGCAGAAAACGAACGAGAAGCGTTCAGCGATGAGAGGCACACGCACAGAGCGGTACGTGATTCGAAGAGCGCTCACCGACACGTGCACACACGCGCGGGCTCCCTACACATCAGGGAACAGACCAGCAAGAGGCAGACAGAGAGAGAGAAAGCAGCACAAGAAATGCAGTGACGGAGAATAAGGCGAGGAATGGGGAGAAAAAAAGGAAACAGAAAAGCCCCCCAAACGAGTCGAACAAGTCGTGTTAGAGAGGTAAAAAAATGCGTTAAGACGGAGAATAAGAAAGCAAGCAGCAGCGGCAGCAGTGACTCATGCGGAACTAAAAACCAGATAACAGACCAGCTCAAACAGCGCCCGTGACGCCTCTCTGTTTTTGTCGCCCTCTGAAATCAAAAGGAGATGCCCTGCGCGTATTCTTGTACGTGTGCGTGCAAGCATGGGAAGACGGGGAGAGGGACGTTGGTGCGCGTGACGGCTGGCGTACTTTTCTTTCGCCTTCTCCGTCTCCCTCCGCATGGGCGTCTCTGGCTCTTTCTCGCTGTGTTCCGGTTCCTTAGTTGCACCCTCATTGTCGTTATTCTTCCGCTGTAAGTGCTGCTTAGCGCGTGCGGTGCTGGACGTCTTGCAGGGTGCGCCGGCAGGGTGGGGATAAGCGTCGGGGCTACTCGCCTGCTGGTCCTGCAGACAACAGTGAACGGCACCCTTTTAAAGCAAAATAGAAAACGAGATCTGCCCCATGTAAAGGCTCCTGTGGGCGAACAAGGAAGAGAAAGAGAAAACCGTGAAGGGGGACCACAAAGATACGTCAATGAGACGGGAGGCCCCTCAGGGGGAAGGAGAGGGGCCGGGAAGAGAGCGAGCGAGAAAAACAAAGGAAAGCGTTAGACGGTCGGAGCTCTGGTGAGGTGGGTACGGAGACCTTTACTCGCCCATCCGCGCACGTGCCGTGGTCGATCGGCCAGGCTACAGCGTCGCCGCAGCGCCTCGCAAACTTCCATTTTGAGCACAGAAGACAAACCGAGGGAAGGGGCTGGGTACTGATTTAAAAAAAACCCAAGGAAAAAGGAGAACGAAAATGGTGCGCAAGCCAGAAACTGTTTGGGGAAAAGTGGGACGAAGAGAGAGAGAAAGAGATACAGAGGTCAAAGTATGTAGACACTGAACAAGAACCAACGAGCGAAGCAACGGAACCAACGCTAGAGGACGGATACAAAAAAGACAGAGATAAGGTAGATTCTTGTTCGCCGAGTGGAGGGAGGCCGTATGTAGTGTCATCAGAGAGAAGAAACATCTCAAGCAAAAAGCGGGTAGCCAAGTAAAGAGAGAAGAACTACAACACCGAGAGAGAGAACGAGGAGAGCAAGATACAACAGAAAACAGAAAAACGCTCACGCGCATGCGCACATAAAACAGCAGAGAAGAGGTGGAGGAGAAAGGCAAAGAAAACAGTTAAGAGGGCCTAAAAATGAGAAGCATCCGTGCATACACAGTCGTGAGGCGATCAAACCGAGATGAAAAAAAAACGAAGCGACACACGAAAAGGGAGTAGAAAAGAAAGTGAAGTGCTGCAGGCACACAGAGCGAGAGAGAAAGGCGTGAAAAGAAAAGCAAAACTGTGAAAAAAAGGATAGTGTCCTGAAGACAGTAAACGTCACGAAAAAACGAGAGGAGAGGAGAGGTGAGGTAGTTAGGGGGGGGGGGGGAATGGGATACATGAAACCAAAAAAAGCATAAAATAGCAGTAAAATCATAGGAGTGATAATAATAGCAGTCGTAACAGGAAAATGGTTGAACGCTAAAAACGAAAAGAAGGCAATCAAGGCGAAAACGCAAAGTGAGACCCCGTCGTTCATGAACAAACCTCTCCTTCAGCACGTTGTCGGGAGAGCGAGACGAGCAGTTTCCTCAGCACACGCATATGAAAATGGAAAAAAAGACGCAGCGATACAGTTGACATCACACACATGCGCACGCGTGTACAAGCACAGAAAAATCAGACGAAGGACGAAACATCGGCGAGTAGGTCCACAACGGAGAGAGGGAAAAATGAGAGAACCGATGTACACGTAAAGGCAGGCGTGCATGAAAACATCCGATGAAGTCGAGCATGCACACATGAGCAAATACAAAAAAACGCGAGAGTTCAAAAAACAAAAGGGAGAGAAGGGTGTGTGGGGGTGTGTATGTTCACCAGAAGTGAAGCATGCACGTCAAGCGTCGAACGCAGACACCGTCGGCGTCGAAAACGAACACAGAAGCAGCAAAATGAGCAGACACATTTTAAGAGGTCGCCTCACCAGAGGTGAAAAGCAGCAGTAACGCCTGAAGTGAGAATGAGAGGGTGGGGGAGAAAAAGAGAGAGCGTAGGCACAGTGCCATTCGCCTTGTAGGTGTGTGTTTGTGTGTGGAGGGGGAGAGAGAAACGCAAGCTGGCGCGCTAGTACAGACTAGCGCTACAGATGCAACTCAGTCGATGTAGTTCACTGTTCCACTGGTGTTCTTCACGTTCGTTGACATTCGTACATGTGCGTTGTGCATCATTTGGTGGCTCTTTCAAACAATAAAAGAGCATGAGTGCACAACGAGAAAAAGATACATACAAAGAGAGAGAGAGGGAAGAGACACATCCCACACAAGTGACACAGATGTGGTTGCGTTGCTTTTGTTGCGGTTGCTCTTTTCTTTTTGGGGTTGATTTTTTTGTGTGTTCCTTCATTGGTGCGGTTCGCTTATTCTGCGTTTTGACTGGTGCCGGTCTCTGGAGGGGGGGGGGTGGCGCGCTTTCCCGTGCTCCTTCTTTTTTCTGTTGCTTTTGAAAAGAGAACGAGCGGCAAAGCCGAGCTGCCGCGCCGAGGATGCGGTAGGAGGAGGAGGAGGGGGGGGGAGGGGGCTGAGGAGCAAACACGCAAGAAAAAAATTACTTTTTCTTGGCTCTGACACACGAAGAGTGTTGGTTGGTGGTGATAGGGGGAGGGCGAAGAGACGAGCAAAACACATACACACGAAAAAGAGGGGGAACACGTACGAGATGAGGGGCGGAGGGCGGAGGGCGGGGGGGGGGGGGGGGGGGGGGGGGGGTGAAGCATTGTTATTTGTGAAAACAAATGAAAAAAAAACTATAAAGAAAAGTAGACAAGCGTCCAAAGCGATGAGAGGCAAACACGAGACCAACAACCAACAGCCAGCAGAGACATGTGCAGCCGAAGTGTAAAAGGCAAAACAACACAGAGAGAGCGAAAGGAAAGAGGGAGGGGAGGGGGGTGAGAGGAAGACAGTGAGACTAACAAGCAAGCAGCACACCAAAGATAAAAAAAGGAAAGAGCACGGCCGCAGGCGGACATAAAAGTCGATGAGTGAAAGATAGGGACAACAGAAAATGGAGACGACGACAAACAAGTGAATTCATGGCATCATTACATGTGTGTAAAAAACCAACCTCAAACTATTTCTCCGCGTTTGCCATGTGCGCCGGACGGCTTGCACAAGTGTAGACGGGGAGATTAAAGGAGAGGCGGGGGGGGCGAGGATAAAAAAAAGAAAACATAGCGACACCATCCTTGGCACTGAAACTTTGGTTGTCGTTGAGCAGTTAGACCGCCCTAGATAAACGAAAGAACGCTTACACAAGAGAAGACTCTCATTGCAACTGTGTAGACCAAATGAAACGAAAAGGAAGTCAGACCACTCGCGCATCAGCAGCGAAGGATGAGTAGGAGGGAGTCGTGAGTACACGGAGAGAGAAGCTTCACTGCAGCCAGTGATCGAGAGCGATAGTGCAAGAAGGAAACACATAGCTTCCTCTCCCCTCCATCTGATTGGCCTCGACGCGGCGGGGGATTTCGTGAGTGTTTGTGTTTTAGTGTCTGTGCGCCACACATGATCCAGGTAAAGAAGTGGCAAACGCCGTCAGGGACAGGAAGAGGGGCGCGAGGAGGGGCTCGCAAGGAGAATACGGGAACAATCGCACACACACATCCGCATACACATACACATCATACACACGTACACACATAGACTCACAGAAAGAAAGGTGAAGAAACACACACCAAAGGAAAAGAGGGAAAACATCCCACGCATGCACACGAGGCGCATCAACATAGGGACAGCCTCGGCACACAGCAGTGCTTGCCGCTGCTCAAGGAAAAGGGGGGGGGGGGCGCATTGATGCTCTTCGCGTAACCGTGCAGCTGCCCTATCGTCGTATTCACTTCACTGCATCGATCTGCTCTCCCTATCTCCTGCGCTCTCCCTTCCCCCTGCAGCGTACTTTTCCGTGCACAACAGACCCAGATACAGGGACTGCAGAAGAGTAAGAAGAGGGAAAACATAGGCAGATCGTCGGATGTTGCGTCAAGAATAGATTCACTTGTGCGCCAAGCAGCAGCTGACGAACGACACCCTCAACCTTCGCGCCTCTATTTGCCCTTTTCGGTTATATGCCTACCATCTCACTCAAGGGTGTTTCGTACGTGCGGGGTGGGGGTGGGGTTACATGCCACTCCTGCGACTCAGCGACTTGTCCACGTACGCGCGTCCAAGGAGCGCCCCGGAACGACAGCCGGAAGGATGAAAAATGCGCGGTGGGTGGGCATGGCGAGAGCAGCGCTACAATCACGAACGAAGAGCAAAGCAAATACACAACTAGCGAATGGCGAACTATGACATGAAGAGAGAGGAGCGTGTGTGTGCGTGCATTTTTTTCTTAGTTTGTTTATCGCATCAGACACTACTGCTCTTCTTGCACACTTACAGGTCGTGTTGCATCACAGGAGACAGAATGGAGGAAAACACCCAAGACAGTGGAGAATACAACGAGCCGAGCAACAGAAAAAAAAATAACAAAACACAGAAAAAAGGGGGAGGCACGCCAGGCGCCACAGCGAAGCACTGTTTCCTTTCAACCTCTTTCAAGAGGCACACACACACACATACATGTACAAGCAAACCATGGCTCTTCTGGGGAAGAGCCCACCAAGCGAAAACACCGCCGTTCTTGCCTACCTTTGTGCAGTTGTGCTGGCGTGGCAATGGTTGCCTTCGCATGTAAACAAAGGCACGTGGTGTGTGTGCATGAGCATGTGTGCGCGCGTGTGTGTGTGTGTGTTTACGTCTTGCGCATCTTCATGGTCAAAGACGTCGGCGGTTTGCACGTGGCGCGCGTGCGGGACCGGAAAACAAAAAAAAAAACGGAAGGGAATATGGCACAAGAGGGAAAACGAGACGCGTACGCAAAACCGGCAAACAAAATCGCGAGGGGGTGGGGTGGGGTGGGGGGGGGGGACTCGAGGACACATTCGAAACAAAGAAAAACAAAAACAGAACGAGTCACACACAGTCAACACGAAATGAGGAGGGCACGTTGACAGAAGAAAGCGGGTGGGAATGGGGGGGGGGGGGGGGGTGAAGAACGGAGAGCAAACGAAAAGGCGGAAGCAAAGAAGATCGCCCTAGTTCGTCGCGGTTTCGGTGCTCACTTTCGTTCATGGTCGTGCGATGTCGGGCGGAGAGACGAAAAAAAATACCGTGTGAAGTTCGAAGAAAAAACAATGCATACTATGTGTGTAAGTCGAGACGAAAAGGGCACAGAAGAATGGGAAGAGTGCTTGCGCTTCCGGATTAAGGCAGCGAGCATGCACCTGGAAACTGAGGTCGCAGTAGAGGATCAAGTGAAAAAAAAAAACGAAAAGGCGGGAGGCGGGGGTACTTCAACACGTTTGTCTTGGCCGTCACATAGAAATGTGACGTGCAGGCTGCTTAAGTACGGAGGGAAACAAACTGGGTAGAGAGAAGCAAAAAAAGATGCACCGATACGCACAAACAGATGCATGCGCACGTGTGTGTTTTCGAGCACGGGTGCGCGGGTACTGTCGCTACTTGGCACATGCAGAGAAGGTGTGCCGCCGTTTTCTTTTTCGGCACATCCTCAATTCGTGATACACCTCCTCACAGCCCGGCGGTTTTCTCCTCCGTCGTATTGGCGCATCGGCATCAAGATTAGGCGTTGAGAGCCACGAGCCGACGCAAAGCTGCCTCAACGACGATGCGTGGCGCGCGCTTGCACACACACACACGCCATCAGCTGATACAACAACTACACCGAGAAACTGCAAAGAAATAAGCCCGCAAGAGGAGATGAGCGGCATCACAAAATGCTTGTCACTCCTTACAGAAGAAGCTAATGCCCATTCGTAGTGGGAAGCAAGATCACAATTTACCTTTCATGTTTGTCGGTAATGTATATCTATATCTATATACACATATATAGAAAACGGCACACAGCGAGCCATGCACAGAAACCCACGTGCGCGCGCTCGTGAAGGCACACAGAAACACCAGCTCGGAGACAGTGCGCACCGCCTGAAGCATGCATGTCTAGTCCTTTGCTTGTGAAGGCGCCGATTACGGAGGGCTGCAGCGGCGCGGAAACAACGCGTGAATAGTGCGAGTGTTAGTGCATGCGCGCGCACAAAGGAGCAAAAAGAGAACGAGTACCATGCAGTACGTCACCCATCAAGCATGTTAACCGAGAGAATCCAGCAAAGTCGATCCGACACCCTCACTCGCAAAGAGCATTCACGGCGGACGGGGCAACGAACACACCACAGAGAAGAGACAGCGAGGTTCCTTCTCTCTCTTCCGACGTGCACCTCCTCAACCTCTGCCCCATGCGCCCTGCCTGTTTCACACACGCACGGCCTCTCTGTAGAACAAAAAGCCTGAAAGTACACTCGGTGTGTTTATGTGGCAGGGGGAGGGGAGGGGGCGGAGGACGGAACGTGACGAGTCCTGCAGAGAGAGAGAGAGAGAGAGAGGATGCGACCATGGGTGAAGAGAGGTGACGGCGACAGTGCAGCGCGCAGCGAGGACGCCAGTCGAAAAACAATAAAAACCACGAGAAAGAACTGAAAGGAAAAATGATGAAGCGCCGGACGACACAAACACAGACACGAACGCGAGAAGATATAAGAGGTGAGGGGGAGAGAAGGACACCAACGACTACAGCAACACCATCCAGTGAAACGATCGTTACTTCATCTTTTTTTTCGTTTCGAAGACAGACAAAGGACAACCAAAATGCGGAAAATGTTTGAAAAAAAAAAGAAATTGAGACACATACAGCAGATATTTCTGGGAAAGCAAAGGGAGGGGGAGAGGAACCGGCAAAAAAAAAACGCTTGCGCAGAAATGCTTGTATCTGCCGCTCCTCTTCGACCACTTTCAACGAGGAGAAAGACAGCGAGCACGAGTAAAAGACAACGCTTGCTGACACGAGTAGGGGCAGCGCGCATAGAGAGAGAGAGAAAGTGTGGGGAAGCAAAAGAAGTCCTGGAAAAGGCGAAAGGAAAAAGAAAACGGTGACAATGTACCTCGAAGCAAGTGAAAGAAAGACGCGCATGCAAATATGCACAGATACGGCTTCGAAGTGATGGCAAGGTGTCAACGGGGTCAGCAAAGAATAGAGCGAAAAGAAGGCACCAGAAAATCACGGAGACACGCACGCGCGCACGCTCACGCGTATGCCTCAGCAGATCCACTGAAGTGAAACGAGCAGGATAGGGCAAGCAGACGCGGCTTCGAGTCAGCAACGCAGGTGCAAAAGCAGGGCAAAAGAAAACACTGCGCATACGAGTAAGCCCAGATGCATTTTATTCCTCTTTGCACGCAATCATGCGTGGGCGCTTGTGCCGCTGCTGTGCACCACGCAATGGGATTTTTCTCCCTTCCCTCTCGAGCCTGCATACTTCGGCAGGACAGCGCGTGTAAACGAGATCCTTTTCCGTTTTGCCGCTCTTTCACTGAGCCGTGATTTACCTGCGGAAAACGTGTGCGTTTGTGTGTGCAGCTCTCTCCCCTTTCTCTCTGACGAAGAAGCTCTCGAGTCGTTGTTGGTTTGTGCTCATTCGCTCCAGCCGAAAGCGCGAGGTTCGAAGTCTTTTTTTCTCCAGTTATGCCTTCGATTTCCCTTACGCTGCCGCTGTACACGACGCCGTCGGAAGTATCTTCTTGTCCCCCGCTTCATTCGATGACGAGCAGCGGCGCTGTCCGCGGCGCAGAGGTCGGGTGACCTCGGTGCTCATCGTCTCCTGGATCTCATCGAGGTAGGCAAACCAGATTCGGCAGCGGTACACGTCGAAGAGGGAACGCTGCAGACGGCGGAAGTCCACGAAGGAGCGCGAGGTGCGTGAAATGATGACAGTGATCTTCTTGCCGTCCAGCTGAAACATTGCATCCTCCACGTGGGTGGGGCAGTGCACCTGCGTCGCCAACGAACGCATCGTCTGCAGCGCCTCCTGCTCTTTCATGGTGCGCCTGTGATGCTGCGTCGTGTCCTCAGCAGTGGCGCGACGGAGAATTAGCAACACCTTCTCAGGAAGAGGCGTCGTGCATGCGTCGTCGACAATGCCCAGGTCGATGCCACGGTCACCCTCCACGATGACCATCTCACCAACGCACACCTGGAATGCGGTCACGAAGGGCTTGCGGCCGTACTTGAAGGCAACCCACACGGCCGTGTGTGCGGGGTGCACCATCGGCATTGGCAGGGCTAAGCTGGTAGCGGGGAGGTGCGACGGGTAGGCGGCAACCGGTGCGCTGGGCAAGGCCGCGTCGAGGATCGAGCGAGCAGGCGACGACGTGGCGTAGGAACTAGCGGAGGATTTCGGGCTACGCTGGTGGCAGCACACCAGAGCTGTCTCCGCAGGGGAAGCAGGGGTGATGAGGCTCGCCGCATAGGGTTCGTGGCGGTACACCTTCACCCGCTTCTTTACGCACGAGACGGAGAGTTGAGAAGAGGTCTCAGACATCATGGTGGTGCGCGTTTCGTGAACGTGTAGCAGGTGGGGGTGGCAAAAAGGTGAGAAAGCAAGCTGTTGGGGGTTTGATGGTGTACGCGTAGAGAGGGAGGGAGGGAGGGAGGGGGGGCGCGGGTAGAAGAGACGTCGATGCGTTGTTGCCTTCGTTCCGTTGTATTTCGTGAATGGACAGTCGTGTGGATGACGAGTCTGTTGTTGAGCACGAAAAACAAAGGATGCGGTGGCGATTGCGAGACGAGAGAGAATGAGTTGGATCCGGTTACAACTGGAATATGCGGAGGGAGGAGAGATGCGCGTAAGTGTTGCGTGTATGTGCGCGCGTGAGTATAAGTGTGTGTGCGTGTGTGCATGATCGGTCGTGTTGGTGCGAGAGAAGCGAAAATGAAAGCGGTGTGCAATAGACAAAATGGAGGAGATGTGCGCACGGCAATGGGTGTGTCCATTCACAGGGAAGAACCGCCAAGGAAAAAAAATCGACAGAGGAACGGTATAAATCCCGAGGGCGAAAACGAAAAAGCGAGCGAGCGAGAGAGAGAGAGCATGGAACGAGATGTGACGCTGTTGCAGACTTCTACAGGTCGCGGGGGTGTCCCTTTCCCTGATGCTGGTCGGGCACACCACAGTGTGTGGCACCTCAGGGTCTAGTGCCCACTCTTTCTGGGGAAGCCAAGAGCCTGCAGCCTGCCCTTGAGTACGGTTCTGGACTCTTGGTGCCAGCAGACAGGCGTGGGCTGGCGCTGTGCCTAAAGAAGCACACATCCATAATCACACGTGTACCACAGCTCACGACAGATCGTCTCGGCAATCCAACAAACGTGCGCCTCCACCGGTTCTTTGCTTTCTTTCAGTGCGCTGTGGCGGTGCCCAGCGTGATTTCAAACCTATTGCACTCTCTATGCAATGTAGGTAAAGTGTGCTGGACTACGCTGTCGCAGGTCCTTAGCCCGGTTCCCTGATGCACCCCCGATACATGTCTGCATTCTGCTGGAGATGCACTCTACCCATCCCCCAACAGGCCTGTGCGGCACGCAATCTCTCGGCGTTTCAGCATTCCCATGTAGCGAGAGAAAAGAAGCACGACCGCGGCCTCTCCCTGCACATGCACGAGGATGCACGTAGAGGCACTAGGTCATCCCCTACTCTCCAGAACGAGGTTGCAGGAGCGACGGTGTGGCTTTGCTGAGATGACCCTCCTAGACGGATGCACCTCAGGCCCGACTACGTACCTACGACCGTCCTTGTAACACGGGAAGTTCCCAATCAGACGTCCAGCGATGTTGCATCTGGTCCCCACGCTCCTAGAACGGCTCCCGAATCGTACAGCCCAGTGTGGTGAAAAAAAGAAGAACGACTAAACCAGACTCGAGCCACTCTGCTGGATGGACGCGATGACGAATACTGGACCTGCGCAAGCAATACGGACACATCCACGCACCACAGCACAAGCAGATACCCAGGGGCGTTACGCTGGGGCTCCAGGAGTTCATCTAGGACTGGGCCACCGCCAGCACGGTGGCGAGAAATCACGGCGCGGCCAAGCTCACTGCCCGTTTCCGGGAGATATATGGTCCGTTGCACGCGCGTGCCCGGAGGAGGATCGCTGCCCCTTCGCCTTCGCGGCGTGGACCTCCAACCCGTGCGCGACACTGGCCGACACGTTGCAGGGGTCATCAAAGTAGCCAGGGCTCGGCTTGCCAGGCGTAGGGCGGTGTGCTCGCGCGAGTGGGGCCCGTCAAGGGGGTGTGCTCTGCCCTTTCTGCGTGGCGCTGCGCGCACCGCACGGCGGGACGGTGCCAGCGCCAACGGCAGGAGGGCCGTTGAGACCACCTCTGCGCCCAGAGCGGCCGCGGCCACGGTGGGTGGGCAAATGGCGCGCAGACGGCCGAGACCCGCTCGGAGAGGCCGCCGCAGGTGTTTGGTGCCGGGGGTGTGCGCGCCGGGTGACGTGTTGCCAAAGCACGCTGGCGGCTCGCATGCGTGTATGCGGGCATCGGCCGCTTTGGCACTCTGCGCACACGCACTTCCCTTACGCGCAGCAGTGTCGTGTACGTCAGCACGTCACTCCCTGGCGGGCTGCAGGTGAACTCTCCGGGCGAGGAAAAACTATCGGGCGTGCAGGCTGTGATTCTCCTGCTTCGGCGAAGCTCCTTTTCTCCGCTGTGGGTGGATGGCGCGGTGTAGGCAAACACATAATAAGGAGCGACTGAGGTGCTTCGTTAGGGATAATACATCCCACAGGTGCGGTGATTGGAGGCTGCATCTCCCCCCTCTGCCTTGCTTGCAGCTAACGCGCTGAGAGTGAAGCAGTGGGTCTGGGGCTTGGCCCGCTGCATCAACCGCTAGATCGGCTGACGGACCGAAGAACAAGTGTGGTTGCTGCTGTGGGTGCGGGCTCACTCTCTCTTCTCACGGCCGTCAGCGCGGCCCCCTACAAGGGTGTCGGTTGGCATGCGGCAACGCTTCTGGGCACATATTCTGGCGCTGCCAGCCCGTCGCGTGCGCCTCTCGCCGTGGATTGCCTTTGATCGTTGCAGATGGCAACATGTGGGTAAATTTCGCAAGCTTGCAAGATGGACATTGTCAGAGGAACTGAGGCCAACGGCATAGATTACGGACCTGGCTACCGGTATCGGACGCCAGACTGACACCCCCTATTACCCGCACAGCGGGCAACACCTCCTCCGCCCGGCGCCGACAGCACAGCACACATGCGAAGCAGGGACGGTGTAAGAAGGACCGCTCTAGACGGCCAGGATTTGGCAGCAGTGCCACAAAGGCAGGTGAGCTTCGGTCGTGCATGGGTATGTCTGCTGACTTCTTGGTTTTGGAACAACATGTTTAAGAAAGCATTCCCCTTATTCGGGCACAGAGAAGGAGGTCATTCGAATTCACCGAAAAGGAAGGCGATTTATCTGTCCCTCGTTGCCATGCCAGTGTGGAGACTCATTGAGGAAAGAGGATAAAGAAAAAAAATGAGCAACACGAATCACGCAGGTCTACGCATGTGTCAGGGATAGTCTGTCGCTCCATAGGGCACCTCCGTTGTGGGCTGAGAGGTACTGACCAGCAGTCACAAAAATAAAGATTACGAGCTGCTCCTTTTACTGCCGTTTCTCTGTGTTTTTGCAAGTCAGCACGACCTGCTTCACACCGACGCTCCAAGTCTGCGCACAGATACACCTAAGTACATGCAGGCGTGCTTTTGAGGTGCCCAAGGCCCTCAATTCTCTCTCTCTCCCTCTGGAACGCCTCTAGCAGTCGCGTTGCAGTTGTGGAACCGCCAGAGCAGCAGAGAAGCGAGGGGTCCCGGGTGGGATAGTGCAAAAACATCAACAGCGGCAACAACAACCACAAGCAACAACGAAAAACAAACTGAAACATCGAACAGCGAAAAAAAAAAGAAATAGAAATAAAAGAATGCAATGAACGATTCAGACGACACAGATAAATACGCGTGCGCAGAGAAGAGGAGGAAGAAAGACAGAGAGAGGGAAGGCAGCGGTGTCAGCCGGAAATAAACCTCTGCGCGCAACACAACAAAGAAACCCAGCAGCCGGTGCTCACGTTAGGCTTCGTGTACATTCGTCGCCGTGAGTATCACAGCCATCGAGCTGTGCACCGTCTATCGCCGACCTTTGCAAGCACAGATCACCAGATGACGGGAAAGGGGCACCGTGCATGGGTCGACGAGGTCCTGTGTCACCCTTGTGTCGTCTCGCGCACACCAGAGTGCAGATGATTAATGCTTAGTGAGTCGTGCATCCTCAAAAGGGGTGTACCGGTACTACTAGAACCGCCCGTTACCGTTTGCGCAGGAGACGTCTCCTTGATGGGGTTTTGGTGCTCAGGCAAAGCCGCCGACGCATCAGTCGAGTCTTCGGCAGGCATTTCAACCACAACCACAACCTCGTCAGCCGTCCATTTCTCGATCGAGTTCGCACCTGGCCATGGCATCCAGCGAATCAGCAGCTGCATCTGCCACGGCGCGCCGGTCTCCGCATGATCGATGACCTTATACGTCGCGATCATCGCGTACATCGCCACCAGGATGTCATCCGTGTAGTGGGAGCGAGAGGCAAGGATGCAGTAATAGCTGATGGGCAGAAGCACGGACACCCATACACGCACCGCCCACGGGTGCAGAAAAGGGCTGTAGTCCCACACTAGAATGAAGGCGAGGCTGAGGATCATCGTGTGCCCGCTGAACATCAGATCGCCGCAGTGGATCGCACCACTGCCCAGTGTGACGAGGGTAAGGATAACGTTGAGTACTGGATGCTCAATCACTTGCGGATTTTGACAGTGGTTGTCGGTTGCCGGGTACGACGTCCCGATGATCACAAACGCGCGGAACACCATCATCACGGCGTACGACGTCAGGAAGCGAATTGCCATAATCGGGAAGACATTCTTCAGCGGGAAGGGACGCCGCCCCGAGTCGAGAACGCCAAACACGATGCGGTTTAGAAAGGAGCCGATCTTCGGGATTCCCACCAAGAACGTAACTCTGGGCAGTCCGTTCATGTGTCGCTCCAGCAAAAAGACCTTGAAGCCCACCACCACCGTCGTAGCGTTTAGCAGAAAGATGATGACGTCGGTGCCATTCTCGAGAAGCGTCACTTTTGGAATCGACTCGAGAAGCAGATCGGGCAGTGGGTGCACCTTCTTGGGGTCCGGCATGCGTGCGTTCGCGACGAGAATAGCGAAGCCGAGGAACATCACCGTGAGCAGCAGCAAAGGGATAAACCGCATCACCTGCGTACATAAGGGTAGCGGCTGCTTGTACCACGGAACGAGGTCGGTCCCAATATCCTCATCGCCGCCCACGTCGTGCGCTGTCACGTGACTCGTCATTGCCCTCGAGGCGAGGGGGGGAGTCGTTGAAAGTAGCAGTGACTCGATGCAAGTTGGGGTTACCGCTGACAAAGATGACGGCGCCTATGCGGCGTTGCTGTGGGGGCTCGAGCACGACGTTTTCGCCGAGGTGAAATTGGTACGTGTGTTCACAAGGTCAGGAGAGTGCCGGCAGGGCAGAGGAGAAGACAGCGAGAGGGGCTGCACCACGGGACGCGAAGACAACAGAGAAAGGGCTGACAGAAAACGACCACTGCTTAACTACGGCAATAAACCCCGATCGACGATCAAAAGCACAAAAAATTGCACGTCGTCAGCACACCTGTTAGCACAGATCCAAGAAGCAAACACAGAGAAAAAGTTCGCGGGAGGAAAAATAGAATAAAAAAGGGTTCACGAAGAAAGGGGAGAGACACAAGCGGGGTGGGCGCACACACGCGCACACTGCTAAGGCGAGAGAACGTGAGACGGCAAGGTTGCATCTAGATGTGTAGTAAATCAACCCGAAGCATACACATGCGCACGTACAAAAAAAAGGAAGCTGTCCAAATAACGAAACAAAGATAAAATGAGTTCAATGGCAGAAGTAAGAAACAAACAGCCGCACGAAAAGAACAAGACAACGGGGAGGGAGGAGGTCCTTGCTTCTTCGCTGAAATCAGTGCTCGTTAGAGCCTCGAAACGGGAAAGGGCGACGAGCTGCCGTAGGTGGCGTGTCTGTCTGGGTGCCTGTGTGTGTGTGTGTGTGTGGATGTGTACTGGTCCGTAATCGACTGCTGAGCTGTGGTGAGATGTATTGGTGGAGGGGGGCACTCGCAGACGTGTGTTAAAGGCCCCACACGGATGGCGCTCTAGGTGATCGGTTCGCTGGCGTTATTGATGGCCGCGGTTATGATGGTTATATGGATTATGGTGCTTTCGATGAGGAAATGGTGGCAAGCATTCACCGTCCGTGAGGGGTTCGAGGAGGAGAAAGGGGTAGATGCATCGGCACATTATACAGAGCAGAAAACCCCAACATGTGTATGTGTGTGAAAGAGGATGATGTAGAGGAAAGGAGGGAGTCGAGGATACTACAGTTTTACAATCGTAGGCAGGCTCCAGCAAAGGGCTAACTTCCATGCACATAAAGCACGCCGGCATCAGAGCCCTTCAGGTTACGGCGAGGTGGACACGAGAGGTCCAGCCCGCATGTTTCTCAGAATTCTAGAGGGCCGCTGTCGTATCCGACACAAGCGGCGCTGCCGATGCCGATGCCAAAGGCAAGCAGGGAGCTGCACCATAAGAGCAGCACGAACAAAAAAAAAGAAAAAAGAACAGCATTTTGTTTCGCTGCCGTTCTTTTTCTTTTTGGTCTTTCGGGGGAGGGAGGGGCGCCTCCAACACTCGAAAGTTGCCCGCGCAAGGCCGTATTTATCCCCAGAAGCATGTCGTATAGAACGTTGGAGGGAGAGGGGGAGGGGTTACGCGGCAGTTGGACGATACGAAAACAGACCGACAACGGAGACGAACAACAAAAAAAAAACCTGTCCCGCTCACCCACGGCGACAGCTCGTGGTGGAGGAAAGGGGTTGGGAGTCAGGCAACCACATGTATGCAGCACTGAGAGAAAATAGAAGGACTACGCAACCCGTGGGGAGCAAGGAGGCGGCACGAACCTCCCGTCTGCCCTATCGTGGCCACTTACATGCGCTTGCTCCCCCGTTTCCTTCGCCGTATGCCTCACCACACCGAGAGACTCTCCTCAGAAGCACAACCGTCTACGACAATGGAAAGGGAACCGCAGGCAGCGCATGCGAAGGGCCGCTGGCAAAGCGGAGACAGCGGAGAGAACCGCTGAAAGGAGCCATAGCAACAACAAGGAAGATCATCCAATCAGTGCAGCACAACACAGGGGGTGGGAAGATGCCGAGAGAAGCGCCGCGGCGGCGGTTGGCACGCCACGCACTGACGCTTTTGCGCGCGAGAGCAAACAAAAGTACCCGCGATATCCTCGAATGCACCGCTTACAACAAAGCCAGTCAAGAACGCTGCTGCGCCATGTATCAAGTACTGAGTGAAATGAACACGAGTGAATGCATACATAGCCACCCTGTGGGTGTGTGTGGGGGGGGGGGAGGGAGAGTGTCATCATCTTCAGAATCTTTGGCGGAGGGTATCGAAGTAGTCAAGACCTTAGCACGTGGCGTGATCGACGTGGCGCCTTACGTCCCTGGTGCACCTGTGCTGCTGGATTCCATCGTGGACGTTGTGTTGGGCGCCGCCGGAGCCGCGGTTGTCGTCGTGGTTGTTGTCGTCGTTGTTGTCGTCGTCTGCGCTGCGGCTCGACTGTAGGCTATCTCACGCTCAATAGAGATCGAAGTCGAGAGGATGAGGCAGAAAACCACCGCTACAATAGGGATGATGTGTCCGTAGCGCAGAAGCACTGCGTTCGCCTTCAGGCGCGTGCGTTGATAGGCGGCCGCCAGCGTCGGCTGTACGTGAACCGCCGGGGAGGGCTCGTTATTTAGCAGCATTGCTCACTCGCTGAATGGCCAGGACGACGCGTTGGTGTATGAGAAGAGAGCACGAAAAAAAGAAGAAGGAGCGCGCAAGGAGACGCAACGTGGGCGACAACAGGCGCAAACACGAGCACAGTGGTTAAGGCGAGCTAAAGCTGAAACCAAGAGAGAGGGACAGAGAAGATAGCGGACGTATGCGCGTGCTGAGGTGGTAATTTTAGTTTTTGCGTTTCGCGAGGAGAGGGGGTGACCCTTACGCGAGGAAACTTAAGTGACCGCCGAAGCCGAAGCGTTTAGAGGTGCTCAAGGGGAGAGGCACGATTCGGCTGATCTGATAGTGAGAGTAGCGCGACAGCGATCTACGCATAGGCGAACAACACCAATGCACATACACACACACACACGCACACACCTCCGTGGTAAATTCCAGTGAGCCGTGAAGCGGATGAAGAAGAAGAAGGCGTTCGAAACAGAACAGGACAAGGAGGCGGTGAGCTTGTGTTCGGAAAGGTGTGTGTGTGCGTGTGTGTGAGAGCACTAAAAGAAGCCATAGAGACCTCAGAGTGCGTTGTGAAGCGCGCGGGCTAGAGATCAGTCCCTGAGTTCGCGAAAAGAGAGTGCGAGCATGCACAGAGAGCATGCGGCAGCGCTAAAACGGGGGTCGGCAAGCAATTCGCCGGCAACCGTGTACCAAGGAGTCTCATGCAGAAACAGGCAGTCTATGCCTACTTGAGCTCCGGTATAGTGCGGGTAGTCCAGTTACTTTCAGATTTGTGTGAGGATGCCAGAATCGCAGCACAATACGCGCTCAACAACGAACACAATAACCCTACAATGCACCCTCAACGGAAGCGTAGATCACACACACACACCCGCATACCAGCAGGTGCACTCCCGCGTCGTCAATGTCAGGAAGCCAACAACTGTCACGGCGCCGCCTCGACCTTACGCAGCTCTACGCACCGAAGCCGCTCATTCATAACATCTGTGAGTACCACGGCCGTTTCGGACGTCGCGCCTGTCACTGCTGGTGTGAGGTTGCCAAAGACACGGCACCACAACTCGGGCGACACCTTCCGTGCAAGTGGGTACCGGTCTGGCCTAAATGCCCCCAGCAGCGGAATCCACCGCCTGTGAACCGAGGCGTCGTTGACAGCGCGCAGAAAGAAAAGTGTGGCGGCGGTGACCTCTTCGGGGGACACCACATCGGGCCCGATGCCGTGCCGTTGATCCGCTTTGATCTTGTCCGTGTACTCGCTGTACAGCTCGACCACGCGCTCCGGCGATGACATCTGCGCCAGGCGCCGCGCATTGGCGCGGTTGTTCACAGCCAAGACGCACAGAGCACGAATACTCACGTCGAATGGAATGACATTGTGAATCATCTTCTCCCACAGTGAGCTACACAGCACCTCCGAGTCAAACGCATCATCGTTGCGGAGGACAAGTGGGGGAGAAGTGGCAGCGCTCGCGACCGCAGACGTGGAGGTCGTAGCGTCCGTCGCCGTTTCCGCGGGTGACTGTGGCTGCTGACGGACGAAGCTGTCGACGTTCAGGTTTGCCCAGGAATGAAAGATGTCCGCAATGTAAAAGTACGGAATCTCCTCCGACGCGTGCTCCTCCAGGTACGCCACCTGCTCCGGCACGGCGCACTGCCTCAAGACCTCATCGAAGGTCATGCGTTCTGCCACCTCGGACTCATTGTAACCCTTTTCCAGGAATTCGATGATGGACCGCAGCCTGTCTTCTGGGTAGCCGTACTTTTCCACCACCGAGGTCGGCAGCAGACACTGGGTGTAGAGCTGCAGTTTGAGATTGTGCACATTGAGCCAGCGCTGCATCGGCTCGCTCAACAAGCCGCTCTGCTCGACAACCGTGAAGCCCGCCCAGCCGATGCCGAAGCCGATGGCCGGCAAGCCCACCTTTTTGAAGAACACCTTCGCGCCCGCACTCATTTCTGAACACAAACTCCACCGTGAAGGCGGTGCTGCACCTGTGTAGAGTCGCTAAAGTCGGCCGAGGTGTTCACAAGACAATGGCGAGTGGCGTTCGTTTAGGTGACGTGGTCACAGCAGTCAGGATTCATGCGACCGCTCCACTCGACCACCGTGAGGCACACATGCATCACGTACAAATCGCGGGAGAAGGGGAAAGGTAAAAGAAAAGTTGGGAATGCAAGCCCGCCTTACATCGCTGTCAGTGACCAGTCTCCTATACCCCAGTCCGGGGCACACTGCCCACACAAGATTCATTGGGGAGTGACGGGGACGGCAGTGAGCGAAGGCGTCAGTGAAGTCCCCACACACACACGCGACACGTGGAGAAGCCTGCGATCCGTTTCGCCCTAGACCTTCTCGAGTGGGAGATGGGGGAGGGGGAGCGTGGGGTAGTCGATTTCACCGCTGCGGTCACGGACCCCCGCCGCATCGCCCCATCTTTCGGAGAGCCGCTGCTCGCTGTGCCGCCAGCAGTCAAGACGCCCTCCTCTCCGTTTGGCTTTTGTGTGTGTGGGTGTGTCCCTTCCGCGCCTCTTAATACAGTTGCCGCCTGGTGCGTTCAGCAGCACAGCCTTTCGAGAGGACCGCACACACAACAGTGAAAGAACAGAGAGATTTAAAATGCAGAAGGGGGAGACAAGGAACCAGCATGTATAGATGACAAAGACCAAGCAAAACTGTGTGTCACGACCAGCGCCGTGTACGCCAACGCCAGCGCTATAGACCTAGCCCACCTCCATCCCTTTCGCTGCCTCGGTCCACCGAGAGATGGAGAGAACAGGGGGGGGCGGAGTGACGAAAGAGAGAGAGGAAGCGCGCAAGCGCGAAAAAAAAAGAGCAAGGCCCTTGTGATAAAGCTGTCGGAGTCACTCCCCTGCAGCGGAGAAACACCGGTCATCAGCTCCCATGCTCCTCCTCTCCAACATTGACGGATGTGTGCCGCGGGTGCGTGTCACAAGCGAACATTGGAGGCGTCGGAAGAGACCAGTGCCTCGGACGCAGACGTTTCTAAAAGTTTCCTACCGGAGGGGGCCATCGCCCAGGACGCGATCCGCTTCGAGAGGAGGTAGGCGACTGCGAAGAGCGCCACGTGGCGAAGCAGGCGAAGGATAAAGTTGCGGAGAAAGGAGGGTTGCTTCGGCTTGCGAACCCGTGATCGCTTCGGCACATACCGCTGTTCACGCGGAATATTGGAGAGGGCCTTGCGCAGCTCGTACTTGCGGCTCATGTAGCGCTCCTCATGATTCAGGTTCTCCTCCTCCAGCTGCCCCATACGCTGATTGATGCCGACATACTCGCCAACAAACTGAACGGCGCTGCCGAGTGTCATCTGCATGACTTGCGAAAACATACCCCACAGCTCCATAATGCGGCTCGTCATGAACATCATCATCTGTGCACGCTGCGCCTCGGGGGTCATGCCCATGCCATACATGCCCATCCCACCCATGCCCATCATTCCAAGGCCCCCATACATGCCACCCATGCCGAAGCCACCGTACCCGCTGTACATACCCCCCATACCGTATGGGTCCATGCCCATACCATACCCACTACCCATCCCATAACCGGTGCCCATACCGTTGTTGAGCGCATTCGCATACGACGACGACGTCGTCGTGGCTGCGCCGACGGCGCCGCTGTTCGCCGTCAAGTCGGTTGAGAGAGGCTTAAGAGAGCCATCAGCGAGCTGGCCAGTACCTGAAGTCGCACTGACGGTAAGAGCGCCTGTCTGCGATGTAAGAGGCGCTGAAGTGTTTGGTGACTGCACTGCTGAGGGAGTAAGGAGGGAACAGTTGGTCGGCGAGCCGGGTGCCGTAGGACGGCTGGGTGATCCAGGGGGACTGCTGGAGCCGGTGACAGCTGCAGCAGCAGCGGTAGGAAGCGAGCTCATGTCGATTTTGGTGTGTAGCCACCTAACAAATAAAAGAGGTGAAAACCAGATGAAAACGTTTCGATGGAGAAGCCGCTTGCAAGCGGCGCGCGTTTTTTCTTTGGCTTGGATGCGCTTCTGAGTTTTCTGTTTGGCTGAAGGTGGGTATTTCCGCTCCTCCCACCCTCATTCCACACACACACAGACCAAAAAAAAAAGGAAGTTGAAGGAGAGGCAGCGTGCAAATGGGTGGGTGTGACGGCGCCGTAGAAGATGCGTCGCCACCCCCACACGGTGAGGCAAAAGAAAAAAGGCCAGAGGAAAGATTGAGGACAGAGACCCGTCTGAGATACCCTGCAGCAAAGGGGGTAGTGTAGCAGTGCCCTTCTCCGCCACATAGGCACTACCGAGATAAGCGGCAAGCGTAGATACCATTGGAAAACTGCAACGCAATGCTAGCTCGCCCCCGTTCCACTCTCGAACACCACACCACTCTAGACGTAAAGCACGACGGATGAGGATGTAACGAGCCGAAAGAGAGGGAGGAGGCGCGCTGCAGGGCGGAATGCCAAAAAAAAACCCTGCATAGAGTGCTCTTCAGTAACACGCCAAGTTCATTGCCCAAGCGCACAGGAACGGTCAAACAGCTTTGTCACCAGTTTGATTCGAGTGTCTGCACCCCATTCGGTTATTTTTTGGTGTGTGCGTGTGTGTCACGCGCTGTCGTTTGCATTGCTTCTTCTTGTTTTCCTTCTGATGTTTTTGTTAGGTATCTTGCCAAGGGTCTCTTCAGTAAAGGCGACAATGCATTGGTGCTACAGGTGGTGCTCGAGGGGCGGGGTGGGAAGGGAGGCTTTATGTGTAGCCCTTTACTCTTTTGTTTGGAGGAGGAGGAGGAGGGGCCTTGTTGGCTTGTTCGCTTGAAAAACGCAATTTAGAGAGACAAAACGCAACAAGACAAGAAGCAAGAGGAAAACACGAAAGACAAGACGAAACAAGACAAAAAAATACACCCACACACACGTACAGATACACATACGCGCGTACACACACACATGCACACATGCACACACGTGGACACCTTTACGCTTGGAAACTGCAATGAGAAAACAAGGGCGACAAGAAGATGCACAGGCCTCTACAGGAGTGGCGTCGGGGGCGGGCGGGGCAACGGGAGAGCTTTCCACTCGCGTGCCAAACATTCAGGATGCGAATGCGGAAAATCCTTGAGTCTGTGTCTGTGAGTGTTCAGCTAACCTGCGAGCGCGGCGCCACAGACACACCCCCTACGCATACGAAGAAAACCGTGCTTGCACGCAGTCGGAAGATGAGCCAGTAAGTCGGCATAGGCCGAGCAAAACACACCACGTCGCCGTGTTCTGGCACCGATGCGCCCCTTGCTGCCATTGCGTCCGCGAGAGAACGCCGACTCGAGATCACTAAGCTTGTAGGTGGTGCGAGGAGATCGGCGGAAGAGAGTTCGACAGCCCAGTCGAAGTCTCCACGCCTTCTGCAGTCCTCCGCATATCTGCTTCCCTCAGATGGACGTCCGTTGTGGTGCGCATGGCAGCGCGTGGGCGCAGTGCGTAAGAAAGTTCCTCGGATGCCCGCACCTTCTGCGCCGGGCATTGCCAGATGGTCACAAACAGGAGCACGAGAGCAGCCCCACGAAACAGCGGCGAGCCAGAAGGGGCTCTCCATGGACAGGGGCATACATATCATGAGGAGGAAGCTTCCGCAGGGAAGAAACTTACGCCAATGAGCATCCCGGAAACCGAAAATGCAATGCAAGCACAGACAAGCCGGTGATGACGGGGGCAGCGGTGGAAGGGGGAGAGGTGAGGATGTGCGGATGCGTCTCGCCCCCTGCCCCGTCTTCCTCTCGCCCCTTGTGTACGCAGCAATCTTCCAGCAAGAAGGGCGTTTCAACAAATGAAAATGCATACTGGTGTGTGGAGGCGCGGACGCAGATGAGAAGCTTCTCCCTCCGCCTCCAACGCGTCCTTGCCTCAAAGTCGACATTCACAGAAGCAGGGAGAACGAGGAACAGTGAAGAAACGGCCCGGAAGAGTCCGTAGCACCCGTCTCTTGCTGCTATCTTCGAAATTTTTCGTCCCCCACCCAGGCAGACGCACCGCGCGTACGTGGTGAAGGGCAGGCGAAAGTCAAACGAAAAAAAAGATAGATCAATAGGCGAGCTTGATTGCATGCGTGGAAGCTTATGCACATGTGTACGAAGATGCGACGCAGAGCAGTGCATCACTGTGCGTGTATCCAGAGATAGAAAAGCAAGTACGTGTGTGCATGTGTGTGTTTGTGTATATGAAATATGCGTATGTGGGTACATGCATGTCATGGTGACGGCGGCGGTGATGGTGTGTGTGTGTGTGTGTGTGTGTGTGTGTGTGTACGCCCAAGTGCCACCTAAAAGGCCTGAAATAGAGAGAGCACACAGCAAAACAAAAAAAGAGGAGATAAACTCGAGAAAGCACGCGCTCACACGCACACGCAACATGAACGTAAAACGAAAAAAAAACAGCAAAAAACAGAGGACGGCAACACAAATAACAACCACAGAAAGAAAACGCACACACACACACATACAGATATACAGACGTACCTGCGGACAGCGGCTCACATCGCCCAATCCTGTATTGAATGGAGGAGAAACGAAGACGCATGCGCCCCCTCCCCACGCCCTCACTTTTTCGATTTAGCCTGTGTTTGCTCTGTTTCCTGTGCTGCTGTGAACCGAAGGAGAGACCAAGTGGGGAGGGGAGCAAGGCGCAAGGGAGATGTGGGGGTGGGGGATGAAGGGGGAAGGGGGCGCGAGATGCTCTTGCTAGCCGATGGGCAGACAAATCGGAAGGAAAGTTTCATCGTTCTTTGTTGTTGTTCACGTGATCGTTTATTTCGATATGTATGTTTTTTTCTCAGCGGTTTCAAAATGGCGACAAGGCAGCGAGAGAACGCCCCCACACCCACAAACACAGGAGAACAGCCCGGACACAATAAGAAAAAAAAACATATGTCGTTTGTGAGGAGCCCACAATCCAGCACACAGAGAGAGGAAGGCACACACACACACACTTACGTATATGTACACACGCACGCAGGTAGGCACGGCCACACATGCGCGCCGACACACCTGCCGGCACTCAACAAGGCAAAAAAAAAAAAGAACAACACAACGCGAGGACAGAAGAGCGTACAAGGAAAATGTACAGAAAGAACAGACGGGAAACAAAAGGAAAAGGCGAAGGAGAAAGGAAAAAAATCGACAAGGAAAAGTCGGGTGCGGGGGTAGAGGACCGAACAGCACAGAACAACGACAAGCACAAGCAGCGACACAGAGGACACTGCCACACGGCAAGAGACGGGGTGGTGGTGGTGAGCGGCGGAAAGGGACTCATGTGCCGCACGCACCGCACGCGCTCGCAGCGAGAAAAGCACGAGGTCAAAGCGAAAGGAAGTTCACCGATACTCAAACACGCCTGCCATGTCCGACTATCCGCACGACGAGCATCACCACATGAGCGGCCACTCCGCGGCGCGTAGCAGTGTGTTATGGTGCGCAAGAGAGGAAACGAAGGAGGTTGGGCGGGAGCGCCGTGCAGGGTTCCCGCCAGCAGCATGAGATACAAGAAGCACATGGACAAGCACTGGGATTCAATAAGCGAGGGGTACACCTCTCTACGCCAGCCTGAGAGTCACTGGAAACACTTAACGCTACATTATCCGCCCGCTCCGCTATGGCAGCTCACTTGCTGTGCATGTAGTGGCACTTGTCGCCGTACTGGCACCCCTCTGCAGTACCGAAGAACCTGCACACGCGCGATGAGCTAAAGCCGCCGCGGCCCAGACCGCCACGCTTCCCGCCGCGGCGTCCGCTACCACGCCGCTGCTCCTCCTCACGGCTATCCTCGGGATCCTCGTTGCGAGTACTAGGGCTATAGCTACTGTTGGGGGAAGGCGCCGGAGTTGAGGCCGGCACCGGGGAGGGGGGTGCGCCGCTAGCCGTCGTCGGGCTCCCCGTCTTGGTGCTGCTCTCACGCTTGTCGGACTCCTTCTCCGGTGAGGAAAAGCTCGCATCCGCTGGCGAGGCCACGGCGGCAGCGCCGTTAATGGACTGTTGCGTCTGCTGCTGTTGCTGCTGCTGCATCTTCGTTCGAGGCTGCGGCACCTGTACTCCAGCCTTGCTAATAGGCGAGGACTGATGCGACGTCACTGGGCTCTGCACGCCAGTGGAAATGGCCGGGGGTCGCCGAGGCAGTCCAGACCCGCCTGCCTCCTCCTCTGCGCCTACTCCGCGGGTTGCAGTCTTGCGGTTGGAGCTCGTCGCGGAGTCGTCGTTGTCGCTCGACTGACTATGCACAGCAGCGCTGCTGGACAGCACCTGACGAATGCGCTGGCGGTCTAACATCAGCGGAATACCACCGCGAAGCTTCTTCTCGAAATCGACGTACTTCAAGCCTCGCAGCTCTTCTATGTTCATGTCCGTCAGCAAGTACGTGACCGCGCTCTCCGATACGCGCGCGGTCAGCAGCATGCCTCGCAGTTCCTCCTTTTGATTGGGCCAGCGACCATTGGCGGCGTTCGTTCGCTCCTGCTGCTGCTGGTCATGGATGTCAATTGCGGCGGCCACGTGCTGCTGCAGCTGCGGCAGGTGCGGCTGTGGTTGCGGCTGCAAGGTCGCAGGAATCGGTTGCGGCTGCCGTTGCGGCGCCGAGGCTGTATCTACTTTATTCACCATCAAGTGCATATGGTGGTGGTGATGGTGCAAGGGGATACGGCCTAGACCACGCAAGACTGGCGGGGGTGCGGAAGTCGTCGAGGCGCTGGTGGCAGGAGGGGATCTGACCGGGGCTGAGGTCGATGCAGAGGTCTGATTAGCGGGCAAGTTCGTCTCCGGCGCCGGCGAGCCCATGGAGTCGGCGGAAATGGTCGCAACGCGCTCCTCGGAAGCTGGTGGCGAGTGCGTAGCGGAGGGCGGCTGCACAGCTGCAGTGACCGCGGGCGGGGACGCGACGAAATGATGGTGATGGTGATGGTGGTGAGAGACGGGCATGTGGTGCTGGTGATGGGGGAGCGACTGCGCGCCGCGCGGCGCCGGGACGTTCGCGCTCCCGCTGAGAGGCGCGGACATGGTGCGTGGGGCAACCCCTCCCTCTACAGCCGCGCTACTACTATTGGGGCTAGACGAATTGGCAGGCGCGCTGCCGTTCGCGGGCGCTGCTGCCGGGGGGGCTGCTGCTGCGGCTGCCGCCGCTGCTGCGGCTGCTGCCGCGTTTTGTTCCGTGCGGCGCTGCACACTCAAGGGGGCGGGAATGTTCATGGTGCGCGTCGGCTGCTGCAGCTGCGGCAACTGTTGCTGGGATTGCTGTTGCATGTGCTGATGTTGATGTTGCTGCATCGATGCGGACTGCGGCGTTGGTGGGGTCAGGGTACGCTGCCCAGAGGCGTTGATGTTTGGTGTAGACCCAGATACACTGTTGCTGGCGGCCCAGTCACTGGCCGCGGAACTATTGGTTGCCATTGCGCCTATGCCCAGGTGATGGTGATGGTGGTGCATCGGGATGCCCGGCCCGCCGCGTCCCATCGTCGGCATCGGGGAAGTGGTGGTGGCCTGCGACACGCTTGACGCCCCTGGGGTGGCCACGCGCGGCTGGCTGCTCGCCGGCGAGGCTCGTGGGGGTAGGAGGTTGTGCTGCGGAACCCCGCTCATCCCACCTCGCTCCATCGACGACGGCTTCGCGGCGGCAGCGGCGGGAGCGGCGGCAGGAGCGGCAGCCGCTGCAGAAGAGGAGACGTGATGGTGTGTGTGGCGTGGCACTGCTCCTGCTCCGGATGCAGTTTCGCTCATGGCCCGGCTCACGGACACCTCGGTGCGACTGGCCGCACCTGCGCCCATCCCGCTCATGGGAGCGGCACCGCCCCGGGGACCAGCACTAGAATCTACGTGGACGCCCCCCGTCACAGTAG
>CM004640.1:1808081-1810581 GCA_000410695.2 Leishmania arabica | reverse complement strand
ACAGCCTGACGACGTCGCTTGTGTGTGTGTGTGTATGTGTGCGAAGAGCGCTAGAGCGAACACAAACCTGACAAACAGCACGAGAAAGAAACACCGAGCACGAAAGATGGTGAGAAGAGAAGAGAAATCGAGAAGGTGAGCGACAAACAACAACAAAGGGGGAAAAGGACGGAGGCAAAGACGTGGAGAACAGTGCCTCTCTGGTTGATGCTTGTCAGCACGAACGCCGTGCCTCTTGGCGCTGTTCTGACCTTCTGCGCTGCTTTATCTCCCCCTCCAGGTGACACGCGCTTGATCTTTCTCTCTTCAGGTTTCTGCCCTGAGTGAAGGCGCTCACCTCAACCGCAGAACCAAAAAGAAAGAAGAACACGCACGAGTCGAAAGGAGGCGAGAGGACGAGAGGCGAAAACACAAAGAAAGACGACAATAACCGGCAGGAACTCATTCAAGAGAGAACAGAGAGAAAAAAATTTTCGCTGGGGGAGGGAGGGAGGGAGGGAGGGAGGGGGGAGGTGAGCGGAGGCGAAGGAGATTGAACAGACCCGACAGCAGCACACAGGAGAAAAAAACGAAAGAAAAAGGGAGGGAAAGAGTGAAGGTGCTCCCTCACGCGGTCGCTTCTTTGTGTTCTTTCGTGCTCGATAGTTTATACCCCGGCTTCCTTGCCTGTGAGGTTTTCTCGATCAGTCAGTCTCTTGCGGCTGTGCACCTTCTCTTTAGTTTTGTTTGTGTGCCCAGGCACTCGCTCCTCGCCCTCGTTTGTGCTTCCGTGTCCTTCCTTCCCCTTCCGTTTTTCCTTTGTATTCTCTATGGAGCTCCTTTTCTATCTCCCTATCCCCTTCCTTTCCGGAGCGCGGAGAGCGTGCGTATGCCTGGTTTCCTACGCTGGCAACGCCGTGCAGCAGCAAGACCCAGCACACGGGAAGAAAAAGCGGCAGCGCTTTTTCTTATTCGCGTACGTATGTATCGAGACGCATGCACACCCCCTTGCGTTTTTGTATGGTAGGGTTGTATCCTATGCAGGACGCGGGATCTGAAGCGGGAAAGGAGGGGGAAGGGGAGGGGGCGTCGTCCCGAATAGCACTAGACGAAAGTGGGGAGAATTGCTATGTTTGCGTGCAGAGAGGGAGATGAAAGGGAGCTGAGAACGATATTTTCCACTTCCACAAGGCTCTCCCTCACTTGCGCGTGCACGGGCGCGAGCGCAACAAGAGCACTTCACACAAGAGGCAAGCAAAAGGAACCCCAAGGCCTGAGCCCGTCCTTCTCGGGTGTGATGGCGTGCGTGAAGGTGAAAGGCTTTGTGTGCCAACGTTGTCCCGCCCCCCCCCCACACACACACACAAACAGCGGCAGAGGGCACGAATGAGATGGAAAAGGGAGAGGGAGAGGGGGTGGGGGCTAGATAGAAGAGTAGGAGAGGAAGAGAGACCAGAAAACAGCGAAAAAAAGAGAGGGAGAGGAAGCAACACAGAAGGGTCAAAAGAAAACGACAAAGAGAATAGGAAGTGTGTTGAGTGAGTGAAAAGGAGAGGGAGGGGAGGGGCGGGGCGGCGGGGCAGCGGCGGCGGGCAGCCAAATCGGCGAGGGAAGAAACCAGCAAAATAAAAAAACTACAAAAATGGTGAAAAGACAGCGATCAGTGAATTACAATTTGTAAAAGGAGGAAATAACGACAAAAACGGGGAGGTAGAGCGTAGAGCTTTTGCGTAGGCGCATTTGTATCGTTGTCGCGAGGAGTAGAGAGGGCCGAGTGGCACAGAGGTGCGTGCGCGTGAGTTTGTGTGCCGGTATGTTGATGAGCGGTAGAAGGAGAAGGGTGCGAAAGTGTGCAATGGAAGCGGGGCATGGATATCGGACTTGCGATGCCTTGAGGAGAACGGTGCCCGGAAGAAGCGACTGCATTACCGAGCAGTCGAAAGAGCGAGGCTAGACTGCTCCCGTACGGCGCGACAGCACGGCCAGAGGTGAAGCGAAGAAGCCGGGTACGTGGATACGAGACAAGGCTGAGGCAAGCAAAAGCCGCCCGACACCCTCCCCTCCCCATCCACTTCAGCCCCACTTCCATGGTGCATAGCCCTTCCGCCGCGATGACGAGCCCTTCACATAAGCGTTATCTTTCAAGACCTTCTTCGTCAGATAGACACGCGTACGCGCAATCATAGAAAAACAAAACGCGGATAAACGAGAGGGTGTCGAGGAACGTGCGGGAGTGTACCGTTTAATCGGTTACGTCAACGCGTCCGTGTCTCTGCCACCGGTCATGACATCAATGCCACTCCACTCCGCACCACCCCCGGCCTGTCACAGGCCTCATCGAGTCCTGCGACGCAGCGCGGCACACGAGCCCTACAGCAACGCGCCGACTCAGCCATCTGAGAGCACGGCCCCCCTGCCCCGAGCTCTCCCACCCTCTCTGCCCCCCCCCGCTGCCTCGCAGGTCGCCTCACAGCCGCTCCCATCATGCCGGTCGCCACACGCGGCGTCCCTCCTCGGAGGG
>CM004640.1:1772668-1798764 GCA_000410695.2 Leishmania arabica | reverse complement strand
GGGGGGGAAGTGCGTTACTCTGCTTGCACCTCCCTTTGCCTGGTTTAGTGCCTTTTCCGGATTTGTATGTCGCTGTGACTGCCGACTCCTCCAGTCATTGGGGAAAGGAAACGACGATGATTTGACGTGTGCGCGGGCGTCTGTCGAGAGAGAGAGAGACGGCCAAAAGACCGATACGGCAAAAAAAGGGGGGCCGGGAGAAAAAAAGCGTTTTCCCAACAAAAGGCAGAAAAAGGCCGAGCACGCGAGGGGAGTACCCCCGTGGAAGGCAACAACGGAGGTAAGCAGCGGTAAGACGAAGCAGGTACGCATCGCCTCAGTCACCTCAAGAGAACAGGCAGCATCGACTTCAGCGGCGCCTTCAAAACCCCGGCGCAGGCTTCACGCGTCTCGTGCACGCTGCCGTTATCCTAGCTTCCTCCTGTTCATCTTTCTTGTCAACAAGACGGCTCAGACAGGTGCGCAGGACAGCGTTTGACGGGACTGCGACAAGGGCAGGGGCGGACGGTCTGAGAGTGAGAGAAGCGTGAGCCGAGAAACGTTGATACGCCATAAAAAAAAACAATGACGCACACTCAAACACCCAAAAGCACCCTCTTCACGGGCGGAATCGAAGACTGCGCATGATGTCCTCGGCAGACCGTTTCCGCGTACCGTTTGGCAAGAGCGAGTACGGCAGTGAACCGGTTTCGGGAACGAACAATGACGGCGATGGAAGAGGACGGGCCGGCATTTGCTGCGAGGGCGGCGCGCTGGAGGCGGCGGAGTGGTGCTCGCTATCCGGTAGCAGCAGCTCGTCCTCGCCCGCCTCCCTCGGCCTCTTTCCCGTTATCAGTTGTGTGTACTCCGGTGCTTGCGCCTCTTCGACGAGAGCGGGTGGCGGGCTCGGCTGCGAGGCAGCGAATGCGGAGGGCGCCACAGATGCTGACCGACGCACACACTGAGACCGCAACAGATCCGCCACGGCTTTGGGCGACGAGTCCACAGCCCGCTCAGTACTGGAGCCAGCATAGCGCGCGACGCTATAGGTGGTACCAGAGGTCCGGCCAACCTCCTCCGCCAGTCGCTCAGCGCTGGCGATGGCGACGAGGGTCTTGGCCTGCAGCAAGGCCGAGGGGGCCTTCCTCTGAGCCAGCAGCGTGCCGTCCGTTACATCATCCTCGCCTGTAACGTCGCCGGTGGACGAAGAGGCATTTGTATTCTGTGACGCGCCAGCGACGCGCATCGCCCGCATGAAGGGAAGATCAGCCAAGGCAATCTCCGCGTCGCCTCTCGTCTCGGTCCCGTTCAAGTGGTCCGCTGACGGCAGCTGGTAGTGGAACATGACATCGACGATAGCGGACAGCACCGCGTCCTGCTGAGCGAGCGCCTCGGGGTCATCTGAGAGGAACACCTCGTCCAGTTCGGGCGAGCTGCTGTACATTCCGGTCTCGGCAGCGTCCAGTGGACACTTGAGGCTGTACGCGGTGCGTTCCATGAGAAACACCGCCATTGCGGCGTCCTCGAGCGTGCACATCGACTGTAGATGCAGCTTCGCGTGTGCCTGTGTGAGTCGCACGAGGGACTCGAGGAACCGCACGGTCACCGGCACCGCGTCATCCAGGGCCGGACTGGCGCCACGCTGCCGCTGGATCTCGTAGTAGCGGCCCAGTAGGTCAGCGGCCGGGTCGGAGAGAAAAGGGCCGCCTGCCGTGGCGTACTGGGTGCGCACCCACCAAAGGTACCGCGCCACCTCGTCCACCGTCAGCTCCTCCTCCTCCAGCACCGTCTGTGCTCCAGTATTGGCCCGCAGCATGTGTGACGCGATCCGCGCATCCACCTCTGGCTTCGGCGTGTCCCAGAGAAGAAAGATGAAGTCAAAGCGGCTCAGCAGCGGACCGCCAACGCCAATCTCAGTGCGACCACCGCGGCGGGCCGGTGGATTGCAGGCTGACAAGACCGCGCAGGCGGTGCGCAACTTCGTGACGAGGCCGCCCTTTGCTACGGAGATGGTCTGCTGCTCCATAGCCTCATGCAGCGAAGCACGATCCGCTGGAGAGACGGTGCGGAGCTCGTCGATGATGCAGGAGCCGCCATCGCTCAGCACCAATGCACCAGGCTCAAGCACCCACTCACCATGCTCCTTCGCGGCGGCCACGGTGAGACCGGCGGAGGTGCTGCCCATGCCGGTCGTCGAGGTGCTGCGCGGCGCGATGGCCGCCGCAAAGCGCAGCAGCTGCGTCTTGCCAGTCGAGGGGTCGCCAACGTAGAGGCAGTGAATTGTGTTGCGTATGTGCATGGACGTTTTCCCCGTCGTCAACGCCCCGCCGAGGGCGGAGAGCAGCACTGCGAAGCGGGGCGCGAAGAGGCCGGAGAGGTGCGGGCACACGGACCGCGCCAGCGTCACGCCGCGTTTGCGCTTGTTCTTGCAGAAGGAAGTGAAGAAGTGCTCCGGGTTGAACTTTGGCCGGTCCGTCTTGCCGGCGCGGCGACGCAGTCCAGGTGCACCACTCGTCGACGTGGCCGCCCCGCGGTACGCCTCCATGGGGAGAACATTGACCGCCCAGATGGCCGGTTCGATGCTCGGCCTGCTAGAGGGGAAAACATGCCGCCATTTTGGAAAGGCGATCCCCACCACCTCAACAAACTGGCCCACCGAGCACTTCATGCTGAGCTCGTCATCCAGCGTGACGAGGACGCTGCGAGGCAGGTGGCCTGACTGGTTCGACCGCTGCTGCAGCCGACACTCGGCGTAGTCCATCCAAACCTGACCAATCACTTGCATCGGCTCATGCTTGCAAGCGGGCTGCGAGCACTGCGTCTTGGCTTCCGTCGCACGGTCGAAAGGGTTTGTGAAGATCTCAGCGGTATTATGGCATCGCGGGCACATTAGCCGCGACGCATACGGCACCACGCGCTTGGTCGACATGCGAATGATCGACCCGCACAGCTGCACGAGTTGGCCGCCAGCGGGTGGCACTGACGGCAGTCCTGTCATAGCCACTGGCACGTGCGTGAGGCGGATGGAGATGCTGCTGCTGAGAATGCCCGCCTGCCCAGCCTTTTTGCACAGTGCCGCGCACTCCACCCGCAGCACATTCATGACTGTTGTGGTCTGAGCCAGCAGCGCGCACCCGACCTCTGGGCAGACGTCGAGGAGCTTCATGCAGTCCACCTCTTGAATAAAAACAGACCGACCGCCAGTACCGGCTGCAGCAGCGCCGCTGCTCGTCCGAGGCGAGGCGGATGCGCTGGTGCCATCGTGGGCTGACAGAGGAAGAGGTGGCTCGCTGTGATGCACGAAAAAGTACTGAACGCGCTCCCTTACCGTGTCCGTGATCTCCATTGCCGCACCCAAGGCGTGCGCAGCGTTGGCTCTACGTGTTCCTCCACTAAACCTAGCTGCGCTCTTCGGCTTCGTGTGAGGCACAACTGACGGCAAGGAAGGGCGTGCGCCTCATCGGAGGCGGGCGCGACAAGCGAAGAGACAGAGAAGGCAGGGAGAGGAGTGGAAGAAGCCAGCGTGTGACAGTGACGCCAGAAGAGAGACCCGTCAACGACAGTGTGGAATGGTGACGAGAGGAGTGCGGCGGCTTGAGAGTGGCAAACACGTGGGTGCTGCGGCATACGTGATGCTATGCCCCCCCCCCTTCCGAAAATGCGGTGCTTTTCTGAGCTTTTGTGTGTTTGGGAGGGGGGCGGAGGGTTGGAGCAGCAGCCGTACGCGCACCCCTCTGTCTACGGTGCTGTCCGTGAGTGCCGCACACCAACAGAGACACACACAATGTGGAGGGCGACCGGAAAGGAAAGCGCCAAAATATCGAAAAGAAGAGGCGATAGAGCAGGTGCACAGATGACCATAAACATCGAAGGAAGCGAGTGCAGCGGGCTGCAGCACAATCCCCCTGTGCGCATGACTGACCGCCGAGCAGTTCTCAAGAAGGGCAGAAAGAGAAACCCATGCCCATACATGCATAAACCGTGTCACGCACAAAGGTGTCACGGCGAGGCTGGTTGGCGACAGGGAGGCCCAGGCCGAAAGTCGTCAAGCTAGAGCAAACACAAACCGCAAAAGAGAAAAACAACAAAGAAAAACCTCAAGCTGACTTCGTGCATCATCATGATCCAACTCATGTTTGGCGTCTTCATGGAACAGCAGACACACGCACGCACGCGCGCACACACACAAAGAACGTGAAAGAAAGGAGTATAAGGAGAAGGGTAACTCAGGTGCGCCAGGCCGTAAAGAACAGGGAAGACAAGCAAATCGACGAAGAAGGCGGCGGTAGACAACGAAGACGGGGAGTGTGGAGGTGTCCTGCGTGGCGGCAGTACACTAACACGCGGACTTCACACGCACACACGCACTGCACGAGCCTCTTGGCGAGTGCGCTCCTCAAGCACAGAGAGAGAGAGGGCGAACTTCACACAGAAACAGGCACAGCCTCCCGTCAGTTTGTGAGAGAGCGGAAGTAGTCCTCCCATTCGTTGCCGTTTGTTTGATCGTAGAACTGAAAGACCTGCTCTTGTCGAATCTCCTCCTCGAGTGCTAATAAGTACTCCATCACGTCAACGTCGTGGATGTTGACGCCGAACTCGTGGCCAATGTCAGACCAGTCCTGCACCGCCGGCACCGTCAGAGTCCCGTCGGCGTTGCAGCACAGCGCGGTGTCAGGCGCGTATGCGGAGCTAGAGCCGACCTCTCCATCACCCGTCACAGGTGTCCAAAGAATGCCTGCACCTGTGGCGTCGCCAGACGTCTCTCCGTCCTCCGCCTTGCGCAGTCCGCTGAGTCGACGATCCCGCACCCGCTGCCGCTGCAGTTGGTGCTTTTCCTGAATTCTCTCCTTGATCCGATCACGGTTCATCTGCATGGCTTTGACGCCCTGATGCTTCTCCGACGAGCGCATCATGGCGACAGACCCTATCGGCTACCGCCGCCAGCGATACAAAAAAAAATGTCTTGAAACCTTTTTCTATGGGCCAAGCTAGAGAGAGAGAGAGGGGGTCTTGCTACGACAGCCCCCACCCTCGCCCCCCACCCTCAAAAAAAAAAAGAAGAGCTAAGCGGCAGAACAAAAGCGCGACAAAAACGAAGACCGCCAAATGACGAATGCACCCGCGAGCTCGACGTCTGCGTGGTACAAACCGATGTCGTTCTAAGGTGTACCGATGCGCCGATGTATTCTGCCCTGTATGCGACCAGTTTCCACGAACTGCGCCATGCGAGGTGAGATCCTTAGCGTTGTGAAAACGCAAGAGAACACGATTCCGCACAGGAGAAAACAAAGGAAAGGGGACGGGTAAGGTGGAGAGAGGCAGTGAGCTGATAGACGACTTGAATGGTTGTGTCGGCGAGTGCTGAGCTCTCGCACACTGCCATCAGCTGTGGCGTCAGTGTGCTTCGCAACCAGCACGAGCGCTGATACACACCCTGCAAGGAAAGCAAAAGTAAGTGAGAGCTAGGCCAAGGCGGCATGTGGAAAGGAACGGTGTGCGGCAGCCGCACCTCACTTGAAACCATCCCTTTCAAACGCTATCATGTACCCGCTGTTGTGCCCGCCGGAGTCCTACACCACACGCCTGAGTAGGATATCCGAAGACACGGACACGAAAAAAATGGCCGTTCCGCCTGGAGAAAAATAAAAGGAAAGCGGAGAATGCTCACGTGTCGTTGCGTGGTTGTTTCGTATTTTCGCACGCCGTCGTGCCACTCACAAGAGCGCAGCAGAAGGAAGCAGTGGAACATAATAAACCAGTCGAAAGAGGAGCAGGATTTGAAATTTATCTGCGTGCCTATGCGCGAGGCTCCAGTGCGGTGTGCTCGCACACTCATCAGCACCGCACTGCTGGCACGCACATGCGCTCTGCTGAAATCGAAGAGGCGTCCACTGTGCTCAAGCACACAAGAGAAAACCAAGGAAGAAGGGTTCTCAGGTTTCTGCCACGTAGCTGTTTGTAGCCCTCATTCGACCGCATCGATGATCCCCTGCTCAGAGATGCTGTACACGCATTCGAGCTCCGGCAACGATGGGCTATCAAATATTTTGCACACGCGCTGATCGCCGCGGCCCTTGCGCAGGGACAGGCGCGTCGTCGACGCATGGGCGAGGATGTGGCCACCGACGGGCTTCTTCGGGTCCGCCACAAACATGGAGGCGCCACCGGGGTCGGAGACCACCTGATTGGTGATGTACACGGCAATGTTAAACTCCTCCGCGATTTTCATCAGTTGGCTCAGCATCTTTGCCAGCTTCTGCTGCCGCTCGGCGAGCTCGCCACGGCCGGAGAAGTCAACGCGAAAGAGAGCCGTGATGCTGTCTACGACGAGCAGGCTAAACTGATCCTCCGCCATCTTGGCCGCCACCATCGATAGCAGGTGGGCTTGATGCTCATGCGTGTAGGCGCGGGCGACAAGGATGTTGTCCAGCACCGAGTTTGAGTCCATCCCGAAGCGCTCTGCAATGGGCCGAATCCGCTCCGGGCGAAACGTGCCCTCGGTGTCCACGTACACCGCCTTTCCGTTGCCGCCGCCCATCTCCAGCGGCAGCTGACAGGTCACGCACAAGGTGTGCCCGATCTGCGTCTTGCCGGTGCGGAACTCCCCGAACGCCTCTGTGATGGAGCGGCTCTCGATACCGCCGCCACCAAGCAGCTGATCGAGCGCTGTACTCCCGGTGGAGATGCGTAGAAGAGTGCTGCGCTGCTGCAGGCAGCTGGAGCCGGTGATGAAGCCCACCTCGCTCACGCGCCGCGCAGCCTCGATGATCTTGTCGACCTTCGCCTCGGAGAGGCCCTTGATCTGAATGAGGTCTTTCCTACACTGCATCTGCACACCAGGCACCGTGAAGATCCCCGCCTGCTTCAGCTTTGTAATGTCCGCGGCCCCGATGCCGTGCTCCGCAAGACGCTCCACCTCCAGCAGGGATTGTCCCGCCGCTTCGCCGGTGACCGAGTTATGGAGTGGCTGAGGCTCTGCGAAGGCGGCGCCGCGGTCACCGACGCGCTCCTCCGCGAAGTGCGAACTGTGCTGCCGCTGCTGCTGCTGCATGGGTAGCGACAGGAGTCTGCAGAGCGGAGAAGAAGCAAGCAAAGAACTCTCGAAGGGCGACAGACGTGTCTGTGTCACCCTCGCGCACACCGGAAGAAAACTGAAAAGGTACGCAGTCGAGCTGCTGAAACGGAGCGATTCTGAAAAGGCGACGTTCGTAGGCCACAAGTCGGTGCCAACCCTGAAGGGGTGTCAAAGAGGGGTGGGGGATGGCGGTTCAAGAAAGATGCGCCAGTGAGTCTCTGGTGCACACATGCAAGGCCGGGAGAGGCGGGCGAGAGTGAAGCAGGAAAGATGCAACGCGTGTCCGCTATCGGAGGCGGTCCACCACCTCGGCTGCACGCAGTCAAACGGGAAAGGGCTGTGGGGTGTAACCGGCGCACACACGACAAAAGAAGAAGAGGTGCACAGACACGCACTCGCATGGACACGAGAACACGTCATGGCACTTCTGTGCCACCTTTTGCCTTGGTGCTTTCGGTTACTCATTTGTTTGCGCCTTGGTGCCTCACAATCACCAACGACACGCTTACTGTCGAAGACGACCACAGAATGAGAAAAAAACGGGAGGCGAAGACCAGCTCAACAGAGTGCACACAAATCAGCAAAGTACAAAAAGGAAATCGGGTCGGAATGATGGCGGACGGGGAAGACTTCCCGAGCGAAAAAGGGGGCGGGAAGTGGGATACAGAGACGGTGGAAGAAACAAGAAGGGAACCAAAGTGCAGGAAACCCAGACCAATAATCATGTCTTTCGTCTCAGCTAGAGCGATGCAGCCGCACATGCGCATAAACACACCCACACGCAAACACAAACATGCAACACCGTCCATGAATCTTTTAGTCGTAGTCCCGTGCAGGGTCCTTGATGCGTTGCTTTTATTATTATTATGCTTTCGCTGCGTTCCTTTTACTGCGAGTTCGTTCCGCGATCCCCCTTCGCTGCTTGTGGTCACCCTGAGAGCCGGCAATACGCTGCTCGCTGCCGGCGAAACTAAGATCACATGAGGAGTCTGTCAGCGCCTCGGCCTCCAGTCAAGGATGCCTGTTCAACAGCAACAGGAGGAAAAAAAGCCGAAATGACAACAGAAAGCACAGGCACCCCACCCGACAAGGGAGACGAGAGAAGCGACGCACAACGCTGAGCAGGCAAGTCCACTGGGCGATAAAGACACCACACACGCACGCACACAGACGTCTGCTCTGTGGAGCACAACGCCAACCGCGCATTTGCAACGGAAAAGAGGCCGAGCAACCGTACAGGGCATTCACTTTTCCCTCACCGGCCACCAAAATGGGTGTGTGGGAGTGGGCGCCCACTCCCACAGATGCACAGAGAAGCGCATATGCCCTCGACAAGGGTGCTTAAATCGGCTGGCTGGCGACTTTGTCGAGGAGATCAAAGAACTTCTGGGCATATCGGTCTACCGCCTGCGGCATAAATGACTTGGTGGTCATGCGGGTGATGTTCATCCGCAAGCCCTTGAAGGCGAGCTTCACGTAACCGTCGTGGTTGTAGCGGTACTTTGCGTACTGAATGTACACCAGCGTGAAGAAGGTGCCGCCCATGAACATGACAGTGAACAGGAGCAGCGCCTCGACAGTAGCGGTGAAGATGCGAATCGCGTCCTTAGCCGAATCGGCCTGCTGCATGTATGGCGCAATAAACCGGTACATGGGACCCATCAGGGCGGCGACCTGCTGGCGCTTGTGCACCAGGTCGACCACGCCGTAGGCGGCGATGAAGACTACCATGAACATGATGGGTCGAACACCGGTGAGCTGGGCGAAGAAGCATAGAGTAAACAGGAGAGAGCAGAAGTGCGACATCCACGAGTTCAGGATGTCCATCTTGAACTGCAGGAGGTTGCGCACGCGCATCACCAAGGCCTGCTGGCCCATGGTGATGAGCAGAACATACGCCCAGAGGGTGCTCGCCATGGACGGCGCCAACATCGACGCCACCAGCTGCAGTGCCGCCAAGATGACAACGGCGACGTCAAGCACGAGGCCGATCGTACCTGTTTCCACAGACACGAACTCACCGCCGCACAGCTGAACTGCCACGTTGGCCGCTGCCGCGGCGCGGGCGTACTCGTACGGGTGCGGCACGCCGCGGCGGTTCGCGTAGGCAGAGGTGGAGGCCATTGGGTTGATGAGCTGCTCCAGGGCTTGAATGCTGTCCTTGATGGACGTTTTCGAGGGATCCATTGTCGCTGCGACTTCGAACTCGTCTTTCGCCTCGCGGTACTTCATCTGTGCCCACAGTGCGGCTCCGAGGCGGGCGTGCGCCTTGGCGTTGTTCTCGATCGAGATGGACCTGTTGGCATCCTCGATCGCCTTGGCGTAGTTTTTGAGCTCGTGGTACGCCGCGGCGCGGTTGTTGTAATAGATGAAGTTTGTTGAGTCCACCTCGATGGCCTTGTCGTAAAGTACGATGGCCTCCTCAAAGTTCTTCGCCGCAAAGGCCTCGTTACCACGAACCTTCAGCTCCTCGGCGAATGCGTTGACCATTATTTTCTTTCGCGCGGTGTGTGACACGAACGGTGCCGTTGAGGGGTTGACGAGGGAGTTGGTGCGTGAGAGGGGAAGAGTGACGGAAAAACGAACGAAAAAAAACGAATCGAACAAAAGGAGGGCGATACCGATAAGAGGATGTCGATGCAGGGTGGGGTGGGGTGGGGGGGGGGGGGGGGGACGACACCAAGGGGGAGGCGAGCAGGAAACTACATGCGAACGAACGATCGCCAGACAGCAAAACAGAGAATGGGAGAGAGGCGGCAAAACGAACGCAAGCATCGCAATGTGTGCGTGTGTGTGCGTGTGTGTGCGTGCGTAGAGGAAGAGGAGAGAAGGACACGAGAGAAGACGAAAGTCGAAACAGGCAGGTGGGCGAAGCTCAGTAGACGGTACGGCGCGGGCGAAACGGCGGGAAGGGGACGTTCGTGTCCAAAAAAAACACAAAACCAAAGCAGCAATCAAGGCAACGCGGTCTTCCGAATGCGCCCTAAATGACCTCTGTCTGGGTGCATCTGTGGGTTGGGTATCCCATCCTGGACAAAAAATTGAAGACAGCAGCGCCCGGTCAAAGACAGAAAAGAGAAACAGTCAGCACTGTCAAACTAGCGGCATTCACTTCATGGACGTTCTTTGTTTCTTGCTGCAATGTGAGTCTGTCAGTCTGCTGCTGCTCTCGGCCTGCACCTGCGCTCACTTCCCCAAGCCGCTGCGTCCTCAGGCGCAGTTACTCGGAGAAAAGATGAAGTGATGAGAGACAACAGCGACAGCTGGAGAAGACGGTTCGGAGCACGCGAAGAGAAGCACAGAAAATAAGCGTATAAAGCACTTCTATTAGTATATTGTATACATGGGCACTCGCACTCTTCCGCGACAGCATTCCCCCCCCCCTCTCTGCGAACGTGAGCCAACGAGCACGGCAGCACACCGAACAGCAGACACGCACTTAAACTCCGCGAATCGGCCGAGCCCGGCGGGGCCGTGTGGGGTGCCATGAGGGGAGAGGCAGGGTGAGCAAAGCGACCAGAGGCCGTGAGGGGTTACAGAACGCACGCGCCAGACGCGTCAAACCAAATCGGTAAACAAAGACGGAGCAAGCACTACGCATATGAACAGCACAGACAACTCCACACAACAATCAAGAAATGCCGACACAGATAAACCCACACACGCAGCTGCTCTTGTGCAGACATGCCCATGCGGCTACCGCGTCGAGTGCTGGCGTGTAGCGCCGATGCGGGGAAGCGAGGAAGGGCGCTTTCCAGCTGCCTGTGCGACGGCAGAGTAGTCCGCCACGTTGGGGTGTCGGCCAAAGACTTTGTTGTAGTTCTCCTCTCTGTTGATGAGCTCCAGCTTGTACAGCCGCATGTCCTCGTAGGCCTTGCTCAAAGCCAATTCCTTTTCCTTGCTGTCCTGAAGAAGCTTGTTAATGAGCTCGACGTCCTCTGGACGAGATTCGCGGTAGTGGTACTTGTACTGCAGCTCCTCTACCGTGCTACGCAGCTCGTCTGCAAGGCCCTGGTGCGCACGCTGCTCCTCGGCCTGCTGTCGCACAAAATCGTCCACGATCTCCTGGTGCCTATCGCCGAGAGCTTTGAGTTCCCTTTCATGTTCCACGCGAAGCTGCTCCAGGTCCGCCGCACGACGGTTCTGCTCGGCCACTACAGCGGCCGCACCGTTGCGTTTCGCCGTGGTGACTTCCTCTAGCAACTGGTCCCGCTGGGCGAGGAGTCGGTCTAACTTCTCCTCCTTGCTGGCCATCGAGGTAATCAGCTCCTTGAGCTTCATGTCCATTGTACCAATCGTGTCTTGGAGCTGGTCGCGCTCAGCGTGGTGCGTTGCGGTGAGCTCACGCACCCGCAGCTGATGCGCCATGTTGAGTTGCTCCTCAAGCTCCTGCATGTCCTTTATCCGCGCCGCTTTCAGCGCCGCCACAGTCTCTTGGAGGTGTGCCTTCGCGGCTTCGATGCGCTCGTCGAAGCGCGCCTCCATTTTCGCCATCTGCTCCTTGCCAGCTGCCACGGCGGCCTCATAGCGCTGCCGCTCCGCAGCAACCTGCCGCTGACGCGCCACCTCCAGTGCGTGAACTTCGTTGCGTCGCTGCGCGTCAGCATCGCTGCGTGTACGATCGAGCACGGCAGCTGCCTCCGTTTGAGCCTTCTCCATGGCAGCCTTCAGCAGCGCTATCTCCGCCTGCCGCTGCTCAAGCATGTCACTGTTGGACGTTTGAAGCGCCGCTGTCTCGCAAAGAGCCTGACGCAGCTGCGCCTGCAGCTCCGAGATGAGCGTGTGAAGTTTTCCCTCAGTCGCCGCCGCGGCCGTACGCGCCGCAGCGAGTCTTTCGTCATAGTCGCGCCGCAGAGCAGCAAGCTGGGTCTCGACGTTGCGGCATATTGAGGCAGCCTGCGCCGCTGCGTCCTCCTTTGCTCGCTCCATGGCAGCCGAGTGTTGCTTCTGCATCGCATTCACCAAGGCGGCGTTGTTTCGGGAAATGCTTTCGAGCTGCGCAGCACTCTTCTCTCCTGCCTCACGAAGCGCCTTGGCATGTGCGGCTTCCTCGGCAGCGCAAACCGCGGCGTGCTCCGCCTGCGCGCGCTCCAGCGCAGCCACCTGAGCGGCTGCCCCCTCTGCTCCGTCGTTTCTGGCGGCTTCCACCTCGCGCTGCAGCTGCAGCAGCTGCTGCTCCAGCTGGAGGCGCTCTGCCGCGCTCTCCTCGGCCCGACTTTGGAGCAGCGTATCATGCTCCTCGCACTGAGCCGTCAGGGCGGCAATCTTTGAAGCGGCGACCTCCGCATCCTTCGCAGTCCTTTGAAGCGACTCTTGCGTGGCAGCCCTCTCCGCGTGCAGTCGCTGCATCTCTGCCTGCAGTCGAAGCATCTCTGCCTCATGCGTCCGCTTAAGCGCATCACTTTCCTTCTTGTGCGCCTCCATCAACCTCTGCTGCTCAGAGGACGAGTTCGACTCCAGCGACGCACGCGCCTTGCACAGCTCCTCCTCGTGCTTCGCCTGGGAAATGCGCGCCGCCTCGGCCGCCTGATGTAGCGCCGTCGCCAAGCGCTGCTTCGCCTCATCTAGCTGCGATCTGGTATCACTCAACAAGGAGGCATGGGTAGCAGAGGAGGATTGCAGATCGCGCAGTTGTGCCTCCGCGGCGTCGCGTTGTGCCATACTGGCGGTGAGGGCAGCCTTGCAGCCCTCCAGCTCCTGAGTCAGCGCCTCCGTCGACGTCGACAGGGACGCTTTCTCGTTCTCCAGCGCCTGCACCGCGGCGGCTTGGCGCGCGTTGAGCGCCTTCTCAGCTGCCAGGGACTGGTGTGCCTCCGCGCATTCTCTCTGAAGGGCATTTCGCTTGCTATCCAAGGATACCAATCTCGCCTCCAGCTCCGTTTTGAATTCGTCGGAAGCCGCACGCTGGCGCCGCTCACCCGCCAACTCCTCCTCGGTGCGCCCCAGTTGCCCTTGCAGCGTCTGCAACTGTGTATGCGCCTCATCACGTGAAGCCGCTGATAGGTCCCTCTCGTTGGCCAGCGTCGCGCATCGCTGCAGAGCCTCCTGTAGCAGCCTGGACTTCGACTGCAGCTGCGCGCTTGCGCTGCCCTGTGCCGCTGCCAGCTCTGTCTGAAGTGCGTCGACTTTACTCCCCCACTCCCTCTTGAGCTTTTCCTCCAGCGCATCTCTCGAGTCCAGCTGCTCGGCAAGCATGGCCTTGTACTTGTCGTTGTACTCGCGTACGAGGTTTGCCAGCTCCAAGTCCTTCCTCTCTCGCACGCGCTTCGTCTCGGCAGCCAGCTCGGCGGCCATTCGCTGCTTTTCCTCCAGCAATGTGCTGTCATACCTCGACTCCTGCTCGCTGACCTGTTCTGAGAGAGCAGCAAGTCGTGTCTTGAACTCCTCCTGCGCTGCTTGGAGCTGCTCTTTCTGAGACCGCTCTAGGGATGCTGCAATGTTGATCTTGTCTACCTGCAACCCGCGAATCTGCTGCTGAAGCTTCTCTAGGTGCGACTCGTACTCCTGGCAGAGATGTGCTCGCTCCTGCATGTGCGTCTGATGCAGCCACTCGGTGCGCTGCTCATTGTCCTCGCATCGGTTGTTCAAGGTGTAAATCACCTTGGTGAGTTGCGCAATCTTCTTGCACATCTTGTAGTGTTTGTCATCGTCCTTCGCGGCGAACGACGCCGGCACGTTACGCGACATCGCCGCCGACATCGGTGAGTGGATGTGCTCGGCTAATGGGCCTTTGTTTTTTGTGCTTTTGTTTAAGGATCCCAGGCGTTGAGGAACAAAAATGGTCACATGAGCCAAGCGGTCGCAACGGAAACGTCTGCAGCGCGTGGCTGCCGCTCTCCTTATTGGGTGTAAGGATGTCCCCGTTGGGTGAGGAGAGGCACAGAGAGGCGCATATGCAGGCTGAGGAGCGCCGGAAGACGAGAAATAGCAGACGAGCAAGGTTGCAGGGGGACATGGGGCTTGGCACACGACGGGTGATGACGGAAGCACCACAGCTATGAAGCAACCTCGAACAGCGGTCTTTGAAGCGGTGACGCGCGCCGATGCGTGGGCGGCCGTTTCCGCCAACACTGCATCGCTCTCTGCTGCCACAGCGGGCGCGCCATCGCGTGTCGGAGACGCACGCTCGCAGGAAAGCAGAGACAGGCGCCTTTCAGGCCACCAGGACGTCTCCTCGAACGTGGTGTCGGAGGAAACAGTGCATTCCATAGCAGCGCCACTCATTCTCCACTGTGTGCTTTTTTTTCGTGTACGGTTTTTGGTGCTGTCAGGGGTGGCAAAACAGGGTTCTGATGCACTCCCTTGTTTAGTGACGGGGGGAGTTTTAATATAGAAAACAAAAAAGGCGAGGAGAAGAGGCATGCCGAGGTGCGATCTCAGCGGCGCGTTGACTGCCACCTCTCTCGCCCTGCCGGTGTCCTTTTCAATGTAGATCTTTTTTTTGCCTTTCGCAGTTATTTAGTCTCAGACGACAACGCCCGCGGAGAAATGGGAGTGACGTAGGGGGGGGGGGAAACAGAGGGCAAGGGCAGGGTAGAGGCCAACGTAACATCCAGACGGGTCTCGAAAAGGATGACGAGACCGACCAAGAGAGAGAAAGCGAGAAATCTCCCACCGTGACAGTTCTCATGCTCGCACATGCCGCCTCGACCACCACCATCCCTTATCGCCGTGCCCCCTCAAACCTGTCCATTCTTCAACGCACTCACCCATGGAAACATGGCTCCCGAGCAATCAACAGGAGCCAGCCCCGGTCGTACAAAGAGCACGAACAACCCAGAGAGAAGACGGACAGAGAAGGGGGCGGGGGTGCTGGAAGAGGGGACGGCGGGAGGAAAGGTGCTGCCAGGCTCGCACCGCTGTGTCCAGAACACGTGGCCCACGACCATCCCTTCCAACAGTCGCCCCCCCATCCTCCCCAGCTCCGGTGTACCCTACCTCAGCACGGCCCCTTGCATTCGTCTCACATGTCCGCCGCCTCGAAGCTTCTCGCCAGGGGCTGCCAAATCACGGACACAATGCATATGACCGCCGACGGAAGGGAAGAACAATAACAAAGCGACGCGGAAGAGCGAAACCAACGGACTACACCGAAAACGTGACCATCGTATGGGTTAAGCTGTGAAGATGAGACCCTGCTTCAGCGCACCGGCGTGAATGTCGTACTGGCAGTTGAAGGTGAGACGGAGCTGATTGGCGCCGGGTACCTCGCCTCCAAAAGGCAGATCCAGATTCACCTTGGCCATACTGAAGCCTAACAGCGAGGTCGTCAGCTGCGCCCCGCCGACAAAGCTCTTCCGGCAGCCTACGTTGAGGGCGCTCTTCATGCCCTCGCGGCCCTCCATGTACTCCAGCTCGATGGCGGCATCCATGTTCATTGCCCAGTCGAAGGCGGTCGCCGCCACCTTCCAGGTCCCTTTGCTGGGGGTCATCTCCGCCATGAACCCGGCGTCCCGCTTCGCGGTCGTGAGGGAGATGGCGTGCGACAGGTAGGAATTGTGCGTCGTAGGCTCGACAGTGAGATTCGTCCCAACGTGGACGCCGCGAATGAGGCGTTGCACGTGGCTCAGGCCCAGCGACTGGTCCTTGACATACTGCACCTGAGTGCAGCCCCCAAAGCGCCACGGGTACTGCATCATGGCAAACACAGTGCCCTGCGACATGCCGCCCTGCTTCTGCGCCATGAACTGAGTCACGAGCATCGCGCCAGTGTTGGAGACGCGTTGGTACATGAGCTGATAGCGATTCAACGTGTTCCACGAGGCGGCCACAATATCACTGAAGCCGTTCATCTGCAAGTTCACCTCCCAGTGGGACATTTGCGGGTTCACGAGCGTCCACTTCGTCGAGATCATCGCGTTCTGCGCGTTGCGGGCGATGTTGAGCGTGATGCCCTCCTGGATCTCGTTGTTGTTACCCTCCAGCAGCACGCCTTGGGCCTTGCGGAAAATGCCATCGTAGGTGATCATCTTGCTTGGATGCGGCGGACCCTCCTTCGCCGACTCGGCAAGCTTCTTCTCATACGCCTCGCGGCGCTTGCTCGCGGCGCTCTCGTGCGTCTCCAGAGGCTTCTCCGCATCCACTACCATGCGAGATACAGGCTTCTTCTCCTCAGCAGGCTTCTCGGCCTCGCTCGAGGACCCGCGTAGCCATTCCTTCAGCATTGTCTGAGATGTCACTAAAAAAATAAGAGTGGGCTAGGATATCGAGGGCTAATCGCTGAAGGGTTCGCAATGATGACAGCAGTGGAGTGCTCAGACACCAGAAAAGGCGGAGGCTCCCTGATAGAGACGAAAAGAGAGAGCGCGCGGAGTCCGATGATGATGATACAAAAACAAAAGGGGAGAGCCTGCTCCTCTTTTCGTGTTACACGGTCTCATGCACAGCGTTAACTGAGGAGGAGGCGGAGCTTCACAGCACAGAAAAAAAACGAAAAAATCCCACAGCCAAAACAATCCCTCCACGACGGCCGCGTGCGGGTCGAATGAACGGAAGAAGAGGGGAGGATGACCGTGAAGGTGAAGAGTGGGAAAGCGAGAAGAAAAGAGTGGAAAGTCGTTGTTGTTTTGGGGGAGGGGGGCGTTCGATCGGTGATACGCAATCGTATCCAAGGGCGCTGAGGATCCACGGCACGCCTGTGACAATTCAGGGCAAAGGAACGGTGCAAAAAGCCTGGCCCGCATAGCAGGAACAGCATGTAGGCCATCCAAGCTTGTACCCCATCTCGCGCAGCATCCAAAACAGCCTGGCAGAGCGGCAAGCGTCTTCTGATATGGGTGGTGGCTGCGGTGTGCTCCAGTGAGCTCTCACCGTCGTGGGAGCTTTATATGACAAAATGTTTCTTCAACATGTGCATTCATAGAAGAGTAGTCCAATCAACCGTAGAACGAACCATTAAGAAGTGCGAACGAAGGGGTGCTGCCAAAGTGCGAGAGGGAGGGGGGGGCGACGGTGCACCTGGTAGACGCGTGGGTGTCACATGTGCTTGACGTAGCAGTGCCACCGTGCTTCTTGGTATCGACCTCTTCGTCTCCTCCGCCCTCCTCTCGCTCGTACCGCGATCGGGTTAACATGCAACGGAAAAGCAGCGTCTGTTGCCTGTGTCCATCCCTCGCCTCTAGCTCCTTTCATCGCACCCGCCTCCTCGCCGGCGGTGCCTTCTCTCTCTCCCTTTGCTGCACCCACGCAGCGGGGCCGACACTCGAGGCCCCCGCAGACAGCAATCCATGATGATGCGCGGTTGTCACTTTTCCATGTCTCGCACGGGCTCGCCACAGCCTTCACACGTAAAACAGTGCGCGCCTGTCAGCGCGCTCTCAACCACCACCACCGCACACTTGAAGAGAGACAAAGACCAGGACAAATCCCAAAGAAAAAAGGTGGAAGGAGAATAAACATAAGACGGAGGCACGGCTCAGGCAAATCGTACGTCAGTCGACCCTCCGCTTCTTTCAAGGAAGGTGCTACGGTGCGCGTGTCCGCATGCGTGGAATACCTCCTCTGAGCACTTCACATGAACAGGAAAACAGAGCAGCCATGGTGTGCCTGACTTCCTTCCTGTCTTTGCGACGGACGTGCAGTATAAGAACGCCAGCCGCGTGAACCAGCGTGGGACATGCACACGTTGTCCTGCGCCGTGAGTCGTCCACGGAGCTGAGCAGCCTCCAGTGCTAATAGAGCGAAAGCGGATGCAATTGGACGCGCTGAAGTAGATCAGGTGAGGAGGGGAAGGGGAAGGGAAAGGGGAGGAAAAGCGCCAAAGGTAGAGAAATCGGTGTCGTGCTCGAAGTTCGAAGTGATCGCCCGCGCGCCGCTTAATCCGCCTCGGCCACGGCGGTCAGCCACTCCTCGACCTCGCTATTCGGCACACGCTGAAAGGCCGGGTTCGCGGCTGTGCAGCGGCCCACCTCCACCTCTTTCGCTTTGACAGCCGTGCCGATCGCGCTCTGCAGCGCCGCCAGCGCGATCATCGCGGCCTCCTTCTGTGTCAGCTCGGCAAACTCGGTGTTCTTCTGGCGCTTCTCCAAGAATGCCATCGCCTCCACCTGCTTCTTGCCAACAGCGCATGCAATGTGCCCGCAGGTCCAACCGGCCGGGTCGACGGTATAAATCTGCGGCTTCAGCAAGCCGTCCTGGTCACTCTGATCCATGCCGATGAAGGTGCTCACCACACCCATCGGCCGCAGGCCGGCCTGCTGCGTGCGCACCTGCGCCTTGTCGCCCATGCGCTTCGCCAACACCGCGATTGGAATTTGCACACCGTAGCGGTAGTGGTAATCCGACGCTTCCTCTCGCGCGCGCTGCACTAGCGCGCGCCCGTCGGGAGCACGACCGGTCATGCAGCAGCCGATGCTCGGAGTGACCTCGTAGAGCGTCGTCACCGAGTCAGGGCGCATGAGGCGGTCGGGAATCACGTGCTGCGTCGCGACCAGAACGGCATCCTTGCATCGAATGGCAACGGTGAGCAGGCCAGGGTAAGTGACTGCTTTGAATGCGTACTCCACCTGGTACAGCGAGCCCTCAGGGCTGAAGACGGTAATGTACTTGTCGAAGCCTGCGCGGTTCATAGTGCTGTCTAGAAGAAAACAAAAAAAAAGGGATAGGAACGGAAAGAGAGAGTCAGAAAAAGCCGATGAGAGTCGCACTTGGTTGCGTGTGTATGGAGATGGAGAGGGGGAGGGGAATGGTTGGTGGTAAGGTGCTTCAACACGACGCGAACGGTCGAGACTGATGATGATACGGGCGACAAGGGAGAAAAAAGAGCTAAGACTGGTTGGAATAAAAGCGCAAACAGAGGAAAGGGGCAAAGAAGATAGAGGCGCGCGTATGTATTGGCATAATGTAGCGCAGAAGCAATCGGGGCATGTGGTGTGGAGGTATGGCGAGTGGTGCGACTGGGACAGATTAGTCGTGGCCACAACAACGCGGGAAAAAAAAGTAGAAAGAAGACGCGCACATAACCCACTGTCGGCCCTGACAAGAAGCGCGGCACATATGCCGCAAGAAAACAGCGAATCATTCGGAAACTTTCCAATGTTTGCGAAAGGAGGGGGTGATGATCCCACGTCAGACGCACGCCAATGCAACGATGCTAAACAAAAAAGGTGTCGGCTCTTTCCTCTGCTCCTGTTAGCCGACACCTTTTTTCCTCGGTTTTTGTTTCGTCTTCATGTGCGGAGCACGTTTCGCTTCGCAATGGTGATGGTGATCGGGAAACACGAAAGAGAAATGACGATAAAGATATTTAAACAAAAAAGATAAGCGCCCAAGGCTACACACGCGGAATGCAAATTAAAAAAACGTGCACGTATAAGGGTATGCACCCATCATGGGCACTTCTGTGTTGCCACAATTCCCACAGGGGCGCCGCGGACTCGAAAGAGAGAAAAGACAAGCATACAAGCACACGAACAAATAGATTGTATCGGTACTCCCGTCATCGGATCGCGCATGGGTAGAGAAAACTCGTTCGTTGCATCATTTTCCTGTCTGTTCTGCGCTGCCTTGTACAGCGTGCTTGAGCGGCTCCTGCTGCCTCAGTTGAGGGGGGTGAGACGAGGCCGCAAGCACGCTGCCAAAACGCAAATGAAAAGAATGAGCAAACCACATGGAAACACCGGATGATACAGAAGTGGATAACATAGCGAACGTACTCCATAGGTGACACAACGGTAGAGAGCAGTCACCATTCCATCTGTTGGTTGGTTGGTTGGTAGGGGGAGCGATTAGAATGTCAACAGCGACGCGTCACATATCGCTGCAGAACAGAGCGAAAATAAAAAAAGGAGAGCGACTCGTGGAGGTGGTACAATCCGAACGGGAAGGGAGGGGCAGGAGGGAGGGGCGGGGGAAGAGGAGAAAGCAGTAGCGAGCGACGTACGTGTGCTATAAGCTGGCGAACAAAGTGAGGGAAGCGAATCGGCAAAGAAAACGAACGAAGCAGAAAATCAACGCGAATCAGCTTGGAAGCGCACGCAGAGAGACCGAGATCGAGACACACACGCAGATACAAACACCCAGACACAGAGACAGACAGGGCGATCAGCGAAGGGAGCGAAAAAAAAAAGAAATATGCAAGGTTAAGTAACGATCAGCGCTACATACCTACACACCAAGAGTCATATAGCCATACGTGCGCGACAGCCCCAAAAGTAAAAGGCGACAACAAGGCACACACGCCACTCGCGTGGGGTAGTGGAACACACGTAGACAACGAAAGCAGCGTAGAGAAAAATGGAAAGGGAAAAACACCACGCTGAAGTAGCCGAGGAGGTGCATCGCAAGACCGACAACTGGCCGGCACAGAGCAGTCATAAAATGGATCCATTTAGCCATCCGCTGCACCGTGAGGAAAGAGAAAAACGAGTTAAAGACAGTCTAGGCGACAACAAATGCATGTGTGCCCGAAAACACACGAAGAGAGAGAGCCCACACGCGCCTTCGGATTCTGCTGCTCAATTCTGGGAAGATGTCGCCCCCCCCCCGCCACCCTCCCCGCACCCCACCTCCTCTTAGGCCTAGCAAGCTCACGAAAAGGAAGGAGAGGCGCTTGAATTCAGAGTGAGAACACAGCTCACTCAGAAAAAGGAAAACGCAGTGCGAAGACGTTCTAAGTGAGAATGTGACAACAGAAGAAGAGATGTCGAGGACAAGCGAAAGACAAAAAAAGGGGGTTTTCTGGCTGTTATCGCTGCTGTATAGTCAACACGTCACCGAATCGGAGATCAACAACAAAAGAGAAGGAAGAGGCGAGCAGAATGTGAAGGCGACGTCAAAAAAAAACGAAACGAAGAAAGGGGGTTGTACATGAATATTCGCAAGCTCGCGTTGTTTGCCGCCGTACCTTGATCACCGCCGCTGTTTTCCTCGTGTACTGCTTCTCTCCCCTTCTCTTCTCTCTCAGTCTCTCCCGCCTTGCTTCCCTCTCATGCGTGTCGTGCGTCTGCAGAAATGGCGGAAAGAGCGAAGAGAGAGCAAGACGGAAACGGAGACATGCGGGGCGCACACGGCGGCATGTAACAACGAGAGACTGAAAGAGATGGAGGAAAGGTGCAGGGAGGGGCACAGTCAACACGCAAAACTCACTGAATAAAATCAAGACGAGAAAGGAGGCATGAAAGCAAAACAAAAAACAAACGGAGTCTGGGTGCTCATACACACAGAGAACAGACACAAATATGCGCACACACAGATACATATGTACAAACACGCATACACATGAGCGCCACGAGGCATCGCGGTAGAAGTGCATCGCTTACCTTCGTGCTTTTCCGTGGTCTGACTGCCTTGCGCGTGACATCGTCCACTTCTGAGCCAGTAACGGGATGCATGCCTCTCGGCCACTATGCTCCTTGACTTCCACCACTCGCGAACGGTGAGCTGGTGAATCGGCACACGAGGGGCAGGCCAAGGAAATGGGAGAGGAGGACAAACCCCACTCGAACGACGGCACAGCGCGCTGTAATGGTATACGCAGAACGAGGAAGAGATCAGCAGCACAGAGAAGTAGAACAACGAACAACAACAAAATCAGGCAAAGTGCAGCAGCGACACACGACACGAAAGCAAAAGAAGGGGTGGAGAGAGCAGTCGCACGCATCGTCAGCAGCAAGAGGTGTGCAGGAGCGGATGTCGCGTCCATTTTTGTTGCTGCTTTCCGTGTAGTAGTGTGCGTGTGTGCTGCTGTTGTTCTTTGCATCTCTCTTTTTCTCCCTGTGTTCTTGCCATGGATAGATGTACGCACGCGCAGTCTGAGTCGCGCTATGCGCTTGGCGTTGGAATAGTAGATCACATCTACAGCCAAGGTGCCCAGACGGCGGGCACGGGTGCGTGGGAAGAGGAAGGGGTAGGCGTTGGACCCAGCAACAAAACACGGCGATCTAAGAAAAAAGGGCGCTGAGAAAGCGTGCACAGGCACGGCTGTCATGGGAAACTTTTTCGGAAACACCCCAGATGTGTTGTGTACGCGTAGAACATTGCAAAACAGAGGAGGTGCCCAGACAGTGGTGACGAAAGAGGATAGTTTCTCAGCGACGCTTCTCCATCCTCCAGCTCGGCAACAGCAGGCAGGCAAGGAGGACACAGGCAAAAGCGTTCAACAACCACCAGTGGCTAACGCGGCCTACGTTTACTGCAGCTCTCACTTGCGCATCATCTCTTGAACGGTGTTTCTATCGGCGAAGGAAGGCGAGGTGAGATGGTTCGTGATGACTTCCTTCGGCCACGAGAGGGGATTCTGTGGGTTGAAAAAGACGTCGTTATTGAGGTTCAGGCGGTCTTCCAGGGCTTGGTCGCTCCATTTGCAGAGTTTATCCGCCTTGTTCTTCGAAACGTGATTTGTCGTGGAGGTTTCAAAGCCGCGGTAGTCCTCATACATGGTGACCGATCCTTTCTGCGGGTAGTCGGTCGTGTAACCGGCCACAAACTGCGCAACGTAGTCCACCTCTGCCTCACTGGGCTTCTTCTCTGCAGCGGCCTGCACGGATTCCTCTCTCGAGAGCTTGCCGCTCCTCTTGCTGTTGGCCATCCCATCACGGGCCGCGCGGGCCGTGACGCACCCCATTGTGTGTGTGTATGTGCAGGAAGCGAAGCCGAGAAACAACAGAAAAAAAACACCGAAATGAAATACAGGCGACAGCGGCCTGATGGGCAGCAAAAGATAGCGAAGAAACGCCACAAAGAGAAACAGCGTCTCCCAGAGGCAATGCCTGCAAATAACTGTCAAGGTCAATGCCTGAAATTGGAAGAAGTACAGCAGGAGATGTGGCAAAATGGGGTGAGAAAGAAGCTCTTCCTCACAGCCCGGAGCAACCGAAGCTGACAAAACTGAAAGAGCTTGCGAAAGAAGACCGAAAACAGACGACGGCTCGCAGAGGTGAGGTGGGGTGGGCGGGGTGAGCGATGCGTACATACACCTTTACATGTGTTGGGCAAACACAATACGTTTGAGTTCTTGTATATATTTTTGTCTTATTTTCTGCGTGTGTTAGGTGAGCGGTGGCTCGCAATATATCTCTCGCCTCTATTTCGTTTGCACGCTTGTCTGTTCTTTTCTGCGTAAGTTCTCGGGGTGGAGAACGCTCGAGGGAAAAAACGAGGGTGCAATGTCGAGTACAAGTGCGTGCGTGCACACGCTGAAAGAGGTCACGGCGAAGACACCGAAGCGAAGCGAACAACCACAAAAAAAAAGACGTACCGAAACAAGTGAAGCAACGGCAGCGCTGGAGATGAAGACACACACACACACACGAAAAGAGAGAGAGAGAGGGGAGGAGAGGGAGGGGGGGCAGCAAAGAGAGTTAGAGCCCGAGTGATAGTCGGAAGCCGCAGAACGGTAGATGGCAAGACGAGTTGAGAAGGGAGGAGACGGCCGAGTGAAACGTGACGTGTGCTGACCCCTACCAAGGTGAAATCGGTGAAAGAGAGGCGCACGCTCCCAGTGGCTGCCGTCTTTGCCGCCACCGAAGCCTGAAAGACTGGTGTGAAAAACGATGAGTCTTAGCGGTGGCGGCATTCGCCATGATTTGATGAGGCGGCGGCATCCTGCTTATGCAGCATTGTTTGTTTCGGCACGGCTTGTAGCCTGCCCTATGTATCTTGTTGTATGATTTCGTTTGGTGGCCAGGCTACCCCTCCTCCCCCCACCCCTGCATTGTCAAAGATGGAGGGTAACGTACTCGTTCAAGCACGCGCGCACAACCATACGCAGCACCGGCCGCCATGTGTGCCTCGTTACCGTTGATGAAACAGTTGCAGTGCTTGATGAACTCACAGGTGAAAAGCAAGAAAGCGGCGATAAAGATAGGGCACAAGCGAAAGCAAAACACCGCAGCGGCGGCCTCCGTCAGTGAATGTTGTTTCGATAAAAGCGGCTGAAGACGCGGTCCCCGTGCGCTTGCATCGACTGTGCAAGCGTCCGTCGCAGTGGACCGGTGCGGGTCTCCATCGCAGTTCGAATGGACGCAGGGTCGTTCGCGTGGTTGTGCATAGCGCCCCCCGGCACGTTTGACCCGCCCCCGCCGGCCGCCACGGTCTGCAGCTGGGCGTTGTCGCTTGTCAGCCACTTCCCCGGTGCAGTGAAGTCCTCGTAGTGCTTCTCATACTTGTGCTGCGCAATCTTCAGCTTCTCCATTTCGACGATGTTGCGGTAGTGGGGAAGCGCATACTGTGGTGCGAACAAAAACGCATAGCGCATCTCAAACGACGACGCACTCGGCTGCAGCAGCGACTCCTTGAAGCGGATGAACTCCTCCACGCTATATTCTGGTCGGAACCAGTACGGCTGGCGTAGCAGGTGAACACCCTGGTTGTAGTGCAGCATCTCCTGCACCACGTGCTCGCTGACGGAGTCGGCGATGCGCTCAACATGGAACCGGAATCGATTGTGAATGCCAGTGCGCAAGTCCATGCAGCAAGCCGCAGCCGCCACACCTATGTTCGGCGTCTCCTTCTTTACGGGCAGTAGCACGTGAAAGCCCTGAACGCCGTAGTCGCCGAACGGCAACAGCAGGATGTTCTGTACCGTGATGTTGTACGCTCGAAGCATGTCCGCGCATGGAACGTCGTCCTCTGTCGTCCAGTGGCTGGTGAACTTGTCCACGAGCCTGTCACGCGCGGTGTCGAGCGGGAGCTCCGCCGCCGACAGCGTCAGCTCATGAATCGCATCCAGCACCTCATCGGCTTGCGTGGAGGCATACGTGGGCAGGTTGTACGATACCAAGCAGAACGTCTCCGGCGCGTACGACTCCAAGCAGACGAGACCATAGCTGCCAAAACCTACCTCGATGTCCAGTCGCTGCTCAAGCAGCTCCGTGGCAAGGTTGACGTCGCCGCTCGCGTCACGCAGCGCCGAGACCACGTCGTCGACAGGGACTCCATAGCGGCTACACATACGGCGCACCGTGTCCGGGTTGAAGCACAGGAGTGGGTGGGTCCCCAGCGGCATCAGCTCCCCAATTCGACCCGACAATGTTTGCCGTTGCAGGGGCTTGTAGAACACGACTCGGTTGTGCATGATGCCGAAGGAGTCGCCGGGGACCTTTATCTTGTCCTCGTCCCCCTCGCCTGGGGCAGTGTCAGTAGTGCGCATTTCTCTCAGCAGCTCGCGAGGCGGCAGCTCCTGGTTGAGGTGGCGCCGTTCCACTTCCGTGATGTCCTCTCGCACACTCCCAAAGGTGCGTCGCGCAGCGGTGCGGGGCGCACCGGAGCAGCAGCCCCACACACGCGCACTGCTTCGATGCATTTTTCTTCTGAACGGCGGGGAGTAGGAACGAAGTGGGAACAGGGACAAGGACGCCGCATGTGCGCAGGGGGCACATCGTTGCCCATACAAAGTACAAAGAAAAGGAGATCAAACGCGTATGATGCATGGTAGGCACAGTGGAGAGGCGAGGAGGGATGGGGAGACTGACGCACAAGCGACAAGACACGAGACTCGGTCATTGTAAAGTGCACTGAGGCGCGTAGAGCCGGGGATGGCGGAAAAGGAAACAAAAACACGCGAGCCACATCCAGGCCCCTCCAAACGCCCACCTCTCCCGCCTTGCATAAGTGGTGAGAGCCCATCAGCGCAGTGCCGTGCAGCACGTCCTCATCTTCTGTTTGCTTCTTCGTTGAAGCGCGCGCGCAGCGAGGCTTTCTTGGACGCCGCAGGCTCGCATCTGGTCAACACGTACGCCACCAACTCCCCTTCCGCTCGTGGCAGCTGAAAAGTGAGCACGCACTCATCCGTCCCCTCACTCAGCTGCATTGTGACGTGTGCAAGCGTGTCCGTCACAGGGAGTGTACATCAAACCAAGCATGGAGACGAGAGTTGCGCAGTCGAAGAGGTCGTCAACACGCCTAGCTAGGATGTGTCTTGCTAACACGGGATATTCGCTTCCGTTCTCCGAAGCGCCACCAACCACTCTTGCAAACGGCCCTTCGACGAAAGAGATTGCGTTCCTTCTTTCAACGTGGCCATTCTCTGCCATACACGAGTCGAACTCCACTCCGCACCACCCCCGGCCTGTCACAGGCCTCATCGAGTCCTGCGACGCAGCGC